>PPHU02000005.1:0-382327 GCA_003705185.2 Ambrosiozyma ambrosiae | reverse complement strand
CTACGGTAAAGACCAAAAGAAGAAATGGGCACCAAAAGAACCGGAAGATGATTATGATGAAGCTGCTTCTGCTTTAATCTAAGTTAATTAATCATGCTTTGTAATTTGAGTCTTCAGTTCTTCAGTTCTTCATTTTATTTGTGTTTTCAGTTCTACATTGTGTTCGCGTTTGCTTTTTTCGTTTGGAATTTTATATTATTTTTTATATTTTATGTTGTCACGGTTTTTAATCAATCTTAATTTTATGCCTATAACTGAACTAAGTAAGAAAAAAGGTGAAAGGTGACGGTCAAGTGGATTGATTTTGCTTCTTAAAAGTGCAATAAACAATATCAGAGTATAATTCCGAAGCATCATCCAACAAATAACAAACGTCGGAATCAGATTAATATTTCTCTCCTCTTCTTTCTCTACCCCCCCCCCCCCCTTTAATTTTTTTGTAGTAAGTTGGCAGTGCTATAACCACATTCAACTTGATTCCAAAATTATATGCCAGTGGTTAGTAAAATATGTATCTAATTGGTTAATCTAGTAATGAAATTCTATTATATTATTACCCTGAAATATTTCTGATTGTAGAAAAGATTAGTAATTAGTAGATAATAAAGATTATAGAGAGAATTATTAAGTCATGCGAATTACGTTTATGCCTTGCTACATTTGTATGAAAAGAGAAACTTCAGGGAACTTCAACTTAGAGATGCAAACAACAACGACAACGACAACAACGACGACAACAACAAAAACAAAAACAAAAACAAAAAATAAAAACAAAAAATAAAAAAAAATAAAAAAATAAAAGAAAATTATCAATTAGGGTTCTATAGATTCTAGCTAGACTATGTTAGAAAAATTCAATTACGAATACAAAGTTTTCAATTTAACAAGCAGTATTAAAGGTTATATTTAGTCAGTAATTGAAAACTTAAAGCTAAGAAAAATGTGTGAATGTGTGAATGTGTGAATGTAAGTAAGTACGAGCATACAAAAAATTAAGCCACATAAAATTTTATAAAATGTATACCAAGTATTTCGGCATTTGCGTATTATTAAACGCCTTCGCAAATATTTGTGATAGAAGTCAAGAGAACTTGAATAAAAGCGCGGTAAAGAATTGAATAAACAAACAACATGCAAGGGGAACGTCGATAAACAAAAGAGACAAAGATTCTTTCAATTGTACACATTAATAACTTCTACTTATTCAGAATTCTTAAATCTAGTACTTCTATGACGAATAGAAGTAATTATAAGTTTATTTAAGTTTATTTATTTTATCTTTAGAATGAAAAAAAAACAAAGAAGTAATAGATTTAGGAAAGAAGAGAATAGGGTTAATAAGGGACTTATTTGTTTATGTCTGTATCTTTGCTTCCCCCACCACAAATACATTTCTGGATTGCAGTTAAATTAAGTACACTATATTCCAATAAAGGTTATACTTGTTATACTATTTTAGACAAGTGGTGCAATAAAGCAACCGTTAAGAATGAAACAGATCACCATGTGCGAAAAAGTTCCTGATTGGCGTTTTTTTTTTAGTTGCTATTATTAACAACCATAAACATCCGATTAATATAATATAATAAATATAATGAAGTAAAAAGGATATAACAACAGTTGATCAAACATTAGTTTCTTCTTAATTAGGGATATTGAATATGGACCAATCTCACTAGGATTTACTTTATATTCTTTTAATCAGTAATATGAGTAAGATGAGTAATATGATATTGAATAACAACATAAGTAGAATATTTCTTAAATATACTTACTGTTAATATTTATAAACACCACATTCCAATCTGAAACAGCGATATTATGTAAGAGGAACACTACCAGTAATTTGTTGCGTGTTTTAAGTTTCAGTATGAGAAATTTTAAATTAAGATTAACATTGATTAAACTCCACAAAGTATATATACTTTACAATTTATAATATATGCATAATAGCAATCGTTGCATCACTCTAGCAATTGAAACTTCATATAGAAAATTTGGAGGAGGTTCTAGATTTGCTTTCGCGATAGCTTCAAAAATGGAAAGTTTGGTTAATTTTAATATCAAAGATGCACTCGCAAACCTTTTTAGTGCTATCCTCGCCTAATTGGGAAACATCTGTTGAGGTTATGGTAACTTTAGTTGAACTAGCAACCACAGTTACTCAGTTCAAAAAACTATTACAAATTCAACTATTTAAATCCACCAAATTCCCCCTTAATTTATTCCATCTTTCTTTTAGTAATTTCCCTTTTTTATTCTTGTATTATCTCTCTTTTTTCTTCTTAGTATTAATACTATTAATCTCTTTCGCTTAACAATCATAATTTTACTCAAAAATGCAATTTAGAAACGTCGTTTTATCTGCTACTGCTTTATTCTTCTCCACTGCTTACGCTGCTTCTGATTCTGAAGTTGTTACTCAAATTGGTGATGGTCAAATTCAAGCTGGTTCTGCTTCCCCAACTCCAGCTCCAGCCACAGCTTCTATCTCAACATATGAAGGTGCTGCTGTCGTCAATGGTGTTGCCTATGGTGCTGCTGGTGCCGGTTTCGTTGGTTTAGCCGCTTTATTATTATAAGTTGATACCTAATATTTGTTTTTATATTAAATTGTTATTGTTAATTGTTAATTTCGTTATTTGTCGTTCAGGTTTGGGATGTTAAATATCTTTGTATCATTGTATTTTTTTCTTCCTTTCCTTTGAAACTGATAATATTTTGGTTTGTTAAATTAATCGGTTTTTTTTTTCATACTTAATTGTTCGTTTTTATTTTTATGCTCAATTGAATTTATTTTATTGTTTTAATTCTATAATTTCTAGCAGGAAGTAGATTGAAAATGGGTATAAAAATAAAAAGGGATTTTAATGGAATGTAGAAGTTTGGATAGATGTGAGGATCTTACTCTATAATTTTATATTTAAGCGACTAGAGACGATCGATCGTCCGTCAGTTGAAAAATTTGCGAGCGTTGATACCAGATTAAATCAACTGATAAACATATATAACATAGTAATTAATTCAATTAATTCTCTTAAGATAAAACACCATTAAAAATGATAGATCGGCAGGAATTGGATAAATTAACTACAGAGTTCCAAATTCTACATTTGATATATCATAGAAATCACAATCAATTCAAATCAACTCATTGGTGGGCCAATTTAAACATCTTACATAGAAGAATACGGTTGTTAATCATATTATTGAACAAGCAGTCATCAAACAGTAACAACCAAAATTTCAAACAGCATAGTCAATATTTTAAAAAAGCAAAAAGCAAAAGTGTCACGAAACGACAATATTGTACAACTACACAACGCCCAGATACAGAGGTAGAAGTAAAAACAGAGAGACATAAATCAAAAACGCCATTACTTACATTAGATGATAAAATCGATAATATTACAACTTACTGTATTAAAATATTGATTCCAGTAAGCTATCATAAATTCTATTCAATTATTGAATTAGGACAATTTATCAATTTGGGTTTTGTTTTAATTGGGTTAATTGCAAGGATTTATTGCATTTTGATTAAGTTCAAACCTGTATCTAAACCAATTAATACAATTATTGAGAGGGCCAGTGATGGTGAATCTTACTCGAGATTGTTGTCTGAGATTGCAAAAGATAATGGTGAAGATCTAGGTGAAGATCTAGGTGAAGATCTAGGTGAAGATCTAGGTGAAGTCATCGGTGGCGATGATTTCAATACTGACCTTGCTAATGGTACTATTGCAAATGGGATCAAATCAGATTCAAAAAATGGATCATTACGGGAAAATAATAGAGATAAGATAATCGTTTCTAAATTTAAACAAGATAAACATGATAGACTTAAAGGAGGTAAAATAATTAAAAGCAAAGAGAAGTCAAAGAAGAAAAGAAATAAGAAGAGAAGTGGTGGTAATGCCATTGATGACATTTTTCAATTTTTATAAATAATTTCATTTGCCCAAGTTGGTAAAACAAAACTGGCTTCATGTATAGCACTATTGTAATATTTAAACAGTTTTAATTCTTGTTCGCTTGATAGTTTTCTCACTGGCTTGTTCAATTCGAATTTCTTATTCTTAGAACAGCACATTAATGAAATTTGGCCAGATGTATATGATGGTATTGTAACGTAACATGACTTAACAACTGGGAACACTTTTGCACAGGTCTTTCTAAGCTTTTGTAAATTGTTAATGTTCAACCAAATGTTTTCAGAAGCCATTGAGATAACAATACCATTTGAATTTAATGCGTTATTTAATAATTCAAAATAATTCTGTTCAAAGAATGCCTCTGCTGGTCCGTCCGGATCGCTTGAATCAGTTATAATAATATCATACTTCTCATCTTCTTTAGAGTCTTTTAAATCAGCTAAGTATTTGAAACCATCCATTAGTTTAATTTCAACTCTTTTGTCATCCAATGCAACGGACATATTTGGTAGGTATTGTTTGGATAGTTGTATAACCAAATCATCAATCTCAACTAGAGTCACTTGAGTAACATCAGGATGCTTTAAAACTTCACGAACAACACCACCATCACCACCACCAATTACCAAAACTTTCTTAGGATTTTGATGTGACATAATTGGAACATGAGCTATCATTTCCTGGTATGCAAATTCATCTCTCTCAGTAACTTGCACAATACCATCTAAAACTAAAACGTTACCGAAATTAGTTGACTTGAAAACCAAAACATCTTGAAATTCAGATTTTTCACAGTGTAGGATTTTTTCAACTTTTATACTGAAAGCCTGGCCTGGGAAGAACTCATCAGATACTTCTTTGAACCATCCATCGACAATTAGTGAGTGTGTAAGTTTTTTGGACTGAGACATATTAGCTGTTGAAGTTTGCCTTGATATGGTAGCTCTATTGGGAACGATTCATATCTTATCTAAGTAAACCTGCAACTGCAACTAAAAAAAAAAGCAAAATACCTGCGAGATCCCTACGAGCGAGTAGTACAATAAATAATCCTCCATACTGAAAATATGACTGCTTCACAATATAAAGTATGACTGCTTCACAATATAAAGCAATACATTACACAACGTCAAAATCCATCACAAGTAGTAAATCATACAATCTCTTAATAAAAGATATCCACTATTGCTCTCAGTTATGTTACTCAATTATATCTTTTGCTATTCTTTGTTTTTATCTGTTATCAGTACTGCTGCCTTGCCAAAACCATATGAATTCAATTTGAACATAAACAACAATTTCAACTTGAATTTCAAGCTAAGAACTGAAGATCAACAACATCCAACACCAACACCAACACCAGATCCAGATCCAAATCCAAATCCAAATCCAAATCCAAATCCAAATCCACCAGATAATAGCCATGACCCTAAGAACCCAATCGATACACCAACTCCAGTACCACATAAACCTGGATTACCTGCTAGTTACAATAAAAACCCAAGATTATTTGACTTGCATAAGAAACTAATCGAAATTCCATCTGTTTCATATAACGAATTTGCTGTTTCCAAGTACTTAGAATTTTATTTAAAACAGTCTGGCTTCCAAGTGCAATTAATACCAAGTAAGGATGGTCGTAATAGTTTATATGCTTATCATGGGGAATTAAATTCTTCAAAGGTTTTGTTGACTTCTCATTTCGATACCGTTCCTCCTTTCATTAAATATTCAGTCGATAATGATTATATTTACGGTAGAGGGTCCAATGATGCAAAAGGGTCTGTGGCGGTTCAGATCGTATCTGCTTTAGAAATGATTGAATCCGAAGAGATCTCAAAGGAAGACTTATCATTGTTATTTGTTCACTCTGAAGAGATCGGTGGTGCTGGTATGATCGCTTCTAATGAATATCTAGTCGAAAATGGCATCACCTGGGATGCTGTTATCTTTGGTGAACCTACAGAAAACAAGTTGGCTGTTGGCCATAAAGGTATTTATTATTTCGAATTGAAGCTTTCTGGTAAATCTTCTCATTCAGGATATCCTGAATTAGGAGTCGATGCGAATAATGAATTGATCCATATCATGTATGATTTGTCTTCTGCTGAATGGCCATCAGATGATTTACTAGGTAATACTACTATTAATATTGGGTTAATTAATGGTGGCACTGCTGCCAATGTTGTTTCACCAAAAGCTGGTTGTACAGTTTTAATGAGAACTGCAGTTGATTCTGGGACAATTGATAAAATAGTAAAGTCAATTGTAGAAAAGTATTTAGAAGATGGAGCTTGTGAACTAGAATTTGAATTATTACAAAAGGCAGATCCAACCTTTTTGGATTATCAAGTTGAAGGATTTGAAAATGTGATTGCTAAATACTCTACTGATATCCCTAACTTGGCTAACACTGGGTATAAAAGATATTTGTACGGACCTGGTTCGATCACTGTTGCCCATGGAGACCATGAATTTGTAAGTGGTGGTTCTCTGATACAAGCTGTGGATGACCTCAAGACTCTTGTGAAGTTATCAGTTTGATGATAACCTTTAGATGGTTGATCATTTTGATGAAGTAAGGGGGAAGTGCACTTTCTGTATTTTTTTTATGTCCGTTATATCCATAGAAAGTTTTCTATGTAGTTGATCCAGTTTCCTTGTCTTAATTCTGAACTTCTTTCCCCTTTTTTTTATTTGTTCTTTTTTTTGTATAACAATTAATTAATGAACTAAACTTACAATGAAACTACAATCTATTAATACCATAGTCCTACTGTTGGCAGCCTCCACAAGCGCTCATCCGATCCAGGAATACATAGAAAAGGCACCATTCAATCCAGGGTATCGTGACGTTAAAACTGCTGCTAAAGTGGCGAGAACCTTAGTTCAAAGGGAATCCTTGGCCAACCTAAACACCATTGATCACTCTTCTGGTTTCCCAGTTTCATTTGTTGAATACTATGCCGATTGTTACAATAATGGTATCCCGGTCTTGCTAACGATTGATATCTCTTCTTCAAATAAAAACATTCAACAAGGATCGAAAGCGTCTCTATCAATTAGAGTCTGGGACCATCAATATGGAGAACTCGTTGATCCAGATTACCCTGGAGCTGTTGTTTCATCTACTGCTGGTTCTCCAAGAATCAACTTGAAGGGTAAATTCGTCGATATTAAGCCAAGTTTCGCTATTCAAGCTTGCTTTGCTAAAAGACATCACGAGTCTCCAGCTTGGTATCCTGGAAATCCTATCCATTCTTCTCGTTGGTCAAAATTTGAAATTGAAGAAATCTATTTAATTGGTGGCTTTGGTGATAGAGCTTACATCGGTAATATACCATTAGATGAATACTTCAACGCTACTACTTATGATAATGATGATAAAGAATTTAATGAATTCATGTATGGTGATATTAAAATTGATGTTCCTCACGGCTCCGGGCATCGATATCACCATGATTGTACTCTCAATAATAATCATGACGAATCATCTGAAAATGTTGAAGAATCTTACTTTGAATCTTTAATTAGTTCTGTGAAGTTATTGTTGGGATATTAGCAAAAGGATGAATCCGGAACCGGTACTTCATTACCAGTGAGTGATAACAGTTACCCAAATAATAAATCCTCATCCTGTTAAGATTTGCTGTTTTTACGTTAAGAGTTAAAATATATTTTGTTTTCTTCTTTTAAGTATTTATTTATTATCATTTGAGTTTATACCTATATGTTTCTTTCATACATTACTATTATTAATATTCTTAAGACAAACCAATATATCTCTTTATAAAATTGCCGAAAAGAGAAGGTTTACGCACACTTTGATGGAAACGGCGAACCGTGCGAGATATCAAGAGTTTAACTTTCGCGTGCTTCTGTGAGAAGAAGAAGTTCTCCAGACGTGTTTAAGACGAAATGATATCTAATTTGTTTCTCTGTCTCTTCTTAGTCCTTAATAGCATCATTATACATACAGCTGAAATAAATCATGGCTTCTTCAAGACAAAAGAAAATTACTTCCTTTGCTGCTATCTCCGCCATAGCCATTGTTGGTGGAGCTGCTTTATTTTTTAAAACCTATCCACATTTAAAGCCATCTTTCCTATCCTCTTCTGAACCACTTAAAAAGACATCTCCTCCTTCATTGACAGATTCCACTGTTTTAGTAACTGACAAAAAGGTTGAAGAATGGTCCGTTGATGAATTGAAAGCCTTCTTGGAGGAAAGACAAGTTAGTGTTCCTGAAAATGCTTCCTCTGTGGATTTAGTTGCTTTGGTGAATCAATTACTTCACAACTAGTATTATTTTTTTTGATTTATTTTACTTTTTTTAATTTTATTTCTCTTATTTTTGTTCTAGCTCTTTTATGCAGATCTAACTTTTGATTAGGTTTTTTTTGTTTTAAGGTGTGTATTAAAGATTCTTTTTGGATTTTGTTAGATATATAAGGTAATTGTATATAGGTTTATGCTACTACTACTGCTACAACCCAAATATGTTTTCTACTGACTCTTTTTAATGATATAATATAATAATATATTGAAATATACACCAAATTCCGGTTTCCAGAAGAAAAATAAATACACCACTTATTTTATATTATTCCAATCTTTTACACCATTATTGAAAGAACTCCAGGTTAACTCTTCTTCAGGCAAATATACAAACCCAGCTCCAATTTTTGTAACATCTTTATTTCTATACTCATCATCAAACAAAATCATTTCATTTAACTCAATATTATACTTATCAGATATTTTCTTCAGATGTCTAGTCTTAGAAAAACTTCCCCATTCGGAATGCTCAACGAATTGACCTAATTCGAAATGCTTTATCAATTTAGCAGCTAGTTCAGGAGTTTCTGTTCTTGATGCCGTAAATATTAATACATTGTTTTCTTTCAAATGTGTTAAGATCGGCTTCACATCTTTGTGGAGTGTTAATACATATTGATATCTGTCTATCACGCTATTTTCATTTAGTTTACGGACTGGTTCACTAATATGCGTGTCACACCAACAAGCTTAAGGATGAATCACGATCAGGGTTAGTATTTGAACGTCAAATGTACTGCATAAAGTCACACATACGCCATAAAGTGTAATCTAAGTCAAATACAACTGCTTTTGGATAATTCAATCCTTCTAATTCTTTGGTCATAACGTGTTCTGTATATTTAATTGCGGAAAACGGAGTACAGATTAGGCTTGGATAGAAATAGCTAAATATAATGAGAAAGCACGACGGAGAGAATTTATCAAGAGCACAACACAATTTTATTTCGAACAAACAGAACCACACAACTACATACACAGTCACAGATATCCAACAATGACTCAAAAATTATCTATACAAAAAGAAGAGTCGTACAAGACTGCATTGAATGAATCATATGAAAAGACAAGTAATCTATTAGAACGTATAATGAATTTGAAAAAACAAGATTTAGAAGAACCCAAAAAATTAGCTCTACAAGAATTAAAAGAACTAGAAGCTCTAAGAAAAGATATGATTTTGAATACGATTTCATTAACGACCACGAGACACGAATGGAAAAATGAGATCAATAATCTAGATGAAAAATTTAAATCCAAAGTTACTTCATTTAATACTGTTAAGAAATTTAATAAAAAACAATATATAATTTATCAAACTGAACTGATGAGTAACGAGAATTTATTCAAAGAGTTGAATCGACTATTAAAAGAAATTCCTGATTTCAAATTTTTGAACTCAATTACAAAGAAAACTCAAGAACAGCAACAAGCAGATGCTACAAACAATAACGATGAAGTTATATTTTCAAAACTATCTAAATCAAAAGAAGACATTAAAAATTCCATAATTAATAGTGATAATGACTTAAACAGTAAAATTGAATTCCAATTTACTGAAGAAGATATTGAAAATTTAAAATCAAAGTTGAAAAATAACGACATGAACAAGTTCAAATTGATCCAGAATGTGAAGTACTATGAAACTAAGGTCAACAGTTTACAAGTCATGAAAAGTAAGTGGGAGAGAAACTTAAACGATTTGAAAAAGTTTGTTAAACAGGATGTTGTTTTGGTTAAGGATAATCTCTTGGTTGTTCAGAATACATTACAGAATGAAAAGCAAGAAGAGAGTAGTTCTAGTTCTAGTTCTAGTGAAAGTGAAAGCGAAAGTGACTCAGAAATTGAAGAGCAGAACTTCGAAGAAGATGCTGTTGATTCTACTGAATCTGCTGAACCTGAAGGAGTTGAAGTTGCTGAAGATCAAGGAGAAGAGAGTGATTTGGTTGTTCAAGAAATAACTGCAGAGGAATCTACCAAACAGCTAATAGAGAATACTGCTAAAGAACAAGAAGACGATATCCAGTTACAGGATAATGATCCAGGTGATGTGAACGATTTAAATGACTCTGACTATAACTCTGATCACTCAATGGAAATCGAAGAATAGTAGCTAGATGTATAGCAATTGTATTAAGTGATAGATAGTAAGTGGGTAATAAATAATACATAGATAGTAAGTGACACGTGTGTCTGCCATTTCCATTTCTTTCTCGATGTGTTTAGTTGTAACACTAAGCAGCCAATTTATCAAATAACCTCTACGACTTGTTCTACAACACAACAATTTTTTGAATTGCCTTTTACAGACAATGTCATCTCCGATTTCAGATTATCTCCTTGTCTCCTTACCAACCGCTTCCACAGATGATAAGGAAACAACCACTCGTTGGTTGGAAAGATCCATCAATAGTGGTGCTAATCAAGTTTTCAGTTTGCAATTACCAAAGTTCAAAGTTGGTACTTTGGACTCTTTAATCTTGACAAGTGAAGATTTAGCTAAATATGATCAGCAATTGGAAAGTTCAGTCCTGAAAACTTTGGAAATTATAAATTCAACTTCACATCCACATTCAACTTCAAACAAATTACAAAAAATTGATGGTAAGACAATCGATCAATATTTTGAATCCTTTAAGTGGAATACTTCAAGATATAGATTGGATAAGTCTGTTGACAGTTTAATTAAACTAATCACAAATGAAGCATTGACTATAGATACTGATTTGAAAACGTCTTACAATAATTATAATGCCGCTAAATCAAATCTAGCTGCTGCTCAAAGAAAGCAAACAGGCGATTTATCAATCAAATCCTTACATGATATAGTCAAAGCCGATGATTTTATATTAGGCTCTGAACATTTAACTACGGTTTTATTAGCTGTGCCTAAATCTTTAAAAGATAATTTCTTAAATTCTTACGAAACATTAACTGATTTTGTCATTCCAAGAAGTGCAAAATTAATCACTTCAGATGCTGAATATAATTTATATACTGTTTCATTATTCAAAAAATTCCAATTGAATTTCTTGAATGCAGCAAGAGAAGCAAAATGGATTCCGAGAGATTTCGAATATTCTGAAGAAACAGTAACCCAACTAAAGAATGAATATCAAAACGCTATAAAAGAGGAATCCAGTTTAAAGAATGATTTAATTAGATTATCTAAAGAAGCATATTCAGAAATTGTTTCATCTTGGTTACACATTAAACTATTAAGAACTTTTGTGGAATCAGTTTTAAGATATGGTTTGCCTCCTGATTTCAACTGCTTTGCCATTAAAATTTTACAATTCTCTGAAAAGGCAGTTATTAAATCAAAGGATGAGTTGATTGTAAAATTTGGTTATTTGGCTGGTAGTGCTTTCACTACTGATAAAAATGGTAAAGTTGTTAAAGATAATTCTTTGAATGAATATGCTGCTTTAGTTGATCAAGATTATGAACCTTTTGTTTTATACGAAGTTAAATTATTTTGAATTCCCTCCCTCTCTGCCATATTTACCTCTTCACTTTATTATAAATTTTAATAAAGAATTATTTGCCATTTTTTGGAAATGATATGTTTAGAATTGTTCCAACGTCTTTTTTTCTGTTTCTTTATTCATCCCTTTATTTTTCATTTTTCTTACATAAAAAGCACATGATTAAACTTATTTTGTTTCTGTGCTCTTCCATCTTCTTTTCACAAATCCTCCATTGAGTACTTTTTTGTAGTAAATAAATAATATAAATTATTATATATTCTCAAGAACACTCAAATATAATCTACATTTTCTTATGACGATGGCTAAATTACTGAATATTGTTTCAAGGTTATAATCTCAGAATTTTTAAAAACAGTAACATTTTAGTAAATGAGGAAGAATTAAATATAACAAAAGATATAAAAAATGGTGATAGTAAATGCAAGTATCTCAAAGTGAAAGAAAATGAAATAATAAAATAAGATGAAACAAAACAAAAAAAAGAAATAATGATAAAGTGCTTTTGATATTTTGTTTCTGGGAAAAACTAAAAAAAACATGTAAATAATGTAAATGATGTTTACCAGTAATGATAATTAAAAGAAGTATAACACAATCAGAACTATAAAAATATCAAACAGAATCAAGAAAAATACTCAAGTTGAGACGAAAACAAAGAAAGACGATTAGAAAAAATTTTAAGGAAATCAAACGGTAAATAAAAGTTACACAGAGCAGTAATCAAAAACAAAACCAGAGAAGAGGAAGTTAAATGAATATGAACAAAAATTAATTATGACAATAGCGCATGATGTGAACAAATTAGAAAGGAAAGAAGAAGATTTTACTTTCAAAAAAGCATATAATAGCGATAACAAAAAATTCAAATAAATATAGATAAAAATACATGTGACTAGCTGAAGCTTAAAAAAATAAAAGCTTTAAAAATAATGATGATTATGATTGAACAAAGTCAAAAAGAAAATGATAATTGATTAAGGATAGATAAACATGCTTTTGTGTAATTGAAATAAAACAAACCAATTGAAAAATTAAAGAAGCACCCAAAATAAAATAATTAATATTAACCTTCACCCATTTAATATAATATATATCCTATATATTCCTTTTTTCTTCTAATATATCCTTTTTAATGCGTTGAATAAAAAAACAAATGTCAGTTGTCTGAGTACGTATAACTATATTAATTAAAATCGACCCTTTTTTAATATTGTATGCTATAACAAATAAATAATTTCAAATTTATCTCTTTTTTAGTTTAGTATGACCTTCACTGGTAAAGTCATTCACTATTAATTTTTTATTGTAATTGTGGTGATTACTGTGACTTTGAAAATGGTACTAAATCAATGGTATTTAGCTAATCGAAACACGTCTATCGGTTTCACTTCCCCTTAACTTTCGAATTATCATGATTTCTTTAGCCTTTAAATCGCCATATTTCTTACACAATTTAGCATAAAATAAACCACAAGCGTTACACAGTGTTCTTTCGCCCTCTGGACCTCTTCTCCATTCTGGGGTTTCTTTTGATTGACAATGTAAGCATTGATTATCAATGAACAAGCTTGGCGGACCACCCATGTTATAGCCAGCATTTGTTGGTCCAGACTGTCCAGTCATCAAGCCATTCCCATAAGCATTTGAGGCACTTAAACCATTAGGATCGAAGTTCGGTTGTACTATGTAACTCAATCCAAAAGGTTGGCCATGGGTTGGTTGCTGCTGATTTTGTTGTTGTTGTTGTTGCTGTTGTTGTTGCATTGGATGAATTCCTAATTGTGGGGGAACACCAACCGAATTGATAGCTAATCCTAAACCAGCTAACATGCTCGTCTCTGATTGACGTCGAAGTAAAGAGTCGTATGCATTGTTATTACTGTTATGGTTATTAATATTGTTGTTGTTGTTGTTGTTGTTGTTGTTGTTGTTATGGTTATTATTAGTATTAGTGCTATTCCTTGAAGCATTGAGTGGGGTATTGTTAACTTTATTGTTTGGAGATATCTTTAGTTTTTTGGCCGCAGATTTAGGGGAAATTGGCGGTGAATAAACAGGAACACTGACATTTGAACCCGATCTTTTCTCAGGTTCCATCATTTCCTCTTTCAAGAGAACTGATGATGTTCTCTTAGTTGGTATATCAGTTAGTGAAGTTAATGTCCTTGCTGCCTGTTCTTCCATATTTTGTATTTGATTAGCTTGACCCTGTTGTTCATTTTGACGTGCTGTTAGTTTGATACTAGCGTTATGTTGTGGATTGGTTACATTAGCAGAAGCTTGAGAAACTGAATTTTGGCGCATATATCTCTGTTGTTGTTCTAATTGCTGATCAGGGGGTATCGCAAACGAATTACAGTGATTTGAGGTCTGTTGTTGCTGTTGTATCACCGGTGGAATATCAGATTGTGGAATATGAGAGACAGATGGTTGGCGATGATCAATAGAACTAACGCTTACCCTACGATTTTCATAGTCTTCAATCTCTTTGAATTTAAACCAAGATTGATAAATCTGTTCTATAGATTTCAATTGATCATAGCCATTTCTTATGATATCCAAAGAAACATTTTTAAGAGTATTATGAGCTTTCAAATTGCTATCAATATTCAAAGTAATTCTTGATAAATTATCAATTTCAAAAGTCATGTCTTTAGTAAAAGGTAAAGACAATTGCTGTTGCTTTTGTTGCAGAGTAGTTGGAGTTGATTGTTGGGAGAGAGGACTCGGGCCACTAATTGAGGAAGGTCTTCTTGAAAGGTAAAGATTAATTGGTTGGCTGTAAGACCTTTGAAATTGTTGTTGCTGCTGTTGGGAATTATTGGCAGAAGCAGTTGATGACGGGTTTCCAGTTGCTTGTACTGTTCCTAACAAATTATTGTTTGAATTTGAGTTAGATGAGTTTGGAGGAGGAACTGGAGGAAAAGCAAAACTTGGTGTTCTGGAAGCATTATGTTCATTAGGAGCCAACATAGTATTACTAGCACTAGCACTAGCACTAGCACTAACACTAACACTAGCACTGGTAGAGCTTGAGTTACCACCTGATGGATTAGAGCTCTGAGGTGATGAGTTTGGGCTTATAGGTGGGAATAGATTCTTTATGGGAGGAAGTTCAGTTTTAGACATATCTGTAGCAGAACTGAATGAGTCTCTGTACATAAATTGAGTGTAATTGGAAGACTTTGACGTCTTTGGAGGGCAAAATATAGTAGACTGAATGATGAGAATAGGGCAAGGTTCAAACCTAGTGAAAATCAATATTTTGCTCTGTATATGTTGACGGACTGAGAAAAGCGGGATCTAGGACTAATATAAATGAAGTTGAGTTGAGAGCAATATTAGATTAGAAAAATATGGTGGAACAACGGAAGGACAGGATTTGCTAGTTTTTGGCACAGAAGAAGAAGGGGAACAGATTAATCGGAAACCTGGCTAAGGCATGGATTTATTCAATTATGTCTGCTGCTGGAGGTATGTGCGGCGCCTTCTGGAAATTGATCCCTAATAATTTATATGCCTTGGGCTCTTAACTCCCTTATTATTTTTGACTTATTTTAACTAATTACTCCTGACTTAAATCCTTTTAAATAAAGCTTGACTCTATGATCACTATATGGTTTGTTACTCAACCTGAAAAATACAATTATAATGTGTGTTGTATACATATGTGTACATTTTCATATCGACCAAACTTCTCAATTGATCTCAATCTTTATTTTTTAAATACCGCCATCAAGCCGCTGTCACCTCTTCTTAATATATTTATGGGTTAAGATTATAAGTTGGTTAGTTAGCTAGCTGCACATTCTTCACTATAAATTCATGATTAATACACGAATAATTGTAATATGTAACTGGGCATGATTATATAAAATCAGTTTTATCAATATTAAGTAAATTTTACATTCAATAGTTTAATATTAGCCCTAAAGCCGCTTTTTTTGTTACATCAATTTGTTGGTTATGCGTCACCCCACGTCAGTTTTGTAAAATAGCTACAAAACCACTAAGCCATACGGTAGCTCCTTAAACTTTCTAGATCAATTGTTTAATTTCTTGAACTAGGGCATTCTTTTTTTTTGTTTTTAATAAGGTTTTAGGGTATTCATAATGATTTATGAATACAACCAAATAAAGACTAACGATATGTATATATCATTTTTTTTCTTAATTTATTTATAGCTCATCATATTTTTATTTGCCATCTTTACTTATTTTCGGTCTGGCCAACCAAAATTCATAAAAACAGAACAATAATTTGGCGGAGAAAAACCTGGTTTTGTTTCAACTTTATTATTATCCCCTCCTGGCATTTTCTGCTCCGAATCAAAACTATCTGCAGAATTCTTCTCTAGTTTTTTTATTTATTTCTTTACTTAATTCTTGCTTAATATAATACGTTGAATCAACTAATATCTAACTAACCTCTATTTACTTAAAATGTCTAAGTATCTAGTTTTAGATTATTGAAGTTCGGAACAAAACGAGTTTCATATTATAAATAATGAGTGCATCCTCGCCTTTCCATTAGTCGAAAATCTATCAGATACAATTATGGTTAATTATTATTCGGGGTAAAATATTAGTAATGAAACTACATTAATTCCATTATATACACATGGCTCTTTTTATTACTTTCATAATTCACAGTAATTTCAATCAATTGAAGGCTGAAAGGTATGAGTACAAGTAGGCATACCACACCACCAGTCATGCTTGCTACTGTAATGTAGAGCCAAAAATTAAATATACCTTCTTCTACTCATACTTGTACAATAACTCCAATTAGTAAAAACCATCTATTATATTTGGATATTATGTATGTCAACGCTTTTATTTTTATTGTTTAGTAAATAGTACCTATTTCTGAGATATATACGGCAACATGAATTCGTATATGCAGTTAAATTTACATCGCTCAAAATCCCATACAAATAAATTTAATTCTCTAGAAATTCAACAAAGCTGTGATATTGCTGAATCATATATATGATTATTACACAACTTTTAAATTGTTTAAATATATTGGTCTACATTATATTATATCAGGTTGTGTATATTAAAAATATTGCATTTTAAATAACATGATTACTTATATAAAAAAAGAGTAAAACTTTTTTCGACAAATTCAGCGCTAAATGCATGTATAGAAAGACAGTATATAAAAATCGTGCACTTCCGCCCTTTCAATAATTAATATATTACATACGTATATATATTTATATACTTTTTGTTTATGTATCGAATAAAAATATATTTATAATAAGTAGATCATAAATATAAGTGAATGTAGAACATTAGATGCAGCTAGATATACTTCAAGGAGAAGATGTGGTGTTCTTTTTCCAAGAAAATAGCAATATTGCAGAGTGTGGTGATCTATGATTCAAATTTCTTTGTTACATATATTTAAATAAAATTATAACAAAATATTCCATAATTTGATAAAGGAAACTATATAAGAAGTAATAACTTTAGTGGCTTTTAATTGTAATAATCTACCAACTACCCCCTCTTAAATGTATTTTTGCAAGTCCATAATTATATGTACCTTTAATATATGGCCTGAAATAATTTAAACTTTTACTAAAGAACAAAATTTAAGATTAGAAAAACAATTAAAAAGGAATATTCAACCTATTTTGTTTTTGCCAATATGATATTTAGATATAAGTCACCGAAAGGGAATATTATAATAAAACTTCTCTTCTATAAGTAACTCCTTCATCGAATCTGAATTATTTTTTGCGGTGCAGCAGAGTGGTCATATCTTTGTAATTAATCTATAGATCTCCTTTCAATCTCCCTTCATGTTTTAGGCTTTAATGCTCCTAATTTCTATGAATCGACTTTACATCCAAATCTGACATTACGAACACCCAATCTAAACTTATTATTGCGGTGCTAAGCTAAAAAAATTACAAACATTGGTAGTAAAATTCCTTTGTAACGCCCATGAATATGCAAAGTTAGACGTAATATCTTAATAACTTAATAACTGCCCAAAAGTATTTATACGAGCAGCATATGTGATGACGTCTGGTTATTATTTTGATGTACATCCCTACTTTTATTTGAAAGCAGTATGAGTAATAATTATATTAAACATTTTTGGATATACCATGTGAGAGAAAGCAAATATAAATACACAAAAATGATAAAAAAGGATATATGAAAAGATTGGGTGTCATTTAAAATGACATGAAACAGGTAAAAAAATATAAAAACAATTTTATTCAAACCAAAAAAAAAAGAGTGTGAAACAAAACTAAAGAAAAAAGGAGGACAGATGGGAATCACATATCAGATTGGACCATCGCAGACTAAAATAATTTATTACGTGGTTGAACCTTTTGGATTTAATCTTGAATCAATAACAGCTATTTCATCTCTAAGACTGGCTTCTTCAACAGTCTTGACTAATTCTTTGGTACTTCTTGCAACATCAAAAGCAATACCCGCTGATCTTTGCTTGAATGATTTTTCAGCATAATCTTCATCTTTTTTACCATCATTAGCCTTATATAAACTTTCCATTCTGCTATAACAGTCTTCTAAAATATCAACAACATATTTAGCATGCCCCATTGATTCAACATATCTACTTTGATTCATTAATGTTGTAGTACCTTGAGCCATTTGTTTAACAACCTCAATAATTTCATTGGCACCAGATCTTAGCAAACCCTTTGTAGCCTTTGGATCTCTAATTGATTCTAACAATAATTGAATAGCAGAAATAACTTGCATGGTTTGATGTTCCAAGTAAACTAATAATTCTCTTAATGTATTATCTGGATTCAAAGTATTGAAATTTTCTAAAATATATTGTTCTTCAATTTCCTTTTGACTATCTAGATCATAGCTTAATGCAGAACCGGCACTTGGAAAACCACTAGTAGTAGCAGTGACTGGACGACTTTCCGCAACTGAAGGTGGTTCTAATGAACGAGATTCAAAAGCAGAGCTTGTTAGTTGACTAACAGGACCAGTAGATTCAGGTTGAACATTTGCTTGCTGATCTAGAGGGGTATCGTATGATGAAATATCATTAACTGCTTTTGATTCATTATTGACATTTTTATCAACTGCAATTTGAGAAACATTGTTCGAAGATGAATCTGGAATGGTTGACTTATTGCTAGAAGGTGGCTGTTTCTCAATTTTCTGGAAAGTAGTAGCCTCCTTAACAGGACTAGAATATTGTTGTTGCTGTTGTTGAATTTCAGGAGATTCAGATTGGGTTTCAACCAATATGTTTTTAACTGCAGACTTTGGTGCTAAAACTTGACGTTGTCCGATTCGAGAGCTTTGCAAATTGGTATCATCAGCCAATGAAGAACTGTTGGGTCTCAATGAATCAAACAGCTGATGCTCTCCTGCAGGGGACACTTGATTAGTAGAAAATTCTTCAATTTGAATATTCTTGACAGGAGACTTTGGCCCCGAAACTTCACGTTGTTGAATTGGGGAACTTTGTAAGTTTGAATCATCAACAAAGGCAACACTTGACGGTCTGGATGAATTTGAGAGTTGATACTGATGCAGAGGGGAGGTTTTTTGGATTCCAGAACTTGAGTTATTAGCAGAACCACCAGCTAAGCTAGAAGAATGAGAATCTTGACTTTTTATCTTCGGAGAATTATCTGAGGCGGTATTAGAAATAGAAGAAGGGCCATGGGTTTGATGCTGATGCGTAGGTGAGGTCGATGCTAATGTCGAATTAGAACCAGATTGCTCAGTTGGTATCAAATATTGATTATCAAATGATGTCAATTTATTAACACTATTTAATTGATCAGAATTCTTAGGTGTACTGGAACTTGGAACATCGGAAACTTTAGAAGTATCATTAGAATAGTGACTATTAACCGATTTATCATTAGCACTTGACGTTGCTACCCGATCATTGAAACTAGTAGATTTCAGACTTTCTTGCTCTTCTTCTTTTTTTTGTTTCAGTTTCAATTGTTCTTCTTCCTTTTGCTGTTGTTGTGCATTCAACAGGATTGCTTCTTCTAATGGGGAAATTGATTGTCTTTTACTTTTAATATTTTTTTGATTGATAATTGTAGCATCCTTTGATGCTAACGAAGCAGACCCATTTCTAGGTTCAAACATTTCATAGGCTTTTGAAGTATTATTCAATTTTTTTGGAATAGGTGAAGAACTGGCAGATCTACTAATTGTACCATTATCACGATTAGATTCTAACTGTTTTAATCTGGCTAGAACATTGGCTTGAGGGGAACTAGATAATCTCTTTGCATTGGAAACTCCATTTAATGTGGCAACAGACTTAGTTGGTGTTGTTGGTGAAGGTGAATCAGAAGAAAATTTAGAAGCTAAAGAGCTGACACTAACATTTGATTCTTTGAACATACTAGTATCTTTACTTGGGTTAACAGAAACAATGGATGGTTCTCTTTCTCTTTTTGAAAATTCAGTTGGATATTGATCGCTAGACTGATTACGCGAATGTGGATTTGAATGTACTCCAGGAATAGACACCACTACAGGACTAATTGGACGTCTGCTGGATTTTGATAAGACAGGTGGTTTGGGTGACTTAAAAGAATTTTCCTCTTGGTTTGTTAATCTTTGAGTAATTCTTAATGGTCTAACTGATGCAACATCATCAGTAAATGCAGAAGCTTTTGGAATTGAGATAGGAGAGACAGCATGGCTTTTGTTTGCCGAAACATTGTTGATTGATTTTCTAAGTTCATTTGCAGAAATATCAGTACCATCTCTAGATATATTATAATTATAACTACGCATAGAGGAAACTGAATTCCTATTGCTATTTTCCTTTGAATTAACCTTAACATCTCGTAAAATATCAACCACGTTTGCATACACATCACTGATTGAAACATCCAATAACAGCTTTGGAATAACACCACTTGTTGCAGCATAATATCTAGTATTACTCAAAGCACTTGAAACAGCACTATGAAGTTTACGTAAATTGACATTACCATTACTATCTTCTACCCTTTGTTCAGGATATGCTTGGCGACCAATTTCTTTAGCAGCAAATATAACAGTAGCGATTCTTTCAAATAAAACTTTGGTACTGACAATTGTATCATTTTCATTAATATAGAGTAAGAAAGTTTCAACAGCAGCATAGAACTCAGAAACCGTTGACACACTAACCAGACCAGATGATGAAGCATAAGCATTATAGTTTGGATCATTTGGAATAGTCTCAGTTAAATGACGGAAAACTTGATCAGCTCTAGCCTTTTCAAATCTTCCTTGCCAGGTGGATAATTCCTTTTCATTTTGAATGGAGTCAGCAATACTAACAGAATTTAATGACATGACAGTTGTTGCACCACCAATAGTTGATAGAGGGGGTTCAAACCCATTTCTTGGAATAACACCCATATTACCATCTAAACTAGTTGAAGTTTCCAAATAATTGTCGTTATTAATATTATTAATATCAAATGATCTGTCAATCGATTCAGTTTTGAAAGGAGTATGATTATTTTTCAAATTTCTCTGATTATTTTTCAGTGCATCGACAGATTCTTTCAAAATATCATTTTCACTCTTCAAACTGTCTTGTAAGTCCTTTAATTTGAAGATTTGATCTTTTAATTTAATATTATCATCTTTTAATTTCATATGCTCTTGAATTAATTCGGTGTGAGTCGATTGTAAACCAGAATACTCTTCCTTTAGATTTCCATATGATTTTTGAACCTTACGGTGATCATTAGATAACTCATTGTGAGGAACATCTGTTGAGCCTTTATCAAAATTTTTATTAACCGAACGTGATTCAGCAAATTTTGCGTCATCTTGCTGTAATCTTGCAATTTCATTAGTCTTGCTCTCATTAATTTCTTTTAAAGCATTGAAATCTTTCATCAATTTTTCTAATTCGGAAGATAGTTGTTCATTACCTTTCATCATTCTTTGAGTATCATCTAAATATTTATCTTGCAGGGTGTCATATTTATGCTCAAGTTCAACCAGATTATCAGAATCTTCTTGCAAAGACCGCATATTTGAATGATTACTGTTGGTTTGTTCTAATAATTTTAAGTTTTCAGCTCTTAATCTTGTTAATTCTTTTGAAATATCATCCATTTGTTGAACTTCATATTTTAAACCTTCATTTTCGGACTTCAAAGAATCTTTTTCTCTTTGTAATTCATTATTTTGTAGAGTTATAGCATTTAATTCATCCTCTAAAAAAGTAATTTTAGCATCCATTTTCTGACTTTCTTCAATTAATAATTTGATGTCTTTATCTTTATCTCTGTAACTTGATAAACGATTACCAGATATTTGAGAAGAAATACTTTTATTGTGAATATGGTCGAATTGCTTTCCAACTGGAGAGTTATGATTTGAAGTACCAGCTGGGGCAGAAGTCATTGATTTTGAAGTTGGCGAACTTAAATTTTTACCCTCAGGTTCTGCAGTTGAAGTAACAGCTAGGTTACCTAATTTTACTGGAGAATAATCACTTTTAGGAGTATCTATAGCGCGTAACTGCTTAGGCCTAGATTCATCTCTAACATCATATTCTTCATCGTCACTGGACCAAGTAAGTTCAGCCTTTTGCGGAACGACAGTTGCATTTTTAATTTCACGCTGAGAAGGTGAGATATTTGTTGGTGACTTTAAATTATTAGTTTCTTCAGTTGGAGTTTTTTGAGTCTGTTGCGATTGAGAGGTTGATCTCTTATTTGTTGAATTTGAATTCGCTTCACCAGCAGCTCTGCTATCTAGAGTTAAATGAGAAGGCTTTTGCATACTTCCTTTAATTGTAGGGTCTCTTTTTTCGATTTCAACGTACACATCGTTAACTAAATCTTTGAATCTAGATGAAGGTAAAGCAGCTAACTTCTCTCTTGCTTGATTTCTTTTTGGATGATAATTTGCTTTTGGCAATAAATGCTTTGGTTGTTCATGGGTTTCATTTATTCTTCTCTGTAGTTCATCATACACGTCAGTTGATAAGTCATAGAATTGAATTAGGGTTAGTTTTCCCAGCTTTTCTCTTGCTTTGGTAACACGTGAAGAGGTAATAGGGGTTAGCTCTTCTGCAGACACATTAAGAAATTGATAAAATCCCTTGTAATATGTCGCCAGATCTTTATACTGTGTCATTATAGTGGTTGAATGGACGTCACAAAATGAGATCAAAAGTAAAACGAATAATGGCCTCCTCTTTTATTGGTTGATACGCCTTAATATTGGAACAAAGGGAGGGAAAGGGGGGTTGAGTCAGATCTGGTAAAGAGATTGCAGGGATAAAGACAAGTCCAATACTGAGGAATATGGTATGAAAGGGATATATACTGAACAACGAGATGAAGGTGGGAAATCCTGGATGTGGTGTTTCTTTTAGTTTTTCCCTTTTTTGATGCATTCGTTTTAGTGTGATTTTCGTGTTGACTTTTTGTTTTTTTTTGGCTTTCGAATTTCTTTGTTTGCACGCGTGTGCAGGCGTGTGCACGGGTGTCTAAGAGTGTGATCCGATTCAATTATATTAAGTTACGGTGGAATTAATCTATGTCCTTAAACTATCAACCCCAACTATAACCCAATTTTATTTGATATTTGGAAATGAATCTCTTCATTATATTGCTGTATATTTAATTGGAAGAATTTGGATTGTGTTAAGGAGTTCAACTGAAAAATAATACTCTACGCTGTACTACAAATACTCATAATAAATGTATTGTTTATTGAATTTCTATATACAGAAGATGAATTATGCAACATATATATGATAAAGTTAGACAGCCGCATGTTCTAAAGGCGAAATCATCAGAATGATCGAAAAACAAAATAGTACAGAATTAACAGCTAAAATAACATTACCACAACAACCAAAAACACGCAATTCCTAATTAAGTGAATAGCTATCAACTTGAGATAGTTTTAATTATTCTTTTTCAATACCAGAACGCTCAGCAATTTGTGCTAAAACATCAGGTAAAATCACACTTTCAATATATCTTTCAGCCTCCGCTTTACCATGCTGGGTTGCAATTGCACCAATTAATGCAGTTGGTAATGTAGCGAAAACCCTTTTATTCTTATAAATTTTGTCATCCTCAGTTTTGGTTTTATTAAATGATAATCTGCAAAAGAAAATATCACTTAAGCCCTTTGATTCATTTGCAAAAACTGCCAACATAATGTCAGTTGTAATCATTCTATGAACATAAGATCCAATAAAATCAAAGTTTAATGAATTTATAGCAAATTCATTTGAGGTAGGTTGTGCTAAAATGTATTTCGATGCCGTAAATCTTAGCAATTGTTCACCTAGTAATGCTAGCTTTGCGTTATATGGTTTAGATCCATGAGCAAATGATTTATGTGTAATGACTTGTAATAGTAATGAATCTGGTAACTCTGGAATATTCTTCGAAGTTATATAGTCTTTTATTGGAGTTAAATTTTCTTTAGTGAGTCCATATCTTTGACCAGTTGGTAACGTTAAAATATCCTCTGGATCACGGATTAAACCTCTAACTCTTTCAGTAGACTTTACAAACACCACATTTCTTTGTTGTTGAATTAGTTGTATACTATTTCTCTTACTGGTGTTGGTTATGTATGATAAGGATGGCACTCTCAGTGAACGAATAAGACTTTGCATTTTGAATCTGTTGTAAGTGGAGAAATGAAAAAAAGTGAGTTGAACCTATTCGGTATATGAAACTAGTAGAAAAGCAATGAAATAATTATCAAATTATCGGACTGACGGCAATTATATCCAACTCAATAATAATTGTATGAATGAAAATTACTGGTAATATCGCAAAACAGGCCGGTTAGTTGTTTTGGAGTTTAGTCGTTTGATGGTTGATGAAGTTCACAAATTGGAAAATTTTTGAACATTGGACAAAGTCGTGCGCCAGTACCAGTTATTGTGCCACATTTATTAAGATTACGAGGCGCATCAGACATTTTGTGCAACTGATCTCATATAATTTTTTTATGTTTTTTTTTAATTACCTTTTTATTATAAATTATTGATACATATTAAGTACAAACGTCAATTAATCATGGATATGTTCAAGATTTTAAGCAGAGGTGCTTCTTTGAAAGGTTCAAAGAAGATTTCTGCTGATTATTCAACGGCAAAACCATTTTCATCAAAGAAAACACTTTATCATGATAGAAAGGATTCTGGTATTAAAATAGAAGTTGAAAAAGAGATGGATTTTTTCCATCAGAAGAAACATAAGTTGATGAAAAAAGTTCAAGATCAAAATGATAATAAATCTGAAAATGATTCTGAAAATGAAGAATCCGAACAGATTGGTGATGCACCAACAAGAATCACATCTGAAAAGGATGCGTTAAAGCTTAGAAAATCATATAAAGCTAACGTTAGTGGTGATGATATACCATTACCAATAGGATCATTTGAAGACTTAATAAATCGATTTGATTTGGATAAACAATTATTAAGTAATTTAATTCAAAATGATTTTACTGAACCAACCCCAATTCAAAGTGAGGCTATACCCTCAACTTTATTTGATAGGGATATCATTGCTTGCGCCCCAACTGGTTCGGGTAAAACTTTAGCCTTTTTAATTCCATTGATTCAGCAATTATTAAAAACTAAGAAATCCAAGAAGAAATCAGTGGATCCAGCTATCAAAGGCTTAATAATATCACCAACTAAGGAGTTGTCCTTACAAATCTTTAATGAATTAAACAAATTAAATTATAAATTAGGTTTATCAATTGCATATCTGAATAAATCACTGTCGGCAAAATTAAGAAATAAGGTGGTCAAATCCTCAAAATATGATATCATTGTTTCAACTCCTTTGAGATTAATTGATTTAGTTCTGAATGAGGTTTTGGATTTGTCAAAAGTGTCCCATTTGATATTTGATGAAGCCGATAGATTATTTGAATCTAACTTTACGGAGCAGACTGATGCAATTTTGAATGCCTGTTCAAACCCAAAATTACGTACCTCAATTTTCTCTGCAACTATAACATCAAGTGTTGAAGAAAAGGCTAATTCAATAATGAAATTTCCAATTAGAATTATTATTGGTCGTAAAGAAGCAGCTAATTCAAGTATCAATCAAAAATTGGTCTTTTGTGGTGATGAGAATGGTAAGTTATTAGAAGTCAGATCAATGTTACAAAAGGGTGACTTTAAACCTCCAGTCTTAATATTCTTACAATCGATTACAAGAGCAAAAGCATTATTTCATGAATTATTATATGATAGATTAAATGTTGATGTGATACATGCTGAAAGAACTCAGAAACAAAGAGAAGAGATCATTGAAAGATTTAGAAAGGGTGATATTTGGTGTCTTATTACAACAGACGTTTTAGCAAGAGGTGTTGATTTTAAAGGTATAAACCTAGTTATTAACTATGATGTTCCAATATCTGCTCAAGCATATATTCATAGAATTGGTAGAACTGGTAGAGGTGGTTGTTATGGTAATGCAGTTACATTTTACACAAAAGAAGATATTAATGCAGTTAAATCTGTTGTTAATGTTATGAAACAAAGTGGATCAACGGAAAGTTTATCTGATTGGATGCTTAATGATTTATCAAAATTAAGTAAGAAGGATAAGAATATAATCAAGAAAGCTCCTATTGAAAGAAAACATATTAGTACTGTTCCAGGTATTGTTAGACGAAAGAGAAAGAATAAGAAAGAAATGATCGAAACTTCAAAAAAGAGAAAACTTGAAGCAGTCGAATAATCTCTTGGCAAGTTTATAAATCTACAACATTTATACTAGTATTTTAAATGATGAAAATAATATCAGATATATATTTATCTATTTGTGAGTAAGAAAAAAGTAAGCCATGCTATGTTATGTACTTGGGACGATCAACACTGGCTCCCAATAAAAATGTAGTGAATAAAAAGAGAATATGTATAGGTCACAGAATACAATAAAAAATAAAAAGCACTTAACAACATATAGTAAACTTGTCTTAATTATTAAATCAACAAATAATGAACAAAATAAATATAGAACTTATACTTTTATACTGATGTTGACGTATTGAGAGCATAACATTATAAAGTTGACTTTTTCAATAAAGAAAATGAAATGAAAACAGTTAACTAAAGAATACATATGGCATATACGCAATAATGATTGAAAGTTGAAAAAAGTTGTAAATATTCTAATTAACTAGTTTAGTGATGCTCTTCTTCCTTTGGACCAAAAGATGGGTAACCGACAATTTGTCTTCTACCAACAATTTCACCTAAGGAGAATAAACCAACAATTTGGATGAAGTAAGCAATATATCTGTAAATTTGATCTTTGGAGTATGACTTGATAGTGTTGATAGCCAGTAATGAATAATCCTTTGGATCTTTAGTGAATTTTAAAAATTCGTATAAACCAGATTCATAAACTTTACGGAATTCTGCAACTGATGGTGGCGCAAATCCCTCCTTGATGTAAATCTGTTTGGCTAATTCACCAGTGACCTTACTCCAGTAGACAGTAGAGTTTAATATACCTATAAATATTGTAAGTTAGTAATAAGTTTTTCTAAGAAAGGTGGAGTATTAAAGCAGGAGGATACTTACTAGTAGTCTTATCAACTAAAGAAGAAGCATTTTTAGAACCAATTGGTCTGATACCAAACTTAGAGGTTGTTCTGAAGGCTTGTCTTGCAAACATTGTTGATATGGATGAGGTTGGTAAGTTGGGAAAATTAAGCTAGATTTGACATATCTTATGGTCCAATGATGTTGATGTGAGCTTTGTGGAGGTTCAACTCAGGAAATTTTCACCTCCGTGCACCGGATAATTGAGAAGCCAATCACAGTGCGCGGTTCCAAGATCCTCGGTCTACCCAAGTAATACAAAAAAAATGACGCGTCGATGATGGACGCGGTGTATTTTGCCCTGATAACGCTTACATCTTTTTCAGACACGTACTTAAACTTAGGATTTTGTTTGATTGAATCAATAGTCCCGTCCTGTATCATACAAGAAAATGTCATCCCTAGATGAAGGTTTAGCACATAGACAAGTGAAATCTCAAGTTCCATCTGTGCAACTTGGTGCAGTTAAAACTAAATCAAATCAACAAAGGCCTAAATCAGTTAATCAATACAAGAAATCATACAAGGCAAAATCAGGTTTAATTTATAATGAGGAAGATCAGATCCATATATCAAGATTGATTAAAACTGGTTTTTTGATGTTACTAGTGTTTTTCTTTTTGATCTATACTATAATGCAATTATATGAATTTTTGGGTAACTTAATCTTTTCGGAAACAAGTGATCGTATACCTCTTACTTTGATTGATAAAGTTATACAATTAGTGAGGTTCATTACTATGCTATTGGGTTTTGGTGTCGTAATTCAGATATTGTACAAAGAACTAATTTTAAAGCGTGAATTAACAATTGACGAAGACGATTTGAAAAAATACGATTAATAATCAACATTTTATATGTATACATCAGAGTCTGGTATTTATAGTTCTACTTTTTTTTTGCCTTTTGCAGTGCTCTATTCTGAATAAATAATTCTCCCTACGAGTCGATTGAATTATAAACTAATCGTATTAAATTAAAAGAAACTAATCAGTTTCTTCATCCTCTTCAACGTGAATCCCATTACTATTAGTGTAGCAAATACCTAATTCATCCAGACATTTTGAAACTATTTTGGAATCAAATTGATCACTTTTGAGCCTTATTTTTACAAATTCATATACTTCTTCCAAGTTCAAAGGTTGGTATATTAGAATTTTTCTAGCAAATTGCTTATTTTCAATCAATAATTCTCTTAGTTTACCATATAATGATTTATGAACTAACCTCAGATCTAGAATTGAATTGCTGCCGTTTGTTAACCCTCCTGATTCCCTCTCTTTACTTCCAAATTTTAAAATACTAGATAACCCATTGGTATAACTTTCTAAGCTTTCAAAAAGTACATCCTTGGGTATTAGTTTAGTAGTTAGATAAAGCATATTAATCATCTCCTTCTTGGTTTTGGCTTTTTTTAAGCCCCATGTATTTGTCTGTTCTTTTAGTTGGTCATAACTGAACTTTTCGAAAAATCCTTCAGGTAATACATACTTATTCTCGTCGTCTTTATCTCCCAAGTTCTCCAATGGTGCCTGTGAATCTGGAATATTAGTGTTTAATTTTGATTTATTTGGTGCAGACTTAATTTGAGGGCTTTGAGAATTCAGTGGTTGAATTCGGGAATACGTTGTACAACTCATAAATACATCATCTTCTAATATGGAGGAAGAATTTGAACATATATTCTGATTTAATAACATTTCTTCCTCAATGTCAGTCTTTGGCTTGTTAGGACAAAACATTTGTAGACCAGCATCTCTCCCATCTTCATTAACTTCTGGATCCGAATCAGGAATTTCAAGCATACTTTCTTTCTTTTTACCGAATACGGTTTTGAAAATGGGATTTTTAATTTGTTCGCTTTGTTGCGATAATTCATCAATTGTAGTACTTCTAATCAATCTGTTTTTATTCTTACCAAAGAAATGACGAAATTTGGGAGAGGATGAAATATCATCACCTTGACAATCGTCATCTTCACTTTGACTATCCATAATATTTAGTATTGGTTTTTTAACAGCCTGTGGGTGAAATTGAGACTGAGAAATAATAACTTCTTCATTATTTCCATTAAATTCCATAGGTAGTTGGTTGATGGTTTCCCGTTTCATGTTATTTTTTAGAGGACTTGACATCAAAGCAGTGAGATTTAACCTATGCATATTTTCGTTTGATCCACTTCGGCTAAGACTTTGTATCGATTTCAAAACAGGTGACCCAATTGGAGATGATGTAACTACCTCAACTTGTCCGTCTCCGTTTGGGTTCGTTCTATTCTTTAGGCATCTATGATCAGCATCACAACTAGTAACTTGGGCGGAAAATTGATCAATTGTAGCTAAGACTTGTACCTCACTTGCTTTGGGATTAGTCTCAGGAAGAATTCTCTTCTGTAATTTTAAATCAAAAGGCGTAGAATCTGAAGACAGCAAAATTGGATCCTGTTGAGTTCCAAGTAGGGGGGTACTATCCATGTTATCGTAATGTTCAAAGTGTTGTGATTCTGAATTGGTGTGAGGAAAAACAGAAAAGTTTGAGCTAAGTGTGACTAGGTTTTTACTATTGGATTGAGAGTTATGCCTAAGAGTTATCACATCTTTTGTATATGAATCAGAATGGATGCTATTTTTCAAACATTGAGCACGTTCTTTGGCCAGATTAGTAATATTATTTCTGGTTAATTCTGGAATAACTTCTTCTTGACTATCTTCAATTTCAGATAGTTTATCAGTTGCACTATCCATATACTCGATTTTATTATTTGATCGTATTACTTGACTTAAAGTTAATATATCATTATCACAATAATCTGTATCAGCTGAACTAGTCTCGGTATCACTGTTATCGTAAAATGATTTAGCATCATCCTTAAAATCGTACAGAAGTTTTACTTCTTTTTTTTCCAGTATTACAGGTTGACTAGCAGAGTCCCATAAACTATTTTGTCTGATGTCTTCACTCAATTGGATCTCCTCACCGTCTTTAGCTTCTTGTTGGTGATATTTTTCAGTAATGTAATCCAAAGTACGCTTTGTTCTTTTTGATAGTTTTGGAAAACTTTCATTAATAGATCGTATCACTTTGTGCCATTCATCTTTGGAGTAAAGAATATTGATATCATCTTGCTCACTTTCTTGAGAGCTGATATTTGATGCACTAATTGAACTTATACCACCAGTTAACATACTGCCTTTTGATGTTTCTTGTTCTTTTTCTAAATCATGCTCTTGTTTTTCAACGACTATTAGATTCTTTAATAAATCGTTAATTTTGTGTTTCTTCCCAGATAATGCGATTAAAAGTGGTGATTTTGTAGAATATTTCTTAACCATTCGATCATTTATACTTTTGATCCTAATGGTCTTTCGTTTCTTAGTTGAAGCAGTTACTTTCTGTTGCAATTTTCTTCTTCTTACCAAGACACTATCTGTTGTACTTTGTCGTTTCGGGGATTGTGAATCACTGGTTGTTGTATCTCTATAAGAAAACTTTGAAGAAAGTGTCGATAACTTATGTTTCCTTTCATCATCTGCCTGCCAGTCATCCAAGTTTGATTGAGCCTGAGTACCATACAGAAATTTATGACTTTCTAAGTCAGTATTTGGATCAACCATGGCACTTGAAGGAGTGTGCGTGTGGTGTTATCTGTATATCATACATCTGACCTTACTAATGTTTGTATTCAATAAAGTTACTGTTGCGTGCAAAATGCGTCTTCAAAACTAAACGCGTCAGTGGACTTTCAAGTTGAACGTACAACACCATGTTTTTCTACTTTTCACATCTACTCTACCACCCAAGTCATTATTTTGCATATTTAGGATGGGTCAAAGCAAAATTCCATTTGTCATAACTCCCAATAAGTCTCCAGAAAAGAGGTGTTTAGAAAAAGATGAGAATAAAGAGAACCTGGATCAATCACAGCCTCAGTTAAAAAAGCATAAACCTGAACATGTTGAACATACAGAAGAAGAAAACCCAAATACTCCAATAGAATCAAACAGTGATGTGGAGGAGGTGACAGGAGCAAATACAAGCATAGAAATTCATGTCATCGATTCTAAGGACGAACCTGATGATACCTCAATTATACCTATTGATGACCAAAATGATTTTGACAGTTCAGATTCACGATCATCTCAAACACAATTACAGTTAAAACCAAAGTTAACTAAAGAAGAAAGAGAAGAAATAAAGCAGAAGAAGGAAAGATTGAAAGAGGAAAGAAAAATACAAAGAGAGAAAGAATTGGAACGGAGAAAGTTGAAAAGACAAGTAGAATTAGAAGAGAAAAGGCTAAAAAGAGAAAAGGAGTTAGAGGATAGAAGATTAAAGAAAGAGAAATTGGAAGCTGAGAAGAAAGCAAAGAAGAACCAAAGAGAACAAGAAAAGCTAGACAGGCAACGTCAGAGAGAAGAAGAGAAGACCAGAAGAAAAGCCGAAATTGAGGCAAAGAAAGCTGAGGTTGAAGCAAGGAAAAAGGTTCAAGAAGAGGAAAAGCAAAATACAAGAAAAGTAGAAGAGGAGAAGAAGCAGAAAAGGTCAATCACAAATTTTTTTAAAGTTGCCAAAACTACCATCCTATCAAAATCATATAATTCACCACCTAAATCATCAAATAACAAAATCATATATCGAGAATCCATTCCTTCCAAAGATTTCAAATCTGACTATAATTCCTATTTTTTACCTTTTTATTTGAATCCAAACACTGTGCTTATAAATAATACACCAGCAAAAGATGAATATGAAGTTTTAGAAGCCTTTATTGAAAGTTGTCCAACCTCTGTCACAGACTTTAAATCGTATTTACAAACATGCAAGAATCCTGTAGCTTCATCTAAATATGTTAGTACATTTGATGTTGTTCAGATGATAAATATGGGTAATACAATTGTCGCTGAGGATTTATTTAAATTTATGGATGTGAAATACCTTAAATTTTATGAAAATAAAAAAATTCCATATTTTGGTACTTATACTGCTGCTACAAAAAATCAGATTCGCCAACTTGCAATAAATCCATTTATTAAAATTGAATCTGAGAAATTAGATATTGAGTATGAATATGATTCTGATCTTGATGATGAATCTGATGAAGGTGAGGGTGAAGACATTGACAAAGAAGATGAGGAGGAGGATGACGATGAAACTGATGACCACTCAGATGTTGATGAATTTGTAGAATCTGATGAATCTGGAGATAGTAATATGAAGAAGAGAATCATTGGTACTTTGGTTCCAGTCGCTAAATGGATAGGACAAGAAACTGATAACAAAGATGATGACTTTGAAAATTATTTCAACACATTACGGTATGAAAGACTTAAGAGTGATATTTCTTATCCAATCGATCCTTTCCATGATTATTGGGCAAGCATATCTAACTCTCAGCCTGAAAAGAAATCAATTAAGAGTGAGTCTACTCCAGCTAGTGGAAGTGGTGGTTTCAAAGTTCCTACGCCTACTACAATGACTACAAATACGGTAGATGTTCCTAATGCGATGACAATCAAAAAGAAAGTTATTACAAATGTTGAAGATATAAAGGAATTAGTTGATCTAATAAAAAAGAACAAAGATTTCACCATAAACACGCTTACTGAAGTTATTCAAAAGCAGGTTTTGAGCAAATACACAAAGGCAGTGGTGAAGAACAGTATCAAGGATGTTGCTGTTTTTGATAAAACGAAGAATGAATGGGCTATCAGGAAATAATTTTTACTTTTTTTGTATCTGTTTGTAACAATTAAGAAGTTACTTTAATTTATTATTACGTAATATATAATATATCCGAATTGGGTCACCTTCCGTTTTAGACTTAATTACGCGTGTCTTACGCGTTTGGCGTTTTTCAGGATCGAAATTTGTTTCAACGTCAGGTCCCCTTGTTTGTCTCTTTCTTGGTTTCTCTCTTTTTCTACATTAGTAGCAATCCACTCAAGCAAGTATAATCATTCATGTCATCTCACGATATTGTATCCTCTCCTGTTGCTCAGGATTCAAACAACCGTGATTCACCATCTCAAAGTCAAACTCAAACTCAACAGGATTCAGGTCCACAATCTCAGCATGCTCCATCTTCACCATTATTTGTTGCTTCTTCTGATGTTGGACAAGATCCTAGCTCTACTATAGGAAATAATGCCAGTTCATTTAGATCAGGTCGTCAACAACATACTTCGTCACCTTTGCATTTACCAACAAGTGATGGTCTCGATTTCGGCTCAGGTACTGGACGTAATCATGAAATTGCCAGAAGAAGACAACGTAATAGAGGTGATATCCATGCTTCTCAAAATTCTGATAGATTATTTCCTGATCCTTCTGATATCAGATCAGATTTATCATCGAACCCTGGGTTTTTATCCTCTTCCTCCAACTTTGGTGCTTCTTCCTCTTCAAATTTCTTAAATTCAGGTACGGGTAATGAAAATCCAGATGAACCAATAAGAGTTATTTGGGGTACAAATGTTTCAATTGAAGAATGTTCAAACAATTTTAGAACTTTCTTGATGTCATTTAAGATGAAATATAGAAAGAAGTTGGAAGATGTAGAAATTGATCCGATTGAAGATGAAAAATTATATTACAATGATATGTTAAATACCATGAGAGAAACTGGTTCAACCAATTTAAACTTGGACACAAAGAACTTACTGGCTTATCCAATCACCAAAAAATTATATTATCAATTAATTAATTATCCACAAGAAGTAATTCCAATTATGGATCAAACCATTAAGGATGTCATGGTTTCATTAGTTTTAGATACTAATTTAAATAATGATCCCGAAAGAAACGTTATAGTCGATGCTATTGAAGCTAATGTTTATAAAGTTAGGCCTTTCAACATCCAAAACAAGAGAGGTATGAGAGAACTAAATCCTCAGGATATTGATAAGTTAGTCATCGTCAAAGGTTTGATTCTTAGGTCAACTGCAATTATTCCAGACATGAAAGCTGCATTTTTTAGATGTAATGTCTGTGAGCATACCGTCGTTGTCGAAAATGATAAAGGTTTGATTCAGGAGCCTATCAAATGTCCAAGACAATTGTGTGGTGCTTCAAATTCAATGCAATTAATTCATAATAGATCATCTTTTGCCGACAAACAAGTCATTAAATTACAAGAGACGCCAGACATAGTTCCGGATGGACAAACTCCACATTCAATTTCTCTTTGTGTTTATGATGAGTTGGTTGATTCTACAAGAGCTGGTGATAGAGTTGAAATTTGTGGTATCTTTAAATCAGCACCAGTTAAATCCAATCCAAGACAAAGAGCTTTGAAATCACTATATAAAACATACTTGGATGTTGTTCATATCAGAAAATCTGATAAAAATAGATTAGGTGCTGATGTTTCCACTCTAGAAGTCGAATTAAAAGAACAGCAAGAAGTTGATGAAATTAGAAAAGTTTCTGAAGAAGAAGTCTCTATGATTAAACAAACTGCTACAAGACCTGATCTTTATGAATTATTAGCTAGATCTTTGGCTCCTTCTATTTACGAAATGGATGATGTTAAAAAAGGTATTTTGTTGCAGTTATTCGGTGGTACGAATAAAAAATTCGCCAAAGGTGGTAAATATAGAGGTGATATTAACATTTTATTATGTGGTGACCCATCCACTTCAAAATCTCAGATATTGCAATATGTTCACAAGATTGCGCCAAGAGGTATTTATACTTCAGGTAAAGGTTCATCTGCTGTTGGTTTGACTGCATATGTTACAAGAGACATTGAAACTAGACAATTGGTTTTAGAAAGTGGTGCTTTGGTTTTATCAGATGGCGGTATTTGTTGTATTGATGAATTTGATAAAATGTCTGATTCTACAAGATCAGTTTTACATGAAGTTATGGAACAACAAACCATTTCTATTGCCAAAGCTGGTATTATCACTACATTGAATGCTAGAACCTCCATTTTAGCATCTGCTAATCCAATTGAATCTAGATATAATCCGAATTTACCAGTTACTAAAAACATTGATTTGCCTCCACCATTATTATCTAGATTTGATTTAGTTTATTTAATTTTAGATAAGGTTGATGAAAAGATTGATTCACAATTGGCTAAGCATATTGCCAATATGTATTTAGAAGATTCAGTCCAAAGTGGTTCAAGTAGAGAATTTTTACCAATTGAATTCCTAACTGCTTATATTCAATACGCCAAAGAAAACTTCAATCCAGTTCTAACGGAAGAGGCTAAAGATGAATTAGTTAAGTGTTACGTTGAAATGAGAAAGTTAGGTGAAGATGTTAGATCATCGGAAAAGAGAATTACAGCAACAACAAGACAACTAGAATCAATGATTAGATTATCTGAAGCTCACGCTAAGATGAGACTATCTACTGAAGTCAGCTTAGAAGATGTTCAAGAGGCTGTCAGATTGATTAGATCAGCTATTAAAGATTATGCCACTGATCCATTAACAGGTAGGATTGATATGGATTTGGTTCAAACTGGACATACATCAGCTCAAAGAAAGTTACAAGAAGATTTGAGTAAACAGATTTTAAGTTTAATTCAAAGTAAAGATTCAATAACTTATGAACAATTGCTTACTCAAATCAATAACCAGTCTGATAATAGAATCGAGAATACAGATTTGAGTGAAGTTCTAAGAAGATTGGAAAACGAGAGTCAAATTACGGTGTTTGGTCAAGGCCATAATAGAGAAATTAGAGTTAATAGAGGTAGTTTGTAGTTGGTTGTATGTATTGAATTAGTTTTTTTTATTAGTATCTTTTTTCGTTGATTGTTTTTTCTGTTTTACTTTACTTTACTTTATTTTATTTTAATTTTGCTTGCTTTCTCTTTAATTTTTGGGTATCTTTATGTTATGTTTCTCTTGTATTTCTATCGTTTTTATAATATGAGTTACTGCTTTTAAATTATTTAGTAACCATCATGTAATCTATTATGTAAGCGGTTTATGTGTAGTCACAATTATAATTATAAGCCCGCAAACAACTAATGGCAGTAGCTCATAATCAAAACCAAGCATGCGGCTAAAGCAGCGAGATTTCGTGTTTTGATAAATATTGAACCTTTGAAATCATTCGATTTTCATTGGCATGCTTATGTGGCTATATTATAGCAACGGTTTTAGTGTGAAATTACGTAATTGACTACCCGATGCTTTACGTTTCCAAACCTAATTTGCTTCAATGTATGTCCTTCCTTATATATATATATAAATTGTCAAGTTGTATCCAACTCTCAAAGCAAATTCATATAAAATTAAGAAGATGATGAAATAATTTCTTTCCTTTCTTAATTTTAAGGCAGGTGTATGTATTACGGGCTCGGAGTATGGAATTCTGTAAATTAGGTTAACTTTGGAGTGAAGAGGCAAAATCACTGCCTAAATTGTATTGTACAAAGCTTAATTTTTTATTTTTCAAATTAATAGAACTATATAAACAGATGTACATTCCTTAAAGACTATAAGGCTTTGGCAAAAGAATGGCTACCATCTCGTATAATGAATGAGCTGACTTTTTGACAGTTTTTAAATTAGATGTTTAGATCACGTAATCGGCTCTTCAATTACTTAATATATAGAACTTGAAGAATCAAATCCTATACATGTTAGCAATCTTTAAAAGCCAAGTTATACGAAAACCTGGAGGGACATGGAGGGCACTTACTTGACCATCATTAATTAAGCGAGATCTTTCTCCGAAAAGTAGGGGAAGAGGGGTTAGTTGATGAGTATATCTGACTCTCAATGTTTCTTTCTACATACACATGGATGATTCAGTGATGTACAAAAACTGTAGGCAAAAAAACTATAAGGCGAGATGTTGGATTTGCGGAATGAGGAGGAATAAGTGGTACGATTTATTTATAATATAAAACGAATCTCTTTTTTTTGATATTTCAGAATTGTGGTATACTCGAAACAACCAGGGAAATTAGAATGATATTTATATTGATATTTCAATTATACATAATTGAAATGAGTTTATATTGATAGACAAATACGCATGTTGAGGTTTAAATCGAAGTTGAGGTTGAGTTTGATGTAAAAGTTAATATCAAAGCATCGATCCAAAACTTAAACTTTTCCAAAACAAATTGTTGATATCTTCAAAAAAAATTTAAAATAGTAAAAGTTAATTAATAATTATTCCAATTACATAAATAAGATGCGAACTTATGAATCATTTCATTATCAGCTCGGACTAAATTTAGTCATTTGAAAGTTTTATATAGTAGGGGTGTTAAACGCGGAGAACACAATTAGAGCTTTCTACCCACTGCGGGGGTAGATTATTCAATGTTCTACAACATATACAACATATAAGTAAAGAAGTAAGTACTTTATTTTCAAATATATATATATATATATATGTTTATATATATTAAAAGAAGTTGATCACTACTGAGAAATTAAATCAAGTCTATGAAAAACAACTAGCTAGTAAGAAAATTACTCCACGCAAGTAAATATCAGGTCAGTAAGAGGCCGGAGTAACGCGTAGCCCGCATCGTTCAATGACCGAGATTAAATGAACCAGGGGCGGCCTTAACTAGCAGGTACGACATTTTGTGTATGTAACAGATAAGACGATTCAGCTCATACATTAAGTTACATACATATTAACAAAGAACCATCAATAATTACCAGACTTTGTAAGTCTATTGCACACAGACACTCTAGCTGTCTGTATATCTCTATAAATATAAGAATCTCTAAACTACAGAGCATTCAGTAATTAATAATAAATAAGTTAAAACGTAAAAGAGCGTTAAAATTAGGCTCTGATACATATCATCCAATCAGGCTGTCAGCATTACAAAATTAGAGTCTCGATCGACCTCAGTCGAATATAGGACACCCTGCACTAATGGAGCAATACAGGGTGTGTAGGCAGAACTTCACTGGGTAGCAAAACAGCGAGTGGAGGGACAGAGGGGTAGTTGTTGTTCACCAATCAGAACTGTCTATTTTCTCTAGCCAACATTAAAAGTTTTAATACTCTGTAGTAGGTCTCTTTTTTCTTTGGATTGTAATCTGTTAGCAAAGTTCTACAATCACACTTGACCCTGTACGTTCAACTCAAATTTGATATAGTTTTTGCTTTTTGATCCCTCGAATTTCTTTCTAAAATCAGACCACAGTATTAAAACTGCTCACTTCAGAAAATTCTCTCCGAAATAACAGCTTGCTGTCTGCCCAAACTTCATTCTTAATTCAAGTTAATATATTAATTTTAATTTGATTTGATTCGATTCGATTCGATCTCTACTACTTCTTTTCCTTTCTTAAAAAAAATACTTGCTTTCTATAAATCGATCCCATTTCTCGTGCAACCCAAGTAATTCCCGTGTTAATTCAATCCCTTTTTTATTTATCTGCACAACTACTCTTCAAACAAAAGAAGTTTTTCTTATTTCATCATCCATCTCTATTTTTTCTTCATATTATCTTATTTTATAATTTCATAATATTCCCTTGATTTTAATCTAGTTAGTTGAAATTACTTAACCATAGTTTAGATTGGTTTTTTCTCAATACTGCCAACACATTCACATACATTTCAAATGACTTCGAAATCTAACTTCCATCAACTTCCTCCAACTTTTGGAGATTCTTCAATTTCAAATAAATCAACAAAGACAACTGATGTGCCAAAAGAATTCACTGTCAATGGTAAAACCCCCTCTGGTAAGCCGAGACTATATGTTTGTACTACTTGTACGAGAGCTTTTGCAAGACAAGAACATTTGAAAAGACACGAAAGATCACATACCAAGGAAAAGCCATTTGCTTGTAACATATGTTCCAGAAAATTCAGCAGAAGGGACCTTCTACTAAGACACTCCACCAAATTACATGCTGGTGCTTCTGATGTTATACCTAGATTAAGAAGAAGATCGGTGAAGCCAAAGGCGAGTAGTCTTACGATTGCTTCTACTGACTCCAACGCCAGCGCTGCTCCTCAGGACTCAAGAATGAGAAGATCCTCAACTGCTTCTTTAGCTACAACTGTCTCAATCACAAAACCAGAGATTGTTAAACCAATTTCCTCAACAAATAAGATAATAGATCCAGTGCTAGAACAAAAATTATTGGAAGATACAGTTAAACTGAATGATATTGAAGATGACAGTAATAATTTGAAGGATTTGGATTTACGCCTGGAATTTCCAATGAATACAATGAATACATTGAATAGAAGAGCATCCTTTTCAGCTATGTCAGGTGTTAATTATGCTATAACCACAGCTGAGCCTTATGCTAGTGAAACTGTGGAATTTTCAACACCTCAATTTTATGGTAATGAAGAAGACTCTGAAACCTGGTTGAACTCGTTTCCAAATATGGACTTTTTAGATAATAAAGCGCAAGTACTTCTTCCACAGCAACAACAGAATAACAATAACAATAATGATAATGATAATAATAAAGATAAAGATGGAGATCAACGAATGGATGAAGATAATTCCGCTGGTTATTCATTTTATGATGTTCCATCAAGAAATTTTGGTACTTTATTTACTCATTCGATGAGTCGGTCTAATTCTCAAAATGATCCAAAGGTACTGGCCGAAAAATTATTAAGGGAACAATTATTAAACTCAACTACACAGCAATCATCAAATAATAATCCACCTCCTTTTAAACCTTTATCTCCAATTTTACAAGAATCTTCTCCTGATTCAGATCCAACTACAACATTAACTGCTCAAAACCAATTGAATAATAATGAAAAGGTTAGAAATTGGCAAGAAACTTTATTTAATCAAGATATCAATGATTTAGAAGCACTGGCTGATCTGAACATCTCGAAAACATATGGCATTCCCCAAGGTTATTCCTTTTATGGTAACAATGATCAAGTTGTTCCTTCAACGGTTCCAAACTCCGCTTCTTTAAGTACAGATGCAACCATTTCTCCAATTCTTTTAGATAATCATCTATCTCAACAAAACTCTCCAGCTACTTTAAACTTGGATCACGAGAATACCCAATTAAATAAAATTAATAAAGCAGACATTCCTCAACAAGAAATACAAGAGGACTTACAATTTCCAAATGATTCCAAATTATTTTCTGAATTTACATCTGAAAGATTTGCTAAATATTCCAGAGTTAAACTATTCACAACTAACATTAGAACCTTTATTTATCATTCCCTATCAAAATATCCTTTTCTTGGTGTCCCATCGCCTTCTATTCCTTCAAATGAAGTTCTAAATTCTTATATTGATGAATTCAAGAATAAATTTTTAAATCACCATCCTTTTATCCATAAATCCATATTAAACGAATACACATTGGTACAAACTTCTCAATGTACAGTTGATCCAACAATAATCAAAGATGAAAATAGTATAGACAATGTCAGAGTCAGCTTAGTTTGCCTACCACTACTAATTGCAACAATTGGGGCGATTGTTTCAAACAAAAAAAATGATGCTGCAAATTTATATGAGGCTAGTAGAAGATGTATTCACGTTTATTTGGAAACAAGAAAAAAAATAATCAGATCAACAACAGGAGTTTTGAATGGTGGTTCTGGTGCTTCTGGCTCAAATTCAAGTCCCTTATGGTTGATTCAAAGTTTAACATTATCTGTAATCTATGGTTTATTTGCTGATGAAGAAATTAGTTTGAATGTTATTATTAGACAAGTCAATGCTTTGAATTCATTAATCAAAACATCTGGTTTGAATATGATTTCGTTTGATTATACGAATATCGGTTCGGATACAATTCATGATGAGTATTTTAAAAATTTCATAAGAAATGAATCAACTATTAGAACAATCCACATGATTTTCCATATTTCAACATTGCTCAGTACGTTATATAACATTGTTCCATCTTTGAAAATTGATGATTTATGTATTGATTTACCAAGTTCAACATTACTTTGGGATTGCTCGAATATTAACGAGTTTAAAAAAGTTGTCAGTTCTTTTGAGTTCCAACCTGAATCTTATCAAAAAGTGTTAAATGAGTTATTGAATCTTGATTTTGAGAAGATTGATAAAGCAACTGGATTGATTAATGGCTCTGAGAATTTCTTGTTTGATAACCATGTTTCTGAATTTGGTTTGATTTGTATTCAAAATGGGTTACATCAACTGGCTTATTTTAAACAATTAAACTATTCAACAACTACAGGCAGTCAAAGTGCTAATAATTCTTCTTCTAACAGTGGTGTTAAGGACGATGATAGATTAGTTATGGCTGGCCAATATTGGAATATCATTTTGAAACCATGTAAGATTTATAATGAATCAAGTGAAATTTTCAATGATGCTAAAATATTAAATCATTATTTAAATTTGAAATTATCCGAAATTATAAGCTTGAACAAAATCAAAGAGAATGTCTGGTTACGTAGTTTCAATGACATTAATGAATTATATTATAATAACTTCAACTATGGTGACAGTGAATTAAGAGATAGAAATTTTCAGGATGAATTGATCAAGTTAGTTGAGAATTCAATTGCTATTTTAAAATTAGTGTTTTTCAAGCAAGATGATTTATCGTTCGTTGCTCCTATCTCAGGCGATAAAGTTAGTACTAGTTCTAGTACAGCTGACAACATATTAAAATTGAATGATTTTTACAATGAACAGGGTGGTGAAGATGAAATTGGTAAGGTTAATCTTAATATACTGCATAAATTGTCTTTGGATTCACAGATTTTATTTGATGTCATCTTAGTCATAGTCAAATTTTTATCCAACTATGAGAATATCTTCAAAATGAAGATGAAATTTAATAACTTGCCCAACGTTTCATTTTTACAACATTTTGAATTAACATCTATGATTTTCACTAACAATAGTAACGAGACTGGTGGTGTTAATCATCCAATGATCAATAATACTATTATTGATAAACAATTTTCTGAGTTTGATGAACTTTTGTTCAAATCCTATTTGAAATTCTTTAAGATATATCTGAACTTAGAACAATTCTTGAAGATTAACTATGACTATCATGATTTTGAAAGTGAATTTTCCAGTTTAACAATTTCAAGTATAATTAATAAAGACAGAGAGCATTATCATGAAGTTGAAAAGAATTTAAACTCAGTTTTGAAAGATGACTTGGAAGTTTTGAAAGATAAAGATTTGATTGTTAATGAGCTGGTTCAGTTTAAGTTACCATTTAAGTTTTTAAAAATTGGTTCATTTTTATTTAATTTCATTTATGATAAAAATTTCAAGTTTGTTAATTTTAAACATTTATCTGATGTGTTATTCCATCTTAGAATCTTCATGGAAAATAAAGATGAAGAATATGTTTGATTTCCTTGGTCTTTATTTCACTATTTCACTAGTTCACCATTTTACCATTTCAATATTCTGATCTTTTTTTGTTCAAAGTTGGTTGATTTGGCCCTAGCATGTAACTTTAAAACTTATTTATCCTTGGTTTTTGATTGATTTTCTTTTTCTTTTTTTCTTTTTCTTTTTCTTTTTCTTCTTTTTCTTTTTGTTTTTTGTGTTTTTGTTTTTTTTCTCTGTATTTTCTCTGTATTTTTCTGTCTTTGTCTCTGTTTCAAAAGCTCTTGTATCCTGTTGGTCTCTTTTGGTGTTTTTTACTATTCTAATGATCTTATGACTCTCTTCCCTATTCTTGTGTTTTTTCTAAAAAAACCTTTATGCTATACTATTTAACTATTTAATCTCGTGATTTGATTTTATTTACTCCTCTCCTTTATTCAAATCCTTTTATACCGTTCTTTTTTCTTAGCGTCTTGATATCAATTATTTCGGTGAATCTTTTAACCTGTCAGTTGTTGTTACTGTAGCTACTTTTGTGCTTTGTTTTCTTTTTGGTTCGTTATTTATGGAGCTTTTGTTATGTCTTTCGCATGGCTTTGTTATATTTTATTACTATTATTATTACTATTATTATTATTCCCCTACTATTGCTATATTATTTGTCATAATTATTATTCTCTGGTACTTTTTTTAAAAATTTGTTCCCTTCTCCTCTTTTTAATGATACATATATAAATTCTGGTTACAAGTATAAACATTCTAAGAAATAAATTAATTTGCGGATCGTTAATACCATGCGGCTCACTGTTAAGTAAGTTAGTTAACTTGTGGGGTTTATCATTTAAGGATCAAGATTTCAACATTTTAATTTTAGCTTTCATTATCAAATGACAAAATCAATTAGTTCATCATAAGTTTAAGAATACTGAAAAATTATTTACTTTCTCATGAATCCGGTATACCTGATAAAGATACAACCAATTGAATATTTCTGCATGTTGTAACCCTGGCCTTAATACTGTACGTTGCATCAACTGCAAATAATCATATTGGAAAAATACCGCAAGCCTAACTGACAGCCTTTATAGATTAATTAACCTTCAGCAATACATAGTAGTGCGGTAAATAAGGGCATCAGTAGTACTATTTATTGTGGTAAAAAAATTACCACACACCTTGATGGGTGTTGTTATCTTAAACCTATCATGCATTGCATATTCTAAGATTTCCAGAAGTTATCCTCCCCAAATCAGCTCATTCCAAAAATGGGTATTCCGTGTGCTGATTTCAGTTGACAATTTCAGCATGTTATTGCTAGATTCAGTAGAATTGAATAAGTAAGTGATTCGGAGGGCCGTTTACAAAAGTATTGTTGAATGTGAGAGGTTACGTAGCGCCGGAGGAGACCGAGATCAGGAGAATTTGTGAGAAGTTGATGGCGGTTGTGGTTATGAGGTATTTACCTGATATACATAGGTTCCAAGGGGGGATTATAGAGATATAGAGAAGTAATTTAATTTCTTACTATCAGAAGACAACAGAACCTTATATCTCTACAAGAGGAAACACCGATTCTCCAAGGAACTATAGTAGGTGTAGCAACTAAGAACAAAAATTAGGAATGGAGACCAATCCAAGGCTGTGCAGATTGTGTTGGTTATTATGCGACATGTTATCCTGAATTCTATTGATCTTTGAAATATAAATACTGGTGCCTTTTCTCGTTTCTCGTCAGTTTCCACACACCCCGAATTACTTTACTCAATTACAAACACGATTAAAAACTCTTATACACAATGGCTTACTTACAATCATCTACTTATGGTAAAGATAATGTTAAATTCTTGAAGGTTCAAAAGGACAAGAAGAACCCAAAATTGCATGAAGTTATGGAGGCTACTGTCAGAGTGTTATTATTAGGTAATTTTGACGTCTCGTATACTGATGCTGACAACTCTCCAATTGTCCCAACTGATACTGTAAAGAATACTATTTTGGTTGAAGCTAAGAGAATTAATGTCTTCCCAATTGAAAAGTTTGCTGCTCACTTAGCTAGACATTTCGTTGCTAAATACGCTCATGTTTCTGGTGTAGATATTCACATCACCCAACACAAATGGTCCAAATACTTGGTCAATGGTAAGTTACATGACCACTCCTTTGTTAAGAATGGTGAAGAAGTTAGAGTTACCGATTTGAAGTACTTAAGATCCGGTGAATTATCTTTCACTTCTGGTTTGAAAGATCTAACTGTCTTGAAGTCAACCAACTCCATGTTCTACGGTTACAATGTTTGTGATTACACCACTTTAGAACCAACTTCTGATAGAATTTTATCCACTGATGTCGATGCTAGCTGGAAATGGGACTCTAAGAAGATCGCCACTTTAGATGACATTGCCAAATTTGCCGATGCTGGTGTCTTCGATAAGACTTTCAACACTGTTTTGAAAGTTACTTTAGATAGATTTGCTTTAGAAAACTCTCCATCTGTTCAAGCTACTATGTACAACATGGCTGGTGACATTTTAAAAGCTGCTTCGTACGTCGAAACTGTTTCTTACGCTTTACCAAATAAGCATTACTTCTTAATTGATTTGAAGTTCCAAGGTGAATCTAACGATAATGAATTATTCTACCCATCTCCACATCCAAATGGTTTGATTAAGTGTACTGTTGGTAGAACTCCAAAATCTAAGTTATAAATTTGCTGGTTCAATACTTAGGTTTTGAATGTCAACCTTTTCGGCTTTTGTGCATCTATATATATATATTCTTAACTTTTGAAACTATTATCTATTAAACGGTTTTCTTTTACATTGCCTTTTTCTTGTATATTTATATTTATAATATGTAGCTAATCACATTTAACTAGTTTTCTGAATCGAATTCTATTAATACTAAATTACCAGCGACATCGGCGCGTCTATTGAGATCGTGTGTGTAATTGCGTCGCGGAACTAAAACGGGAAAAAATTAGACAGACGATTGATCAACTGAACTAAGATGTGTGAGATTGGTTTGGCTTACTTTAGCTGTGGTTGGTGCTTTATTTAAGTTTGGTGATCCACTCTTTCTCAATTGTGCCTACACAAGTAACATAAATGCTTTCCAGAAATTTATTTAGACTTTACTATCTCACAAGTAATCTGAAAAACAATACTGGAAAAAGAGGCTACTCTTTTTTCACAACTACAAACCTGTATACAAAACAACAGAGGTCATTTTTCAGTAAATTCAAGTCAACTTCAAAAAGATTCGGTTCGACCTCAGTTAATGGTGGTGCTAAAAAGTCAACTGGTATCAAAGGGCTGATGCAAGAATACGGGTATAGTGCATTGGGTGTTTATTTAGGTTTAAGTTGTATCGATTTACCACTCTGCTTCTTACTTGTTCATGCTCAAGGTGAAGAAAAGATCAGAATGTATCAGAATAAAGTGCTGGGATGGATTGGGTTAGGGTCAGTTAAGAAGCATGATTTTTCTGACGAAGTGGACACAAATAAAAACAAGGATGATAAGAAATCATCCACTTTGTTAACCGAATTTGCCGTCGCTTACGCTATTCATAAATCATTGATTTTTATTAGATTACCTATTACTGCTGCTATTACTCCTGCTATTGTGAAGAAATTGAGAAGTTTGGGTTTTAATGTGGGCCATTTGCACAAAGCTACCCGTGATTCCATTAAAGAACATGGTGTGAAGAAAACGTTTACCCCTAGCGGTGCAAAAAATGTTACTAGAGATATCAAGGATGCTCATACAAAAGATCCTACTGCTTTGAACAACCCTAGATTTGGAAAGAAGGCAGGTACTGGGTCAAGATGGTTTTTTTAAATGTTTTTAACTAAGAAATCGCATAACACGATGTAACCTGTACATAATTACAACTTAATGCCATAATAACGAACGTGATTCTTTGTTTTAAATTCATTGTCTTCTTTTTTTTTGATTATAATTTTATTAATAGTTTTATAATAATAATGATACACATATGTGTTACTAACGGTTTATCTAAATTGAGCGTAATATCTTTCTTCGGCGAATCTACGTTCAACCAACCCAAGAACCTCCTTACTATATACATCCTCTAACTTTTCGCCACCATTCAAGACCCTATTTTCATGGTTTTTTTGTTCATCTTTAGTCATAATAACAACATTCTGCAATGATAATTCCTTTGATGGATCCCATCTTGATAATGTTAATCTGGTGGAATATCCAGAAATTGGTGATTTTCCTCTGAACACTTCTTCTAAAATATAGTTGACATCAGCCATTGCAATTTGAACCCTTTGTTCTTTTTGCCCTCCGATTCTACTTTGTTGACCTGCCAAACTTTGTAAAATACTATCGTATATTTTGTATCTGTTTTTACCTTCAACTGGTTCAACTGGGTATCCAGCAACTGAACAAATAATATGTGTAGCTAGGGTCAAACCAAAAATGCATGGCATTGTGCCTAACACAGGTAATATTCTAACTCTAAAGTTTTGTAATGCACTTAATTCATCAACTTGACCCTTTTCAAATTCTTCTTGGGGTAACGGTAACAAACTTGCTTTTTTTGGATCTGGCTTTTCTGCTGAGAAAACACATGTAATGCCAGTCAAAATACCTCTTTTCTTTAATCTTCTTCTAACTGACCTAGCTAATGGATCTTCATCTGATGTTGATAAATCACCAATATTAACTCTAGTTGGGTCACTCTTGCATGCTGCACCCATTGATGAAATAACATTCAATTTGTGTTCATGGCAGAAGGCCAACAGATCAACTTTCGTATCAATGTTATCAATACAATCAACAACATAAGTTGGCTCCCCTTCGGAAATTAATCTTTCCGCATGCTCTAAGGTCCATAATTCATTAATTGCTTCGATCTCACACCATGGAGCAATTTGCAATAAATGATTCTTCAAACAATCAACTTTAGTTGTACCGACATCCTTTAGTGTAGCTACTGAATGCCTATTTAATGACGATAAAGAAACTTGATCGAAATCGATGATTCTGACTTTCGAAATACCAGATCTGACTAAGGCTGTAACACAGTTTGATCCAACACCACCTGCACCAACGACAACAATAAACTGGTCTCTTACTTTTATTAGACCTTCTTCTCCTAAAAATGAATAATTACGAGATAATTGCTCTCTTATTAACTCCTCAGAATAGTTTTGGACTGATTCTGTGATCTTTTTGGAATTTATAGGGTGTTTCTGAACTGATTGTGTTGTCTTTTGGTACTTATGGTAGGTTTCAACTGAAACTGCCGTAACAGTCGCCGTTAATGCTATCCAGACTGCTAGTTTGAATGTATCAAATGATCCCATATTTGAAAACTTTTAGTTATAAGATGCAGTTTTTTCTTATTTTTTAGAATAGCTATTCTTTTTGGTGTGATATGACCAACCATATTATACTGTAACTAATCTTGTTGAAAAAAATTTAAGATGTGGCTCAGAAAGCCTTTATCTCTTACGTAATAAATAATTGCTACATTTGATTAAAAAACAAAAATTAATTTTTAAAAAAACGAAAACACAAATGGGTTTTTAACTTTACTATAACAATTATTTTTATACATATATATCTCTATTTTAAGTAATTTTAGATAATTCGATATAAATTGTAAAAGCTTTGGACATAGGTGTTAAAAGGTACGTAGAAAACCTGACTGTCCAGTTCTTTCTGTGACATAATTGTATCGTCTCAAATAGGGAATTCAGGGAGCAAGTACAATTCTGGGGGAGCCCATGTATGAAACTGTTTGTTGGTTTCATGGTGAAACTTTAAATAATAGATACATGAAGAGGTATAAGCCAAATATCTGTGTTAAAATCTATCCACTTCATTATTCGTGGTTTCAGAGGTGAAAAATAGATGGATAGCATAAAGAAGGCTGAAACTGCAATATCAGATATATAAAGTACTTTCCCAACATTCTTTCCAAGTTTATTGGAAATATCTTTTTTTTTTTTGATTTATCATTTAACTGAAATACCAAGGCTAGATCTACTCATTTAACTAAAAATGATATTTTTAAGTTTGATCTTTTCATTTTTATTGATACCTTTAGTTAGAACTGGTACGTCCCAATTTCTCCTTTCCAAATTGATGTATGGATTATTCACCTAATGAAATAATATTAACTTTAATATTTATATATGTTAGATAAAACCACCTACTCTGTCTCTACATTTTTTAGCACAGAAATAAATGAAGTTACCTCATACAGCACTTTTGTTGAATCTTCATGTGTTCCAGCAACGGTCTTATCAACAAACGGTACAGTCACTTACACTACATACAATACTTGTGCCTCTGACTGGAGTTATTCTACAGATTTTGAAACTGTTACTCCAACTGGTACAAATACTGCTACATTCATATCTACTCAAACTGTTTGGGATGATTAGATTATTGTTCAGGCTAATTTATATTTCAGCTTAGTTCCAATACTATAGTTGAATTCATAGCTCAAAGTGTTTATTTCTTTTACAATATTCTTCTTTCATCTTTTTTTTTCCTTTCTATTTCTTTACTATCTTTCATTTTATTTTGTATCTATTTTATCCATATCATATTGTATATTTATTAATACATTCGTTTGAAATAGGATTTTATTTTATATTGAGTATAGTTTGACAACAGAAACATTTTGAAGCTAAAATTAGAAAAAATTGCAATTTTTGCATGAATCTGCTTGAATATAATAAACCATGCATCAAAAAACAATAACAAAGTTGCTTGTATGCAAGCAACTATTATACAACATAAATTTTCAGAAGCATCAAATAAAAGCTATGGATGGCTGGTTTAAATATAATGCGGCAGAGCGGTGTACTCTCGCCATATCGGGAGAAACGTAAACATTGGTAATTAAGTAAGCTGCCATCTTCTTTGATCTGGTTTTGATTTATATTATGGATATTCCTCCTTTCTTTTCCCTTACACTTTATACCGCCTTAATTTTCAACCCACTAATACTCAATCAACTTTTGTTTTTTCTCAAAAAAAAACCAAATCCAAAAAATACCTGAGTCTTTATACAACCAGAAATGTTGGATATACAAGACAAAGAGCTTCCTCCTCTGCCAGGAGACAATCACCAACACCATGATCCTCCCGCAAAATTTAAAGTTGACACCAGCACAACTAAGCAAAAAACAACTAAAGTTACAACAACAACTTCTTCAATTAAAAATCCTCTTCATGTAACAACATTTGACCCTAAGAAAATGAGTCTGAGTCCTCCAAAATCACCATATAAATCTACATCATCATCATCATCGTCTTTACATAAGCATCGATCTTCAACTTCTTTAACAACGTCATGGCTAACTAAATCTGATCCTCACGTATCCAAAATATATCAATTGCCTAATAGTTCAAGTGGTAGTTTTATTTCTTCAAATCTAAGTCTGAATCAATCATTTGATTATTCTCATTATCACAGATCTCCAGAGTTTTTAAAACAAACCACTTATGTTCTGGTCAACGGTTTACCATATCCAACAAAAATTATGTTCCCACAAAAAATTTCAAAAAAAGCTAGAGAGCATGAACTATCCAGAGATACAAATAGTATGCTATACAGTTCTCAGAATCATTTAACAATGTCGGCTGGTTCTGGCTCCCCAATGACCGCTACTCCAGATTCAACCAGTCTTATTTCACAGTTCCAAAATCTTCCTATACAACCACATGAGAGGTTTGACACAAAATCATTATCTCCCGAACGTCGTTCTGCCTTATTAACCACACGTCAATCAGGAGAATCAATACTCCCTGATAATGCTGATCATTATACTGAATTAACTACTGGATTTGAACCAGGAAGCTCCTTTCAAACTAATCCTTTACCCCCTGTTTTATTAAATAAACCCAAATCTTCTTCATCATCCGGCTCTAGTTCATTTAAGTTAAACAAATCTTTGAATTTATCTCCAAATAAATCACAGTCACCTGATTATGATCACGGCTCTAAGTTTTCAAAAAGAATTGATTTACCATGTACGACTCAACAGGATTCTCAGAATAACAAGAATTCTATTTCTTCTTCACCAAAATCTGTTGATGGTACATCCGTTTCTTCTTATCATACTGCCAAGAATGGTTCACAACCAGATAACACATTTAAGGTAAATTCGGTTTCAAAAGTGGAGTCAGATCAATCACTTAATAATTTCACTCCAACATTCAGTAAACTTAAAGCTGGAATTTCAGAGCAAGTTTATACACATAATCAAACTAATACACACGGCTCTATTGTCAACAAAGCTATACCAGAGAAAGATTCTAGACCTACTATGGACGGCTTCTTTACTAACAAGGCTGCATCAGAGCAAGTTGCTAATCATACCACAAATAGCTCTCTTGCAAATAAGACTATTTCAGTCTTGCACCCTCAAGTTGAACAAAGGAAAGATATTCAACCAATTCCAAGGGCCCTTGAAAATCTACCAAACGCATTGAAGGTGAATACGGCAAATAGCGTGTCTACCGAAAAGGAAATGTGTTCAGAATTGGACAAAATTCATGTACCTCCTTCATCATCAGATTCAAGCACTAACTATTCCTCTACAGATTCCTTTTATACTATAAAGTCTGAAAAAATACCAGCTAAGGGGCTATCTCTTCCCAATAATGCAGCAGAAACATCTTCTACATATAACTTTGATTCAAGCAAATTTGATTCTTCAGTTCGCAAAGTACCTGCTGAAAATACTAATCCACAAGAGGAGTTTACAACAAGTGACCTTTTAAATGAAAGAAGATTATGTGTTAGTAAAAATAAATTTAGGCAATTATCCCCATTAGTTGAAATAGAGTCATTTGAGGATACTGAAATTGACAGACCTGCTTCTAATCAATTCATCCTGTATAAGGAAAAATGTACGGAACTAGTTATTCCTAAAAACAGGCACCCAGGTGGAAGAAAGTTCAGTTCAGCAACTAGGAAACTTGTTAAAACGAGTGCATCTGATTCTCATTCTTTGAATTCATCTTCTAGTGGTTCTTCAGACGATCTAGATGAGGCATTTAATAAAATAGGACATCCTCCACTCGAAATCATAGGTGATGAAGAAATTATTACGGAGACTAGAAAAGCTAGTTACGAGAACCCTTACGAGTTCATGGAGGTTATTTATGATGATTACATTAATAATAGAAAAATATCGATTGCCTATAATAGTGAAGGAAGAGTTATCAGCAGGTCATTTACACCAACTATAGGTAATGGTCGTAATACATCAAGATCTTTCACACCTTCAAACGTTCGTGTTATTTCAAGAACCTTTAGCCCAGGTTTGGTCCACCCAAGAAAAGTTAGTGGTCTTCTTCCAAAACAAAGAGTTCCTTCTTATCAAATGTTTAATGAAATGAATATTGTTGATCACTATGATTATGAGCCTTTCGAAACACAAAATCATCAATATTTAGGTAATAGCGCCACTACAGATGATTCTAATTCAACTGAAGCCGAAGGAATAAATCATAAGGTTAGAATTAGGAAAAAATACTTGGAGCAAAACAATAATGATAATCATATTGTTCAGATGTACGTCTGATTTTAATTATTTAGAATTATAATCCCTATTTTGACTCAGAATTTTTGCATTACTTTTTTTTTTAATTTTATATATTGATTGCATTATAAGTTTTTGGAAAATGAAGGAATTCATCATATCAAACCTTTACTACTAATTATGTGGTTACTTTTTCTTAATATATTGTTGAATTTATATTATATAGAAAATTAATGTGATGTATACAAAAAAACATAAAAAAACATAAAAAAACATAAAAAAACATAAAAAAACACTAAAAAAATGAATAGTGGTTGATAAATTAATACAGAATACAAACGATTGACCTAGAAAAAAGTAAGTGCGTTATTCATTGAGCTCAAGTGAGTGCAATGTTTAGTTTAAATATGGAGACCTTGAAACATTGCTATCAAATGACACTTCACTGATAGTCGTAAGAGGGGAACTGTCTTTTTTTCCATTGGCATTTGCTCTTGAATTATTGGGGGTTATGTAATAAAGTTCTCCTTCTTGGAAACCATCTTCTCCCTCATCCTCATAATTACGTAAATCTTCACTTCCACCAATATCCAAATTTTCTTGGTAATAGTTATTGTAAGACTTCCCGACTTTTGGTGTTCCATAATTATTGCTGTCTATACTAGCCGAACTTGAATTAATAAAATCATCTTCATTAAATGATCGCCTATTATTAAATGATACGCTACGAATTGGTCTAAACAGAGTGATTGTTTTTTCATCAAGTTTAATTGTATTATTCAAATTTGTACTTAACTGTGGGGCTGGAGCAATTCCAATATTTTTATGTTCCGTATATGATTTCATATTTGTTTTCTTAATTTTAGCACGTGTTGCTGACAGGTTTGAATTTGAATATTGTAATATGTTCGGACTTTTTGATTGACCTTGGTACCATTCATCTGAATCATAATCCTCTGGAATCCTATTGATTTCTTCCAACATTGAATCATCGAAAGAAATCTCTCCCTCAGGATAATTACCATAAATATCATAATCATAATCATAATCATATTCATCTTTTTCATTATTATCGATATCTTCATATGAGTTTTCAGAATCAGAATCATTGTGATTCATTTCATTCTCATCTTCATCTTCATATAATGTATCGAAATTCTTTGTTTCTGATTTAACCTTTAATCTATTTTCACTATCATCATTTGGTAACCAAGAGTATCTCTTACTTAAAAATGATAAGTCATCATCTTCGTCTTTAGCATCAAGTTGGTGATATTTAATACTATTTGTCCTGTGAAATCTCCCTATTACGGAAGAGCAACTACCTTGTGAAACATGTTGAAGACCATTCAAGAAAACCTTCTGTGATTTAGAACTTGAGGGAAATCTTTTAGGGAGTTTCTCTTGTAATGTATTTGTAAAAGAGGTAGTAGCTGGTCTCTGCTGAATTCCCAACCCACCCAAATCAGTCGTATCACTTGAACTTTCTACAGCTGGTTCTCCTGAATCAGCCTTTATTGTTATATTAGAATCAAATGTAGATGTTCTTGAGGTGAGCGAACTTGTATGAGTAATTGCCAATCTTGCCAATAAAGAATGAATATCATTCGAAACTGATTTAGGGGTATCTTCTTTTTTGGGTGGAGCAAAATCTACTGAAATGTTTTCTTTCGTATCAGATGCTTCAATGTCAATTTGATCCATTTTAGAGCTTGCAGTACTAACAGGCAATAATCCGGGACTAATATTATCCGTAGTGATATCCTGATCTGATCGAAAAAACTGATACTTTCCACTAGAGTACAGAATTTCATTGGAATAATCTTTTTGAATCTCACGATTAGCATTATCATCTGAATCCTCATTGATTTCATCCCGATACTTATCAGAATTATCAGGATTATCATTATTGTAATCCTCATCATCTTCATTGACTTCATCTAAATAATCTTCCAGATCATCATCATCGTCAATACCATTTCGACTATTATCAATATGAAAATTTTCAGTTGAGAATATATGCTCTTTGTCATTAGGAGTGGTTGTGTCCTCATTATCTGAAAAGTTCATATAATTGCTACCGCTACCGGTGTTATTAGTTTCATCCTCATCGTCACTAATAGAAAAGAGCTTTCTGTTGAATAAGTCATCAGTCTCATCTTTCTCATCAAAATCGATATAATTCATATCATCTTGTAGTTCTTGCATTGATTCTACATCATTAATAAAAGCATTAAAATGTTCTTCATTTTCCTTTTGCCTCAAAACAGCTTCTTCTCTTTTTATTTGAGCATCAGATTTATAGTACTTCATGGATGCATTTCTACCAACAAATGAAAATTTTGAGGATTTTGAAGAAGAATTGGACTGTATATCATCATCACCGCCAATTTCTTCCTCTTCACTATCAATTTCACCATCTGCATCATTTGCCAAAGAAGAATTTTGACCTTCATCTGAATCGTTAACACGAATATTTCTTTGGTCTCTACCATAACGAGAATTTTTCTTCATAACAATAGAACTATTACTTGTAAGGGCAGAGCTAGCAGATGCATCGGTTGCTACAGCACTTTTCTTGATAACGACAATAGAAAAATCATCTGTTGATCCACCACTATCAATTTGATTTGACTCATCAAAATGTGATCTCTTAGGTTTTATGTCATTCCCTGACATTAATGAAGACATACTTTCGTTTATAAGTTGATACTTACCAAGAGAACTTTGAGATCTATTGGAATGAGCTGATATTACTGAAGAATTTTGGAAACGCAATACTTTATCAGGAGGAGCAATAGGAAAAGGCAGAAATGATGATGCTATATCATGATTTGATATAGGTGATGTATTTGAATTGTTATTTGTAGTTGTACCCCATTCATGCGTTTTTGTGCCAAAAATTGTGGGAGAAGAGACAGTAGAGGAAGGTAGGTTTGAAGCAGAGATTGGTTTAGCTATTTGCTGTTTTCTTAAATATTCTTGAGATGGTCTGTTTGATCCTGGTATAGCTGGCTTAACATAACTCTGATTGTTGAGCATATGCTTTTGCTCAGTTGGTGAAACAGGAGATGCATGCTGTGAATTTACAGAGGAAGAAGCAGCAAGACCAGCTAAATTTGAAGTTGATACTTTCTGTTTAAGAAACTTTTTCAATCTGTTTCTAGATTTCTTTCCTGGAGACAAGGGAACCGTATCTGGAAAGGCAGGCTTCTGACCCAATAAGGGGGAGGACGCCAGAGTTGTTGGAAAGGTAGGGGCAGTAGGAGTTGTGGAAATGCTATCAGAGTACTGGCCCGAGTCTCTGTCGGACGAGTTCCTCCTATGGGATTTGATAAAGGATCTCATTCTGTAGTACTAACAATTCATATGTTGTGTTTGAAGACTATGTGATATTTAGTGCTCAAGGGTCTTAGTTATGAGTCAGGAAGTTTGGTCATTCTGTTGATCAGGTTCTCTGCTTAAATGAGTTTCTCGCTTTCGGTAATTGCTTCGCTCGATGCGCATACCTTTATTGGTGATTTGGTGTGTGTTAGGTCATAGTCTTACATTATTGAGACGTTAATTTTATAAAGAAATAAGAGTATAACAAAAAAAGACAGTATTACTAAGGAAAGAAACACCAGTATAAACTAGCGTTTAAACAAAGAATAATGCACAAATACATACAGAAAATAGAAAGTAGAATTAGAAAGTAGAAATTAATTATTTAGAAGCTTGTTGTTTCTTGCCTTGCAACTTCTTGGCATCTAATTGAATTTGATAACCTCCAAGACTCAATCTTTCGTTTCTTTCAATAATTTGACTGCATTTGTCCCCAAGTGATAGCACCAATTGTTGTAACTTGGTTGGTTTAGTAGAATTATCTTCAACAAACTCTAAAGTATTTTCTTGCAAGTTGATCAATGCGTTTATATCTTCATTGTAAATCATTTTCGCTAAAATAGATTTCACTTTGTTTTCTGAAAGCTCAAAAATAGAGGATAAGTTATGAATCGCACATTTAGTGTAGAATGCCTTATTTTTGAAAATATATGTTCTCAAGGCCTCTATTTGTAACTTTTCTTGCAGTAATTTCTTCAATTGCTCAGAATTGGCAAATAATTCCCAGATTTTAATAGAATTAATCAACTCACTTGCTTTCTTCCAGTCAAATTGGGACAAAGCTCTAGAGGCCAACATGATATGATCTCTGGCATTTTCAGGTGGGCCATCAAATGTTTGTCTTTCGTGATATTCCAAAACTCTTCTAAATGCCTTTGGTGAAGATTGTCTCTTTTTAGCAAATTCAGGGTTTTCCGCAATTTGTGGAATTTCAGTTAACATGGAAGCTGTATAGAATGAACATTCTATTAATTCTAAATTGATGTGCATGTGGAAAGGTAATAATCTTTGTTTATCAACTTGTGATTGTTGAGCTTGGAATCTTTGAACACCTTGACCTAATAATTCTCTTTGTCTAGCAGAAGTAGCTAATTCTTGTAATGCATGTTGTGCGTCAACTATTAATCCAGATCTAAATGCACTTAAGCCTAATTGAACTATAGCTCTGTTAAATAAAACTTGTAATTGAGGGTCAGCAGTATGAATTGTGGATTGTAAATGGGATAATAATAGCATATCACGAGCTTTGTAGTATTGATCATTGAAAGCGTAATAATAAATATGATATAACACTGCTTTTTTTCTGTAAATAGAATTTGATTGTTTGTATAATATTGAACATAGACTATCCATCAAACCATTAGTGTATTTAACGTTATTAGTTTCCTTATCAGAATATTTAGAGCAGATACGAGAGTTAACATCATCAGATAACAATGTCCAAACACGAGATTCACCTCTAATAATCAAATGAGATGGTTTGAAATAAATACTGTCCAGTCTTTTTAAAACAGTTCTCGCTAACTGATCACCTTTCTGAGTAGCAAACTCCTTATCCTTGGTTATTCCTTCATAGTATAATTGGGCTCTCACGATTAAAGAATAAACTAGGGCCTCATCTCTTAATCTTGAAACGTATTCTCTAGAATGTGGATCTATCGCTAACAAATGGGAGGTTAATTCATCAGCTAATCTTTCAACCAGAGATGCAACAGAACCAATTATTTCTTTCTTACCTTCTTCATTAGCCTCTGGCTCGACATCAAAATCATCAGCTGGGGAGGCAGTTTCACTGACAATGTAATCTTTATTATTTTCTAAAACACTTAATAAGGAAGAGATATCTTTAAGAGCTAATTTCCATTCAGGTAATGGCATGAAAGAAGCTTTTGAAAATAAATCAAATCTGACAGGAATCAATAGTAAGTAAATGGAAATTGATTGGAATGGTGTTACTGCAACATCGATTAAAGACTCTAAAGTTTCAATTTGTTCTGATTGATCAGCATTTCTCTTACCTCTTGTCTCAACAATAGAACGTAAAGCGGTGAAAATCTCTGCATCAGCAGTTTGACTTTTAGATGCATTTTTCTTAGTAGCTTCTGCTTCAGCAATTAAGTCTGTACCGTTTTCATAACCTTCTGGATCTTTTCTATACTTATCAACTTCAGATTGAAACTCCTTAATAGATTTCTTAACTCTTTGTCTTGTGATATTTAAAGATTTAGACTCCAAAGCATTTAGTTTCTTTTTGGTCTCTTTTTCATTTTCTTGGAACTCAGTAATAGCATCTTCTAAAATGGCTAGAGATTTGATGTATAATCTCGGAACTGGAACATGATATTGAGGATATTTAACTATTAATTTGGATAACTTGTCGTGCTCATTTGCAATTTTAACCCAGTCTTGAACCATTGAAAAATTTTCAATTTGATCCACAGATGATGCAACTTCATCTATGTACTTTTCTTTAGCAGATTTAACAACTATTTTTTCATCAGACTCAGAATCAGAATCAGAATCACTACCAGTTGCAGCACTGCTTTTTAAGAAATAGGAGGGGCCCTTAGCCTTACCTGAAGTGTAATCATCATCAGAATCATCACCATCATCATCATCATCATCCCAATCTTCTGACTCATCGTCGTCTTCAGAATCATCGTCATATTGTTTTAAAGGTTCATCGTTCTCAGAGCCAGAGGAAGAAATTAGTTCTTCATCCGAGGACAGTAATAATTCTTCGTCTGAGGAATCGTCTGATTCATAAGCTGTGTCAAAGAATCTGGACATTATAGAAGCAGTAATATGTAAGTCCTGTTTGCTTTGTACTTCAAATATGTTGGCCTAACCAGACTCAATTGTTCAGTTCAGGTGTCTTTTACTGAAAAGTTTTCCTCTGATTTCGTCTGAGCAACGCACGACTGAAATACGTTACCCGCCCTTGAGCTGAGCTGAGCTGTTCCTAACTCAAGTCTTGAACACCAAAGCACAAACAACAACAACACCTTAATCAACTCTTGACTAAGACATCTTATTATTCAACATTCGTTTGCTCAGTCACTGAAAAATGAAGATGCTTACAAAAGTATGTTTCAAGTTTTTTATGTCCAATTGCACCCAATTCACGTTGTTTAATACTAACATTTTATCAATGATCTTTTCATTGAAATTTCACACAGTTCGAATCCAAGTCTTCAAGGGCTAAAGGTGTTGCCTTTCACCCAAGAAGACCATGGGTCTTAGTTTCTTTACATTCTTCTACTATCCAATTGTGGGATTACCGTATGGGTACTTTAATTGATAGATTTGAAGATCATGATGGACCAGTTAGAGCAGTTGATTTCCACCCAACTCAACCAATTTTCGTTTCTGGTGGTGATGATTACACTATTAAAGTATGGTCTTTACAAACTAGAAAGTGCATGTTTACTTTAACTGGTCATTTAGACTATGTCAGAACTGTATTTTTCCATCATGATTTACCATGGATCATTTCTTGTTCGGATGATCAAACTATTAGAATTTGGAATTGGCAAAATCGTCAGGAAATAGCTTGTTTAACTGGCCACAACCATTATGTTATGTGTGCTAGATTTCATCCAAGTCAAGATCTAGTTGTTTCAGCTTCTTTAGATCAAACTGTTAGAGTTTGGGACATTTCCGGTTTAAGAAAGAAGCACTCTGCTCCTCATGGTGGTATGGGTCCAAGTGGATCAGGCAGCAACGCTTATGATAGACATTATGGTCAGCAAGTTCCTCAGCAAGATATATTTGGTAATACTGATGCAGTTGTCAAATATGTTTTAGAAGGTCATGATAAAGGTGTTAATTGGGCTACTTTCCATCCAACATTACCATTGATTGTTTCAGGTGGTGATGATAGGGTTGTTAAATTATGGAGAATGAGTGAAAACAGAGCCTGGGAAATCGATAGTTGTAGAGGCCATACCAACAATGTTTCTTGCGTTTTGTTTCATCCTACTGAAGATTTGATCATTTCCGTTGGTGAAGATAAGACTATTAGAACTTGGGATTTAAATTCAAGAACTCCCGTTAAACAATTTAAGCGTGAAAATGATAGATTTTGGTTGATTTCTTCTCATCCAGCTATGAACTTATTTGGGGTTTGCCATGATTCTGGTGTCATGGTTTTCAAATTAGATAGAGAAAGACCCGCTGCTGCCATAGTTCAAGGTCAGAACAAACTATATTTTGTCAACAGTGATACTCAATTACAATTATATGATTTTGACAAGAAGCAAGCATCATTACCAATTTTATCATTGAAAAAAGTTGGTGTTAAATGGAGCAAAATCAAAGGTTTATCCTACAACCCAGCTGAAAATTCCATTTTAATTCAATCTGGTGAAAAAGATCAAAGTTCTTATGCTTATATTCCTTTACCAAAAGAAATTGTGGGCGCTTTGGATCCAAGCCCAAAAGGCGAAGGTAAAGCTACTGCTGCCTGCTTCATTGCTCGTAACAGATATGTTACTTTTTCAAGATTTACTCATCAATTAGAAGTTAGAGACTTGAATGATAGTGTTACTAAGTCCATTACTTTAGAAGATTCTGTTAATGATATTGTATATGCAGGTCCTGGCGTTGTTTTCTTAATGAAAAAAGCATCTGTTGTTTTATTTGATGTTCAACAAAAGAAAAACATTGCTGAAGTTCAAATTAATCAAGCAAAGTATGCCATATGGTCTGCAGATGGTCAATACGTTGCTTTATTATCTAAACATACCATTTTAATTGCTAACAAGAAATTAGAAGCTATTATGTCCATGCATGAAACAATCAGAGTTAAGAGTGCCGCTTGGGATGATACTGGTGTTTTATTGTATTCAACTTTGAATCACATTAAATATGTTTTACTAAATGGTGATAGTGGTACTATTAAAACGTTAGAAAACACCATATACTTAAATAAAATTACTGGTAAGATTTGTTATTGCTTAACTAGAACCGGCTCGGTTGAGGTTGTTAAGATTGATCCAACTGAGTATAGATTTAAGAAAGCTTTGATTAACAAGAATTTCAATGAAGTCTTAAGAATTATCAACACTTCAAAATTAGTTGGTCAAAATATTATTGGTTATCTTCAAAAGACTGGATACCCAGAAATTGCCTTGAAATTTGTTGAAGATCCAGAAACTAGATTTGAACTAGCCATTGAATGCAATAATTTGGAAGTTGCTAAAGTTGAAGCTCAAAAGTTAGACAAGCCAATTATTTGGGAAAAATTAGGTAAGGAGGCTTTATCTCAAGGTAATGCTGAGATTGTTGAACAAGCTTATCAAAAATTGCATCAATTACAAAAATTATCTTTTTTCTATTTGATCACTGGTGATAATGATAAGCTGAGTAAGATGGAACAAATTGCTTTGAATAGAGGTGATTTTTCTTCTTTATTTCAAAACTCTTTGTACTTGAATTCCGTTGAAACTAAAATTAATTTATTTACTGAAGCTGGTTTAACTCCTTTAGCTTATGCTACTGCTAAGTCTAATGGTTTAGATGATCTGGCTGAATCAATATTATCGGATGCTGGTTTGACTGCTGATCAAATTGATATTCCACTTTCAAGCGGTCCATCCCAAGTTCCTCAAATACAAGTTAAAGCTAAAAAGGAGTGGCCACTATCCCAAGCTCCTCAATCTTATTTTGAACAAGCTTTATCAGGTAACTTAGAGGACATAACATTTCAAGAACCAGAAGATGAAACGAATGCTGTTGAGAATGACTATGAAGAAGATAACTTGTTCGAAGATACTAATGCTCTTAATGATGATGGTTGGGATATGGGTGATGATTTGGATATCGAGTCTATTGAAGAGGCTGATGAAATTGAAGATCATGAAGCTGGTACCACAGCAGGCGAATTAGTTGCATGGGTTCGTAATTCTAAATGCGCTGCTGGTTATATTGCTGCTGGTGCCTTTGAACCTGCTTCGCAGTTATTAAATAAACAATTAGGTGTTACTAATTTTGAACCTTTAAGAAAAAGATTCTTAGAGGTTTATCAAGCGTCTAAGTTATCATTTCCAGCTGCTGATGGCTTACCTTCTTTACCTGCCTACATTAGACAAGATCCTGCTGATGATGTTACTGTTCCTTTACCATATGTTCCAGGTTTTGATTCGCTTGAGCCTAAATTAAAGGCTGCTTTTGATGCATTTAAAGGAAATCAGTTGCCTGATGCCGTTGCATTGTTCAGAGAAATTATTTACATAATATCTACATTGATGGTTTATACTGAGGATGAAGAACAAAAATGTAAAGAATTACTTACAATTTGCAGAGATTACATTTTGGGTCTATCAATTGAGATAGCTAGAAGAGCTTTACCTTCCGATAATGTTAAGCGTAATCTGGAATTGGCCGCCTACTTCACTAAGGTTAACTTACAACCTGCTCATAAAGTTAATGCTCTTCAAGTTGCAATGAAAGAATCATTTAGAAATAAAAATTATGCATCCGCTTCACATTTTGCTGAGGAATTCTTAAATATTATGAAGAGTGGTCCTAGAGCTGATCAAGCAAGTAAGGTTAAAGCTAAAGCTGATTCAATTTCAACTGATGCTGTTGAAATTGATTTCGATCCCCGTTCCGATTTTGAAATATGTTGCAGTACTTTTACCCCGATTTATAGAGGTTCCCCAAAGGCTACTGAATCATTAACTGGCGCTGTGTATCATGCCTCAGAAAAAGGTAAGACTTGTAGCGTTACTAAGATTACCACAATTGGTGCTCCTGCTTCGGGATTACGTATTCTGGCTTAATATTAGTTGCTATTAATTATAATACGTGTTTTGCTTTTACTCTAACTTTTATTATTGATTTTTTGTTTACAAATTTTTTTTTCTTGTTTTATAAGTAATATAGTATGTGCTAAATTTATTGATTCCGACACAGTTTTATTGTGCTAAACAGTACTAACCAATTTGGTAACTACTTATTCCCCCAAAAGAATTCAGCAGACTCTGAACAAAGGTGTGCTAAGTCATTTTTCACGATTGGAAAATACTTTGAGTATTTCTCTTTGAAATCATTCGATTTCGTGATTTCAGTATGTTTTGGCATTTAATTTAATTGATGTTTCATTTAAATCAAGTTGCGTTTGTCTCAAGACAGTGATAATTACTATTCGAATTCAATTTGAGGATTTTTTCTATCTGTCAAATAGATTTAGATTTTCTGTTTCTTTTTTATGGTTATATTCCTCCAATTTACTTGTTAAGACATTTCGATATAATGCCATTTAATATAGAAATTTAATTGTTTTATCATTTGCTCCTATGAATTTTAGAGCCTAATCATCTTAGAATTTGATGTAATTAAATTTGATTAATCAGAAAGTTATATTGTGTTCTAATAAAAGTAATGTCAAACTAAAATTATATATACAGATAAATCTAATATACAGCAAATGAAAACACAAAATGAGCAACAAGTAGAAATTAATTGTTTAGTTTATAACTTAACATGAATGATCCTCTTTTTAACACTTCAACATAACCTCAACATTTTTTAAATCTCTTGTAGTCTTGAATCTCAGCAGGTCTTTGTTCAGTTATTATGCCACGCAAGGAATTGCTTTGGTTAAACCATTTTTCAAATTCTTTGGCAAATTCTTCAGGTTTCCCAATAATCGAATGAGGAATAGCAGTCTTGATTTTTGAAATTAAAGTCTTATACTTTTTATCATCAACTTTTTGTTTATCTTTAATTAGCTCTAATTGATCATAATAAAATTTCGGTAACTGAGAAATACAATCTAACTCAATCTTATTTAATTTAATTATATCTTGCATCAGATACCAGCCAATTAACCAAACTATTTTAATAAAATTAGGAAATTTGAAACGCTCTGGAACCTTTGTATTAAGTTCAATATCATAAACTTTTAAATGAGTTCCTATGCTCAATAAATTTAAAAAGTTACCGCCTAGGATTAGTGAATCTTCTGGTGTATAAACAGCATGAATCCAACCCGATGGTAACAATAATAAATCACCAGCTTTAATGTCAATCTTAAATCCATTATTAATATATGCTTCATCAGTATTACCCAATTTTCTCATTTTCATTTTTTCTTTAGAAGATAATGTGGGAAGCAAGTCACCGAACCATGTTGTGTTTTGGGAATCTGACATACCCCATCTTTCATACATGGATAAATTTCTTTCTGTAGGTGGATACATTAGAAATTGCTTACCTCCTTGAACAATAGAATAATAGACCGAAGTGCCACCAAAATCAATATGGAAATCTGTAAATGAATTTTTAACCGACATTAAAACATATTTGCTGACCTTTGGTTTTTCAATTCCATGGCGCAACAGTTCATCTTTTAAAATTGAATTAAATAGTTTGTTAACTATATCAATATTAAGAACAACTGAAGGTAGTTCAACTCTATCGGATAATGCAGTTTGTGAAAATTCTAGGCTTATAACATTTAAAATTTTTTCCCTATCTTCAACATTTAATTTAAAGTAATCTTTCCATTTATTCATACTCCAATTTGGTGAATTATTTTGAGATTGAACATCCATAACTGGAACATTGTGATCCGGTCCAACTAGATCTGTAAGCTCATCTATTGATAGGTTTGGAAAACTGAAAGACAATTTACACCTTGAGTCGTAAGTGTCATGCATATTTGGGTTACAATTCGGTATAAGTATTGGTTTCTTTAATCTTGTTTTCGTTATTATACTGGTCAAGCAATCATCATCAAAAATGCCATACTCATTACTATCTCTTTCTGGATCAACTAGATAAATATTGTTTGCAATTGGCTCATCATTTTTAAAATTCATAAACCTTTCAATGTGGGGATGCTTATTTACTTCTCTTAGGTCAACACCTTCATTCAAAGCAACATAGTCTATTCTTTTATGTTTTCTTCTTGAAACTCTCTTAAGTAAAGAAGGACCAGCTTTTGAAAAGCAGTTATCACAATGAAATTCGGAAATCAAGTTCAACTTGGAAGACATTATATTCTGACAATTGGAATGATACCAGTGATTGCAAATGCTACATTGGATCCAGCTGATAGATATGGAATCAGAAGCAGGATCCTGAGCTTTTTTGCAACTATAGCACTTATCAGAGGTAACATTAGGCATTATAAGTTTTTGTTTCTCAAGGATGTTGTAATTAAGTTAGTTTCACCCAAGTTAAGCTAGGTTAAGTAGTAAGGATTAGAAATGAAAATGTATCAAACGTAAATATTTGTGGAGCGCCTCTTCTTGCGCTATATCTGCGCCACACAAAATTTTCTCTTCAACTGTTGAGGTTCATCAGAACCTATTGTAACACCAACACCAATTTCAATTCCAACTTACCTTAGAGGTGTAACTGTTTACACTCCGCCTTAAATTAATTAACGACAAGAATCATGCAAAGTTTTAACCCAGTTATCAAACGTTATATTTCTTCCACGTCGAAAAAGGCTGCTGATGACTCTTCTTCTGCTATCTCTTCTGCTTTCTACGGTTGGAAAGAGCAAAAACAGAGAGCACAAGCCGAATTAGAGAAACAGAGATCCTCTACGATTGCTCCACAATTTGTTAACTCATTTGCTGGACAAACCACGTATGATCCATTTGATTTTTCTATAGCCTCTCTAAGATACAAGAGAAGAATCGATAATTTAAACCATATTAAGTTCATGCAAAGCTCTTCATTTAATGCTCCAGAAATTAATCCAGCTGATTTCTTTTGCTTACCACATATGTTATCCAAATATCTTTCTACATCTGGTCAAATACAACATAGATCTGTTACTGGTTTAACACCAAAAAAGCAAAAAGAAATGGCTAAAGCAATCAAAAGAGCCAGAGCTTTTGGCTTCTTATCTTCTGTGGCTAAAGATGTTGCATTCGCCCCAAAGAGAGGTAAGAGTTTATAAACTATTTTCTTTTTACCTATTTCTTTATCCGTGTACATACAGTTATATATCTCCTTCAAATCACATTCATCTAGATTCTAATACTTCTAATGTTTTAGTTACGAATCCTATTTACCTAGTAAGAATCAAATGTAAATTAAGATTTCACAAAAGGTTCCGTAAAAAAGGGAAGACTTATCAAAAATAAAACGAAGAAAAAAATAAATATTTACGGAAAAAATCCAAAGACAAAATAGGCGTATTTATTCAATCAACTTTTTAGCATCAATTCCAACCCATGTTAAATAAACGGTAGTACCTTCTCCATAAATACTTTTTAAATTAATATCCCCATGAAATAATTTGTTATATGTCAGACTTAAAGGTAATCCATATCCCATTCCAGCAATAATATTAGTACTTCCACCACTATTCATTGTTTTATAATCATCATCTTCCGAATAATCATCGAATGTAGTAAATGAATATTCGAATAATTTATCAATTATTTCAGGTCTAACACCTTTGCCTTTATCAGTAATTCTAACCTCTAACTTATAAAATTGTGGATCAGGTAAAGATAAATCTGGCCTATTAACGACAATTAAAGCTTCAAGTGGTTCATTAACATTATTTTCAGCATGTGCTCTAGTTGAATTTTTCAAGATTTCATTCAAAACATACTCAATATGACTTGTTATATAAGGAAAAATGATTGGGTTGTACTCATTGTATTTGGTAATATCCTTAATTTCTTGGCAAATTCTAGAATTATCAGGCTCAATAATAATTGCTTTAACTGAAAGTGCTAGTTTTTCATCATATTTCAAAGAAGCCATATCATTTACAAAGCCAAAAGATCTATTTAATAATTCTAAGATATTAATATTTTTATCAATAATACCAATACTTTCTAAATCACCAAAGTTTTTATCTCCAATTTCGAGCATCTGGTTAGTTAATTTAATATGATGTTGAGCCAATAATCTCATTAAAATTCTTTCTTTTAAATGACTATTTAAAAATTCTTTTTCATCAACCAATTGCATCCCTGAAACTTCTTCAAACCCATTAGAAAGGTAAGTAACATTATCAGTATGCATATCAATAATGTTATTTAAAACTTCGATGAATTTTTGATTTTGTTCTAAGGTTGTGATTTTATAATCTTCCAAATAAGAAATATCATCATATGAATTAACTGTAACATTTTCACTAGGAGAACCCGCATTTTCATTGACGAATTGTAATAAAATTTGCAAAGTATCTAAATAAGTGTTATAAATCATGGCCATTTTTGGATTAAGCATAACAATATAGGGTAGATCCATAAACTTTTTCAACCTCTTACCAACTAGAACAAATAGATCTTCCAGTGTTTCATTTGCATTTTGAATCAACATTGTCTTGTGATTACCTTGATTTTGTTTAGATTGAAACTTTAATAAATCATTTAGTGACACGGTAGGTAAAGGTCTATCAGAAAGTCTGTGAATTAAATGCTTCAAGGACATTCTTAATAAATGTTGATTTCTTATGTGGTCATTGTGTGGTGCTATTCTGTTTGCTGGTGAGACCTCTGGAGTTTTTGTGTAAGTACGGAGACTAATTGGTGCAACAATGGAAGCTGTGGTTGGAAGAGACAGCCTTTTAGAGAGAATGGTCAGCCCTGTACATAATAGAGAACTAGATGATCTCTTTGAAAAACAAGGTAATATTTGAAGCATTATGTTTTTGCCCATGCTTTACTGCAAACATAAGTTTTGACTTTGTGGACGACTCCACAATTCCACTTAACTTTAAGCTTATTCGACCCCAACTATAAGGTCAAGGGCGTGCATTCATCAAAAGTTGGTCGCACTTTTATTTACTAATATATTATAATTGACATATTCATACATACTGCCCATCGCAAAGACAAAGACGGTAATAGAAGAGAGAAACAATAAAAGTGAAAAATGATATTCACTAAGTACTATCATAAGAATGTGCTTTGGCTCTACTGAGTGAAAGCTCGGAACCACTAACATGATTTGGATAATGAATAGAGTTAGCAGTGGATAAACGTCTAGGTGGTGGTGGTGGTGGCCTTAGTTTTCTACCACGACTGTTTATGGAATCTTGAGATGCTATTGAAGTAATTGAGCTTAATGACGCTTGACTGTTAGTATGCTTAATTCTTGTCGGAGGAGAATCCAAACTTGATTGTGAGGAAGATAAACTCGAGTCAATTTGCACGATGAACTTATGTTGCCCGCTACCATTAGCAAGTGCTTCTCTTGGAGACAAAGGAACAGCAGGAGTTGAGGATCTAGACCTAGATTTGCTTAAGGGTGGAACCGATATCTCTCTATGAATTGAAGTGCTTATTTTAGGGTTAGATTTGAATACATCTAATTGAACGCATCTTTGGGCCAACCTTTTGGTATTTGTAGATGTTGGTTCGACATTAACCAAATATGTTAAGACCTCCTGTAGTTTATCAGCCTTGTAATAATCATCTTTGAAATTAGAAAACATAAGCAAAGGATACAAAACCCTTAAATAAGTGTTTAATAGAGGCTCATCCTTTGTACTAGATAAATTAAATAATTCTCTAATCAGAATATCTATAATAACTTTTAAATCATTCAAATAAATCCATTGGCAGGTATGAGAAGTGGTAAAGATCAAATAGAGAACTTTCAACATTAAAATCCTAAAAACTGGATCAATTTCTCTATTGAAGTTTAAAATTAAAGTTTCCATAAAAGACTGGAAGTACTTGTTTTTTTCAATCATTGTTAGAAATACCAAATTTGGAATATTATTTTTTTTTTTATCTTTCGAATACAGAGAGACCATAAATTGTTCATTTAAAATCAATAAGGTTTTAAATCTCATGAAATTTAAAGGATCTTCATCTTTTGAGGAAGCTTTCAGATTTTTCAATAACCATTTCACAAAATTTTTGGTAATAAAAGCCAACTCTCCATCCTCAAATTCGTGATTCTTACAAGTGTCAAAAAATACTTGCAAATGTGGAGAATAGTTCGAAATAAAAGGATCTTCTCCTGGAACAGTGTGTTTAGAAACCAGTGCGTAATTATTGAAAACTGCAGCTAAAGTCTCAAAACCTTGAAATTCAGTTAAAATAAATTGCATCTGATCTTTATTTGATTCATAAGTGGAAAACAAAATCCAACCAATAACTTTAATCATTTTTTCATTATTTTCAATTGATAAATTAATTTGAGCCTTTGTATCGGCATCAAGAGTGTTTGAGTCAAGGGATAAATTATATTCATTGACTTGAACAATATGACTTAGCAAAGATATCATTTTTCTGATGCAAAATTGTAGATTGTTCTTATAATTCTTATATCCAATAAATATTTTTGAGACTCTGTTATAAAACTCCCGTTCTTCCATCAGTAAACACATTTGATCAGAATAGTTGCATACAAGTGTTAGATAACTAACCAGTAAAGTATTGATTTCATCCTCTGAGCAATCGTCTAACTCAGAGTCAGTTAATCTATCATCATCATCATCTTCTTCATATTCTGTGCTTGTAGCAGTACCATTTGACTTTTCGCTTGAACCAGTAAGATTTAAACGTAGATTCTTACGAAACTTTTGGAAGCATTTCGTGTAGTACTCTCCAGTTGTTTGATTGTAGTAGACCTTTGTGTATAGTAAGTCATCAGCCAGTTCCCAAAACCTTTTGGGCGTGATATTTTCCTCGTAAGGTAACTCAATGTTTGAGTCCATTGTTTCTTCAATAGATAAATAAGGCAGAAATAAAAGAAGAAGGTGTTTATGTGAGGGAGAGGCATGGGAAGTGAAAGCTATACTGGAGAGAAGCAGATGTATTTTGGTTAGATGGCTCCCTGTTCGTTGATCGTGATGTCTTGTGCGGCTGCCTACATTAGAATCTGGTAGGCCATAACACTCCGTCTTTAGTAGATAGTATATAACTCTCTTTGACAATCATCACTTAGGTCATGTATGGTCTATCAGAGGTATGAAAATTTTATTTTAACATATATTAGTCTCAGTTACTTAATACTAACTCTTTTCATAGGTTTATGAACTAGAACAAGAGGCAGAGAAAGCGTTACTCAAAAATGATCTAATTAAGTGTATCAGTTTACACAATCAGACTCTTGAAAAGTTAACCAACGTCATAACAAAAGTTCAGGATGAAAACTCAATTAATACATTTCAGACTTTGAAATCGTTGAATATTTTAAAGGAGCAGATTACTTATAGAGTGAATCAGTTGAAGACGCTCGTGTCCTCGAAAGATAAGAAAAAACAGCTAAAACAAAAACAATTACAGACAAATCAGTTATCCTTACAGAAACAGCAGAATGAATTTCAAAGCAGAATGTTAACCAGCTCATCTACTGAAATGGAACTAGTGGATACTTTAATTTCAAGAATAAGGCTGTCTCTACTTAAAAATTTAAACATCACTCCCAATCTATCACCCTCCAAATTTAAATTCATCGAAAGTCAAAAGATCAACGAATTAGAACATGAATTACAATTATTGAACTTTAAAGAAAAGTCAACAAAACTGAAAACTAATAAAGATGTTGATGAACTGAAATATAAAAACGAATTGTTAAGCAATCTCAATTTAATTTATTATTCCGAATTGATGGCGAATCGTGAATTTGTAAAAGAATTGACTAATGATATGAATTTAACTAATGGCCCTATTTCAAAAGATGATTTAACTAAAAATAGAAAATGCAATAATGAAGAGTCTAAAGAAATTAATGATTTGAAAGAGATTGTTGAGCAACAACAATTAAGAATATGTGCATTGGAAAGAGATAAAATTATGCTAGAAAATCAGATCGTGAAACTTAAAGAAAGATGGAACGGTTTAGTTGAAAATGCAAGACGACGTAGGGAAATGGAGAAAAAACAATCCAGGCCCGAAGACTAATGTAGTACATATTATATATACATATGTATATGTATTTAAAATTTTAAACGACAAGGGGAATTATGATATTTGGCTTTCTAATTATTACAAAATGAACAATATGGGAAAAAAGATATACAAAAGAGCTATGTAGAGCTGATTAGCCTTTGCTATTCTTTCATTTTGAATCAGCGGCGTAGATCATTTCATCTTTATTTATTAAGTGTTCAATTGTTTCGATATCAGATAATAATAGATCAATTGAGTGACTCCATTCGTTCAATAGTTCGTTCTCCGATTTAGGCTTAATAAAGTTAACAATCTTAGCAGGTCTATTAATCTTAGCATATATAACACCTTCATTGACTAATTCTATAATAGTTAATTCGACTTGAGCTTGTTCTAACTGTAGTAATTGACATAGTCTTTCAAGTTTAATTAATGAATAATATTGGGAAATAACTCTTAAATTATATTCAATAACTCTTTTCTTTAATGCTTGATAATGTGATTTACCCTTTTCTTTAGATGGATCAAATGTTTCATCTTTAAATAAATTTTCGCTATAAGATGATTCAAATGAACTCCAATTAATTAATTCTTTCGTCGTAAAATCGTGAATCAATCCTTTTTCGACTGGCAATTTATCTAAATTCTTATCCACTTGTACCCTTGATATTAAATCATTTTGTAAATTGGAATATGGAGCTAAAATGATGAAGTAAACAATCTGTTTTAAGATTTCAAGATATCCAGATTTATCACTTTGAACCTTAGGAATTTCGTAAATTGATAAATAGTATTTCACTATGTCAATATAACCATCTTCACTCAATGCAATAGCGATCATCAATTGATAATACTCTTCCTTATGATCTGCATATTTGTTTAATGTTCTTGGTAAGATCTTTCTTGATAATATTTTGGAAAATTGGTAGTCACCTTTCATATTGGATAAAGTCATTTGTCTTAAAATAAAAATAATTTTTTCTTCCAATTCCATTGAACCATAAGTTTCCACTTGTAAATCACACAAGACTTCAGCAGCCTTATCTAAGTCATTCTTTTCCTTTAATAAAATATCACTTAGAATTCTGGTTACTTTTGCTCTTTCAATTTCAACATAAATCTTATTTTCTGTGACCGTTCTTATAGTTTCAATTGCACTAATCTTAGTCTCCAGATCAACAATTTCACTTAAATGAGAAATGACCTGTTGAATCATGATCTGAACTGAATCTTTTAATTGACCATGCTTTTTGGTCAACAATGTAATTTGTTCATCTAATAGAGACCAGTCTTTATGATAAGCTAAAACATCAACCAACTTAACCATAATTCTTTTGGAAGAAGCCAAATCAGAGGCCTGTCTAGTTTGTTTTTCTAATAAGAGCAACTTGTCCAACGCTGATTTGTAGTCATCTTTAGATAGAATGTCTATTTGAGGAAATTGCTCATCTAAAGTTTCTGTATAATCCTTTTCTGCTTTCAAAGGAGCTTCTCTTGACATGATTACGAATTATGAGAACGAATTGAGTATTTTCTTGTGTTCATGAAGTAGTTAACCTCGTTGTGTTTTGCCACTGAGAATTCAGGTCGGTCAAAGCGTTGAAGTATCGCTTCGTTGGTATGTGCACGACTTGTAAGATCATCTGGAAGGAATAACATATAAACAGCATCTTAAATGTCCCTATTATGCTTCACAATTAGCTGAAGAGTTCTTACGAACAGGCACTTCTAATAATCAATCATGGATATTACATCATCATTTGTGTCCAAGTCTGTTAACTCTTCGGAGAACCTCAACTGGGTCTTCATGACTGATTGGATTATTGCGTTGTTAGCCTCTTTAACAATTCTATTTTATTTTAACAGAGCAGCAGCTTTTGTGGCCTCTTTCATTTTTAAAATATTTATATGGAAATCTTACAAGGTCCGAATAAAACTGCAGTCTTTTAAAATATCATATCTTGGAGGTAGACTATTCTTTAAGAATTTAATTATAATAACTGAAAATGAAATGATTATGATTCATCAGGGATGGTTTACTTGGAGATATTGGCTACAGCAAACTAGAAGGTCCGGATTGAATATAGATGGAGTTACCGAGTCAGATCCAAGGAAAAATGAAAAACTCCCGTCTCGCTTCTTATTGGAAGCTTCTGGTTTAGAAGTATTTATATACAATAGAACAGATGCTTATGATAACATAATTGAAATTCTTTCACAAAGTGATAATAATCAAAGTGATGACAAGGAACTAGACCAAATTCTGAAAAGTAGGAGACCCATTTCAAAAACAACTTCAATATCAGGAGATAGTCATGATACTTTAGTGAATTCAGAGGCACCTAAATTTGAAGCTTCACAAGGTTTACCAGCATTTCTCGGTATGCTACCAATTCACTGTATAATAAAAAAAAGTGCTTTAATTATTGGTAATGAAACTACTACATCTCTATTTATTGCTTCATGCACAAAATTAGAAGGTGTGATCGATGCTCATTCAGCCCCATCTCCTCTAGACCTCTATAGAACAGTGATTAACATGAAATCAGAATCTTTACAAGTTTATTTAAAACCAAATGTTTCGTATAAAGGACCGGAAAACTTATCGGAGGAGATATCAAAGAGACGCCCAAACAGATTTGGGTTTTTGAAGAAGATTTTTAAATTTCCAAAAAAATATGATGGTAAAATGTCGAAATCCCAGAATGGAGAGACTGTTGAAACTCACTTGAGTACAGAGTCGGATGCTGTCACAGATGATGAATATTGGTTTGGTCTTGAACGTTATTTAACTTCAACTTCCAGCAAGTATTATACTGCAACTCAGAACGATATGGAGACAAGACATGATTTAGTTGAAGTTGAAAAAGTTGAATATGCTAGGTACACTCATATTTTAGATACAGATGAAGTATTAATTAATTATTATTGGGATATTCCAGGGTTCACTCCTTCAATTTGCTCACAACCGCATTTAGAAGCAAACACACCTGATATTGGAAATGGAGGTGAACCTCCCAAAACTGGTATATATTTTACTTTGACTGGTGCTAAAATTCATTATGGACCCTGGACTGATAGAGAGCGTGGGCCTCTATACTCAATGCTGTTTCCTTCTATATCTCGAAACTCGATCCCATTTTCAAAATTGAAACCACATTCCTTGAGGCAATACGTAGGATTCGATTTCTCCATTGAAACTGCGGATACTGCTGTTCTCAAGATCCCATTTAGAGAAGCGAGTAAAAATGAACTATTTCTCAGATCATTGCCTGGGTCGGGGCATAGAACATTTGGCTGGCTAGAATTGAAGTTTGAGTCGGGATCCACTTTAAGTACTTTCAATTCTTATATACCCACATCAAATAATGGATGGGATTGTAATTTAGTTTTGAAATTACAACACCCTGAACTTAGCTCCAGTGTGAATCACGACTTATTATTTAGAGCACTCAGTCATACAGTTACGGCTGATATGGGTTATCCTTTAGAATGGAATGGAAAAGCAAATTGGACTTTTAATCAGACATCGGTTAACGGTGAATTATTTTTGTTAAGAGAGCATGTTACATTATTAGTTGATATGTTTGGAGACTTTACTTCAGGAGAACCTATTCCATATGAATTTTTTCGCCCTTTTAATTATTCTATCAATTGGGAAATCCAAAACTATGGTATTTACTTGAATTTAAATGAGAAAAATATTGTTAATAATCCTTTGGATCTAAATGATAATACTTTTTTAGTCATGAAAGGTTCTTCTATGAAATTAGACGTTAACATCCCTTTGGATACTGTTTACCAAAAATCTTCTACTTTTGAATATAAACTAATCACTAATAAATTAGAACTCTCGTTGAGTACACCTCCTTGGAATACTTTACATAGTTTTATGAGAATTCGTGAAATTGGAGTTGCCAATGATTTTATTTTGTCGGGTTCTTATACTTATTTTAATGCAGTTGAAATTGATTCAGTTGATACAGTCGTAATTAACTGTACTTGCGAAGATACTTCATTGAAATGCTATGGATTTGTTGTTCGTTACGTTTTGATTTTAAAGGCTAACTATTTTGGAGAAAATATTAATTTTCATACACTACCTGAATTTATGGAACTGTTTAATTCCAGTGAAGAAAATGATCACCATAATATTGAAAATAAATCACTTCAAGTTAAACAACAAAATGAAACTGATTTGTTTTTTACTTTCTGCATTCAGAACGCCAGTTTGGTCTTACCATCTCATATTTATGACTGTGAATCTTATTTGGCTTTACAATTTGACAATTTGGATGTTGACATTAGATTTAACAATTATTATATGGATATGCAGACTAATTTTGGAGAAGTTAAAACCAAAATGGTTGAAGATTGTGATGAATCTCTTTTATTTGATACTATGTTCGATGACATGGAATTTAAATCTCATATGGTCATAGATGGTGTGGGTATTCATGGTCATCGTATGTTTGGTTTTCCTCCTGATGAGGCAACCTATTTTGTCATATGGGAATTTGATGTTGGTGATATAATTATCGATTCAGAACCTAAGTTTTTAAATATTTTATTCAACACTATTTCTGCCATTGAAGTAGGATATGATGGCGTTGAAGACTCTCTAGGAATTCCGGAACTTACTGTTCATGATGTTCTTAATTTTTCATTTTTATGTCCATCAATTATTGTAAGCTTGCATCAAGAAGATTATGATTTGAATGTTACTTTATGTTCTTTCTCATTGAAATTGTCTGATCAATGCACTACGAATTTTAATTCCCGTGTCAACTGCAGGGTTGACTCCATCACAGCATCTGCAACCAATAAAGGTGAAAAAATTTTAGATGTTAAAACTTCCTTGTATTTTACTGATTTTGTTGAAAAGAATGGTGGTTACCAAAAGAGACAGGATCAACTTCATCATTTCCACGCCAATGACGCCCCATTTCATAGAGGCCCATTTTTGCTACCTGAAAGTAAAAGAGATAGAAAATATTATAAGCAGTTTAAATCAATCATCCCTTCTATTTCTTTACCTGACGTTCCTGAACCTCTTAATTCAGATACTGCAACTTTGTTAATTGAATCGTTCCCAAGCGGCGTTAAAAAGAAATTAGGATTCCTATCTGGTGCCTCAAAAACTATAGAAACTGATATATCATCCAATAAGCCACAGCACTCAATAGTTAATGATTTGATACCCACCTGTAAATATGACAACTTAGTTCTACATCTTGGAAGTTTGGATATTTTTGTTTCACCTTCTTTTGCACCTGCCTTAGCTTTTATTGTTGAAAATATGAACAACTGTACAGTTGATAATGTTCTTGATGCTTTGCAAAAAGATGTCTTAAAGTATTTGTTGAAAGTGAAAAAATCCACCGTTGTAAATTTCAAACTTGAGTGCCCTCTTATTGCCTTGAAAATTTCTGAAAAACTAGACTCTAAAGAGCTGATAGATGTTGAGATATTGGAAGTTTCCTTAGCCTTACGGAATGAACAAATAACTAATTCTCATGAATCAGTTTCACTTTTATTTAAAGCTGCACAGTTGGATATTGAAATGTTGAAAGAACGTAAGCATGCTGTCTTATTGATCTTTTATCAATTCAATGTTGCTTTGAATCAGTTACAAGATGTGACAATCAACTTCAATCAAAGAGATTTGTCCATATTCATTGACCCTGAAGCCATGACTTGGATGGGAGAGTTTGTTAATATTTTAAGTACCCCAATCAAAGAATCATTAGACACAATTCGAAGATTTTATCGAAATAAAGAAAAAGAGAAAATTGAAGCTTTATATGCAATATCAACTTCCGGTATTGATTTTGGAGTCCGCCATGACCCTTCTTGTATTACTAAGCCTTCTTATGTTACTCGATTCACAAATAATCATGTTAGAGTACAAAACAGTTGGAAAATCTTAACTAGATTGAGGCATGTTGTTAAAAGTTTATCGAATGATTGGAAATCTCGGAATAATGAAATGTTTCAGTCTGGAGATTGGAAAGCTCCTGAAGATGCAAAACAAAGGGTTTTCGAAGTTTTTATAAACTGGAGAAAATGGGAATTTGAAAGAATTGGCGATAGTTACATATTGAGAAGTGTATTCAACATGGGAAACACTGACAAAGGATTACCTTTTTTGAACTTAAAATTCAATCTGAGAAATCTTGGGTTGGATATTCGTCCTTTTAATAATTTTGTTATCGTTAAAGACCTTAGTATCTTAGTTAAAACAAATTCTTTGGATGAGGAATTGAAAGAAAAGGCCCAAGCTTTGGATGATAGGGAAGTTAATCATGGCCTTGATATTGGTGTGAAGGTTGGTTCATTTAATGTTAACATTAAAAATATTGGAAGTTATATCATTGATATAATGGACATAGCTAAATCTTTTACATTTTTAGCGGAAAAAGAAAGCTCTGTTGCTGATACTTCTCCTGAAAATTTAACTTCTGAAGGTCAAAACTCTGCGTTGGCTAATGCTACTGCTTTATTAGTCTCTTTGAATGTTTTTGTTTCGGAATATAGTGGTTATCTAGGTATCGACGAATCATATATAACTGCTTTGGGAAAATCAACTCTTTTATCTTTTACGGGTGTTCCATTTAGGGACTTATTTTCATTTGTGTTAACTATATCAAATAATATCGTTGAATGCAAGACTATTGTGGGGAAGCATATGTTAGCTCATTTTACTAATACTGATAATAGCATTACAATTACTAATTCTGGCTCACTAATTCATGGCGATAAGTTTGTCAATATTATTTCATCTTATGGTAATATTACTGGAGTTCAAGGCACAGATTCTCTTCTGTACTGTATCGATAAATTGGTGAATAATGATTATGTTATAGTAAAGCCCATCTTTGATGTATTGAATGATTTAAATGCTTCAAAGAAGAAAACAGAAAGTGATTCTCCCCCTCTATTACCAGGAAGACTATTTGATCTGATTCCTGGCAGGATATCTTCTTCATTCAAGTGCACAAAATTTGAAACTAGCTTTGAAGTTCTATCTCCCCTGCTTTTTACTGGTGATATTCAAAATGTTTCTAGTGACTGCAGAATATCACAGGATGGTTTGGTTTTAGGCTTCGGTTTTTCCCGAGTAAACAGTACGTTTACTTCAAATGGACAAAAGTTGCATATGAAATTTGGATTTACTTCAATTGATAAATCACAGTTGTATTTAGTTGTTTCTCCATCAGGTAACTCCTGTAATGTTTTTACTAAATTGCGTAGCGAACATATTAGGTTTAATTTTTCAGATCATGATATGATGAAGTTGATCGAAGTTGGGTATATGGATTATTTGAAAGTTGAGAATAGCATTCAACAATTAATGAAAAAAATTAGAGATACTATTAAAGTGCTACAGCTACCTACTAATCCTCTGCCACCACAGCCACAACAGGAACGAGAAGAAAATAAAACGAATATACTTGATCTTATTACATTGCACTTACAGTTAACAATTGGTGTAATGAGTGTTTTAGTTACAATAAATGGTGACCAGGTTATTTTGGACTCATCAAAACTAGCTTTTGACTTACATTCCTTTGATAAAAAATTGAATCTTAACAAACCACATGGTATTATTGAGTTCCCTTCTACCAAATTAACTTTTGCTCTTAATGGTCCGTATCCAAGCAAGTTTACCATGTTTGATATGCATTTTAAGTTAGATATGTTCAATATAGAAGATAAACAAGATGGAGTTCATCATTTGAATCTTGTTAGTAATTTCTGCAGATTTGTCTTAAATCCATATTTTACGAAAGAATTGATTGAAGTTTACTTCCAGACAGTTAAAACAATTTCTTCGCTTCGCTCTTCAGCTTTGACTTCAAGATCAATTGAAAAGAATATTGATATCAGTAATCTATCATCAACTGGCAATTGCTCTGTATCATTATTCAATAAGTTTTCCATTAGAATGGTATCAAAGAATTTTTGTATTGGTTGGCTATTTCCAAAGAAAGAGCATGATTACAGAACTCAATCTTACTTTTTACCTGGGTTGATTCTTGGGTACGAAAGCGCAGAGATCCTTTCTTCGAATAATGCTGCTAAAGTTTTAATGACTGGTATGTACCTATCTGGTGCTCATGGTGATAACCCATTGAGTTTCTATTCTACGAAAACTGAAAGCGTTGCTAGTAATTGTATTTTTTTTCCTAGATTTGAAATGATTTATCATAGGTCTGAACAAGAAGGAGGACATGCTCATATAGTTAAAGTTAATGGAGACACTATTGATTTCAAATTGGAAACAAATATTTTCTCAATTTCTGAGCCCTTATGGAATTCAATTACAATTGTTCAAGACAAGTGGGATACTGTATCTCCTTATTTAAACAAAATGAAAACTCCTTCTACAGTTGAGAATACTGTCGAAGATTTTGTTGACAATATCACCGATAATGTAAAATCAATTGGATGCCTTTTTACGTTTAACGGGGCTTCTTTCTTTATCAGTAATCCAAACCTAAAAATCAATGGTGAAATCTCTTCCTTATGCTTACAATCACCCTCATTACAAGTGGCAATTCAATATTTAAAGGTTCGCTCTGGTATGAAAAAACACAGTCTATCTATTGAGGCGCTTACCTCTAAAACCGATAATAATGTTTCGTCAGCTTCTGTTCCAATTATTCATGAGCTTATTAAAGGTATACAAAAATTGATGAAAAGCACGCAAGCTATTCAGAAGAAATCAAACAATAACATTATTGTTCAATGTAGCCCTGCAGAGAACAACGCTGATATTAAACTAGATCGTGTATTCGAAAAGTTCAAGCTTAACCTTTCTCTTAAAATTGAACCACAAAGATTATCGATGAGTTGTGAACCACGTGCTAATGTTGAGGCTGCTATTTCTACTAAGGGTATTTATTTGAATTTTGGAGCTGATACTGATTTTTTATCTTGTTTGATATATATTCAGGAGTTAAGAGCTGAACTACAACATGCTTATTCAAAGGAAATAACTGGCTCGCTTTATGTTGAAAATATGATTTTGAACGGTTCTCTTGCTTCTGCTACTGGTACAAAAGAGTTAACGATCACTGGTCAGGTTTCTAACATTGGTGCTTATATCAACATGCAACAACGGCAAGATTTAGATTTATTCATTGACATATGGCTTCCAAACGAAATTTATCAAGATATTCAATTTACAGCTAAAGAAAGTTCTCAAGAGTCCAAGTCTCTAGCCTCATTAATCAGAGATGTTCATACAACCACTGCCTTTCCCTGGATTTTTACGTTATTAATTGCCCAAGTGAACGCGAAAGTCGATTTTGGCGCTTCTCTAGGTGTTCTGAATGTTTCATTTGATAAATTCTGGGTTATTTCCAGAAAAACCATGAATTGGGATCAAAACTTAAGGCTAGAGTTTGAAAAGTTCTCGGTTGAATCCGTTGGTAGATTAAGTGGAATTTTTGTAATTGAAAACATTAGAACTGCTTCTGCCATATCATGGAGACAAGAACATTCTGTTTCTGGAATTCCTTTAGTATTACTTACAGCTGGATTTAAATCTTTAAAGTGTAAAATGTCTTTAGACTTTCATCCTTTTTTCATTGCATACATAAAAAATGCCATGGTCAGTTTATATAATAAAAGAAAGAAGTATCAAGTTGATAATTTGGTTGGTAAAACTACCATTGAACTATGCAATGTTTACATGACAGCACTTGCTGCTTCCAATTTTGTGGATTTGTATACTATTGTCTTACGTATCAGTCAAGATGTTAAGACATCCTACAGTCAGGTTTTGCGTGATGCTGAGATTGATGGATATGATATGTTGTTTACTGGGGCTGCTACACCTAACAGTGAAAGCACCACCCCTCTTCCTTCTGCCCCTCTTCTTGATTCATCCAAATTGACTGATGCCTTCTTAGATGCAATTCAGAAGCTTCGTACAAAGTTGGATGTTGAATTTGGGCGTTTTCAAATATTGGTATTTCCATCTACATTAATAGACTCACAAGTCATTGCAGTCAGAGTTGGTTCCTCGAAGGCTAAGTTTTTTCAAAGTGTTTCTGATAATCTAGAAAATGGACTACAGCTACAATTCAATGATGCTGTTGTTTCTCTCTCTACTTTCAAGAACAAACCAACTGAAGCAGCACTTAAGGAGACCAATATAGAACTTTATGTGACTTTAGCCAATAGTTATTATGGTGGTCATGTTTTTGTGTTCCCCTCATTAAACATTAATATGAACTTATGGCAAGGTTTTAATTCAAATGTGGTTCATTATTCTTTTGATTTAAGATTTGGTGGTAATGTAGATTTGCGCTGGAAATTAGGTTCTGTTTACTTTATCCGTGAAATGTGGTATTCGCATGCTACAACTTTGAAAACAAGATTAACTGCTCTACGAATATTCACAGCTAATTATGATGAAAACAAGTTTGATGAAAACTTTGAAGGCAACTATAAAGAGTCACTTCTTGAAACTGTTGATTTGGAAGACAAATTGAAAGATGTCGAATCTGACAAAAATTATACATATGTTGCCATTACTGAACCTCATATCGAAACTCCTCAACTTAAGGATTTAGGTGACGCTACACCACCATTAGAATGGTTTGGGTTACATAGATCTAAATTTCCTAATTTAACTCACCAGTTTGTTATTATTGGTTTACAAAAGATGGTCAAGTATGCTGAAGTTAGATATGCCAAAGTTTTACATTGATTTTTTAAGTTATCTGCTGAATGTTTCCATACCTATACTTAGTATTAGTTATTATTTTATTTCACCTTATTTTATTTTAGTTAGTTGATTTTTTTGCTTATACTTTTTCAGTTCTTTTATTATTTATTGGTTATATATTTTTAAATTTTAGCACTTTATGGAATCATGCAACATCAATACAAGCATTTAAATTTAAGTATTTTCCTAAAAAGAGAATTAATCGCATTTACAAATCATCAATCATCAATCATAAAATACAAATCCTAAAATTAAGTCTGAAGTTAAAAGTGAAGTATCATATAAAAAATCAAGCATTAAAAATAGTATAAAATAGCAAAGGGCAATCTAATATCAAATTTACAGAGTTTCTTTAATAAATAAAATTCCTGTTATCATCATTATAAATTTTCTGAACAATAGACCCAACAATATCTTCATCGCTATCACTTCCATGGCTATGTTCTGAATAAATATTTTTAGATGAATAACTTCTGCTTAGTTGTTCAGATCTGCTTTCGGCTTTATCCTCTGCTGGTAATGGTGAGGGTAGAGAAGGAGAAGGAGAAGGAGAAGGAGAAGCAGCAGTCGAAGCAGCAGGAAATGGAGACTTACTTCCAATTTGTGATGTACCATATGCAGAAGAGCCATGATCACTTGAAGTGATTGACTTGTAAAACATATTCAACTCTTGTTGAATATATTTGGAATCATCCATATGGGATTCAAAAGACAAGTTAGTGGGTAGAGGTGTATGTTGTAATTTACTATGGCAGGAAGAATTTGGGAGAAAGGTACTGGCCTCTGTTTTAGAGGACTCTTGGGTAATATGAGGGGGTGAAACAACTTTCTGGTGGAATTTATATAAATTTTCATTTTCTTCGTCAAAATTGAATGTGACCGACTTTCGAAAATCGAAATGTTTTGATGTGTTTGATTCCTTATTTACTAATGTGGGGGCTGGCTGACATGGAACTGAATTGTTAAACGTTAATGACCCAACTTTTGGAATAGGTTCTAAATCAGAAGAAACGGATAATTCGTTGTTCGAGAGTTTTCTCTTCTTAACAGGAGCATTAGATCTTTTCTGAGGTTTTTCACCAAAATTGATTACTCTTTCAACAACTCTTTCAGATTCAGCATGAATCTCTATTTCAGCATCTGATAATTGAATGTTATCGTATCTCCCCATTTGCCTCTCTTTTTCTTCAGACTGTTTCTTTCTTAATTCTTTGGATAGACCTTTTTCAAATAATAGTCTTCTATATCTTCTGTACTCCAAAGATAGTTTATTAGAAGCAGCACGCATTAATATTCTACTTCTTAATTGAGTAATTTTGTTTAAATTTATTTCAAACTCTTCTGTTCTATCAGTTATTAGTGAACTGTTCAGCTTAATTATCTTCATGATTGCTAATCACCTAAATCTAATAAGACACTAATATTACATATGGACTCTTTAAAATCCTGTGCAATATATAAAATATGTCAAATTTATCGGGAAATCTGTCTATATGAATGGTCATATCTTCTAAGAAAGTCGGTCTTCTGATTTCAATCATAATTATTTAGTTTCTGTAATCCTTACACCATTAATATATGCGGCGCTTACACGCAAAATGATTTATTAACATTGAAAAGTGCTATCACCGTTACTAAGATTTTTTTGATCTCTTTTTATATATCAAAAATTTGTTTGTTTTCACTTCTAAAAACCCAAAAAATAATGAAGTTTGTTGCTCTTGTTTCCGGAGGAAAAGACTCCTGCTTCAATATTCTTCATTGTCTTGCTAATGGGCATGAATTAATCTGTTTAGCTAATTTATATCCACCCCCATCTGATTCTGATGAAATGGATTCATTCATGTACCAGACAGTAGGTCACGACGTATTATCTTTTTACTCAGAATGTACAGGAAAGCCTATGTACAGACAACAGATCAATGGTCAATCCAAGAATCAAAAATTGGAATATAAGAAAACAGAGAACGATGAGACAGAGGATTTGTTTAAATTATTGTCTACAATTTTGGAAAGTCATCCCGATGTTGAAGCTATTTCTGTTGGCGCTATTTTATCATCATATCAGAGAACAAGAGTTGAAGATGTCTGTACTAGATTGGGACTAACAAGTTTAGCCTACCTTTGGCAAAGAGATCAAATTGAGTTGATGTCTGAAATGTGCGATAGTACGATGGAAGCTATACTGATTAAAGTGGCGGCAATCGGCTTAGATGAAAATCATTTAGGAATTACTTTACAGGAGGCATTTCCTACATTACTATCATTAAATGATAAGTTTGGAGTGCATGTTTGTGGTGAGGGTGGAGAATTTGAAACTCTTGTGCTAGACGCCCCTTTCTTTGAAAAGGGACGGTTAGTGATTAAGGAAAAGCAAGTTATCAGACATACTAATGATGATGTTTGGTATTTGAAAGTTAAAGTTGATGTGGAACCTAAAACATCTTCAACCGTAGTATCTGATTGGAAACGTTATGTTAAAGAGCCAAGTATGCTGCTACCCAAATTTGAAGAACTATCTGGATCAGTTCACAAAGGAGATAAAACCACTGCCGTTAATAAAAACTACTGTTCGATAGATGTTCAAAACTGGAAATTCAATTCCACAAAAATAGGAAATAAATTGTTTGTTTCGAATATAACTTCTAAGCAACATACTTTAGAACTTCAAATTAAAGATATCTTCAAACAATTGGAAAGAGAGCTGCAAATTGCCAGTTTGAAATTTTCTAATATTCAAGTATCATCATTAATAGTAAAGAATATGGCCGATTTTGTAAAAATTAATTCCATATACAAAAGTTACTTTAAAGATCCGTTACCACCTGCCCGTGTTTGTGTGGAATCCGATATCCTGCCTGGGTGTATTTTAGCTCAGCTATCTGTTACAATCATTGATGATTTGAACTTCAAACAAGGTCTACATGTTCAAGGTAGGTCATATTGGGCTCCTTCTAACATTGGTCCTTATTCCCAAACAATTATAGATAGACGTGATCAAATTGCTCCTTTAAGTGGCCAGATTCCTTTGATCTCTAAGAATATGGAACTTTGTGATGATTTAGTTACTTCAACTTTATTGTCTTTACAACATCTAGATAATGTTAAAGAAGTAATGAATGTTCAAAAAAATCTGTTAATGGTTGCCTTCATTAAAAATGAAACATGGCTTGATGTCACCGCTCAAACTTATGAGATGTATAACCCACAAGACTTGGAATATAGAAATAACTTTCTAATTGTTAAAGTTAGTGATATGCCAAAGGGCGCAAATATTGAATGGTGTGGATTAAGTTATAAAGAAATTGTTGATTTAAATTTCTATTCTGATTCTGATGACGAAGATAAAACAGACGAAGTAAAGAATACGAAGAAAGTTTCAATTTCTTTCAATGATAATATTTCTGAAATCATATTTCAAAATGACAAACATTACAAGATTTATTGTAATCCATTTATCTTGAAATCACAAATCAGTGCTGGTTCATATGAATTGATCCCTGTCTTGGAGGTTTATAGCGGAGATACAAAGTCTCACAACTTTGCTGTTGTTTCTTATTCATTCACTAGGAATTAAATAGCTGATTAGTCGTGCTGATTGTACGTATTGTCTTAAGAAATCATAATTCACTACTTACTTTAGCAGTATCACTACTTACTATAGCAGTATTAGATGAAGTAATTATAGAATATCGCATTTACTAGAGGTGTGTGGGTGGTATAAGAGACACGCACTGTCCGGGTGCGTGTGTGTGTTAACCGGTTTATATCCAGTTTAGTATCCGGAATTTGTGTGTTTTATCTTCTAGAAATTGACTCACGATAACCTTTCAATCATTACTACCTTGCTTGCTTCTTTAATTAAAAGCAAAGACACTTTATCTACTTTTTGTCAATTCACGTGTTAATAAATATTAATCCTCTGATAATGACTGCTCCTGCTACTAAGTGGTATCCTGCTGAAAAGGTCTCTGTTCCTAAACAAACCAGAAAAACTGTCAGACCTCAAAAGTTAAGATCTTCCCTAGTTCCAGGTACTGTGTTGATCTTACTAGCTGGAAGATTTAGAGGTAAGAGAGTTGTCTACTTAAAGAACTTGGAAGATAACACTCTATTAGTTTCTGGCCCTTTCAAGATTAATGGTGTCCCATTAAGAAGAGTTAACGCAAGATATGTCATTGCTACATCCACCAAGGTGTCATTAACTGGATTAGAGTTATCCAAGTTTGATGTCTCTTACTTTGCAAGAGAAAAGATCTCTGGTTCTAAGAAGTCAGAGTCTGAATTTTTTGGTGAAAGCGTTTCTGGTAAAAAAGAAATCAAAGCCGAGAGAGTCGAAGATCAAAGAGTTGTTGATAAACAATTAATTACTGAAATCAAGAAAATCCCATTATTAAAGCAATATTTAGCTACTACATTTTCATTAAAGAGTGGTGATAAGCCACATGCGATGAAGTTCTAGTTCACAAAATTTTGAAAACGAACTATCAGAGAACTAACTTAATTACTACGCACATATACAGCTAATACTATAAACCATCCATGATGATACGACGAAATTTCTTTGTTTCCAAAAGCTAGAAATGAGTCCTCTTCGAAACTAGCTTACTTTGTGATTTTGTATGGTTGAATTATTTATTTGGGTTAATTATATTGTTTTGTACCGCTGTATATTCTTTTTTTTTTTGTATTTTGATGACATTTCCACATTTGAAATTTGTGTTTATGTATTACTAATTTAAATGAATTGCACCGTTGTTTGTAATTTTGTTGATAAGAAGGAACTATACTAAACCGTAACGATTACCTAATACTATGTAATCAAGCTGGCTGGCTCGCTTATAAATTGTCAATTTTTATGATCGACCACCTACAATCTTTCAACAAAACACATTTATAGGGGTCAAACGAACCTTATTTGAAACTACTACTACTAACTCTTAAACTAAAGTTTACAGAAAAAACTTGCAATGACAAGTACCACTGGAGCCAATAAAGTACTGCCACCTCCCCCAAAGAGAAGACCCTCAACATCAATTAACAATCAGATTCCACTGTTGCTTCCTCATGAACGCATGTATTCAATACATATTGGATATAAGTTATTCAAATTGAGTGGAGCCTCTTTGTCTTCAGATGGTCCGTCCTATTTTACAAATTTTTTTTCAGATCCAGAAAATGAAAACAAAACTTTATTTATAGACAGATCTCCCAAAATTTTTGAAAAGATATACATGCATCTACAAGGTTATTCAATAAGTATAGAAAATGAAACCGAGTTCTTGCATCTGTTATCGGATTCTTTATATTACCATCTTTTTCAATTACGAGATTCAATATTGAAATATGACATTTTTGCAAACGTTGGAGGATGTTGTTTTAGAATATCAAAACAACTTTTAACCTCGGAAGGTAATTATCCAAATTACTTCAGTATTACATTCAATGCCACAATGGTAGACCCATTCAAAGTGCTGAGAGATCTTATTCGACCACCTCGAATGACGCCTTTTATATTAGCCAGATCAGCATGTTTGTTTCGAGATTTATTAGATAAATTACAAGGGAGAACTGTTGAGATTAGAAATGATGAACATAGAAAAAATTTAATTGATGAGTGCCATTATTACAACTTTTTTGCATTAGAACAAGAATTTATCAAATGTAGAATCAACCAGAATCCTTTCACTGGAGATCAAGAAATAGTTATAAATATAGAAGATGTTAAAAAATCAAATGTATCACCTCATCCTACCGGTTCAGGTTTAGCTAAATATTCCAGACCTTTTATAGATAAAGGTTTTTCCAGAACTTTAGTTTTGCAAATTTGTTCAAGTGAAGTTAGTTTGTTGATTAATCTAAGAACGGAGTTTGCTAGCCTTTTGGTTATTGGAAAGACAGCTAAAAAATTGAAAGGTATATTAGATCAAGTTTCAGGGGATTCCATTTATGAAGAGTCGGAAAAAGATGGTGTTTTAGAATTTAGGCTTACTGTTCTTATTAAATTGCCACATTGTTTTACCTGCATCAATGGTATGAATGTAGAAAAAGATTGGATTCAAAAACTGATTGTGCAACATAAACGTTCTCTGGAAGCTATGAATAAAGGTGTGGAAACTGGAAATACAGAAGTCAATTATTCTGGTGAGATTATCGATGTCAAGGTGACTGAATCTCAATGGACTATTGCTAGTGCTGGTACAAGAATTAGCAACAATAATTTCCCTCTATGGATGAATGGTTTATTAATACATGGAGTCCTTGATCAAAGCAGTTACTATAAATCCCAAGGTTTTTTGTAAATTATTATTTTATTTGTGCAACTACAGAACATCTAATTTAATAATTAATCTACTATAAAGAGCAAAGCCAAAATCAAAGTACTAATTTTCAATGTTCACTTCTCTTTCTTAACTGGGCAACAGTAAATAATGGAACAACTTCATCAATTGATTCAACATTAGAACCATTTAAGGTGATGATTTCCGAAACTAGTTTACTTTCATTCTGAATCTTTGAGAAATCATTATTTAGTGAGTAAACTTCTAATTGTTGTTCATTGTCATCAACACTAACTATTAATTTATTATCTGAGCTAGCAATACTAACAATATTTGCCTTAGTTTCGATCTTCTTATCATACTTTAATTCACCATTTGACAAAATATCAAAAACTAAAAAAACAGGAGTGTTTTCAATAATAACAATTATTTTTTGTAATTTATCGACAGGAACAATTTGGGACACACAAAATTCTAATAAATCATTGGTTTCATTTTGAAACTTAACTGGAGCTAAATGCTTGTCAGTTAAGTATGGTTTAATGAGCTCTTTCAAATCTGCTTTCTGTATTAATTCGTTTCCGTCTTGTTGCCACTTCCACGAACAAATGAAGTCATCTCCACCACCACTAACTATTATTTCATTGTTCAGCCAAGCTGGTAAGACAAATGTTGAGAGGAACTCTTCGTGACCAAATAACCATTTTTTGATGACATAAGTAGTAGGGTAGTTAGTGATTCTAATATGCTCATCCCTATCACTTGTTATAACATATTCTTTACCATTTTTATCGTTAACGTTTTCAATAGAAGTTAACATAGATACATGACCTAGTATAGGTTCTAAATCTTTTTCTTCAATGACTTTTGTATCGTTTAAATCAATTTTATAAACATCACCGAATTTATCACTGATTATAATTTGAGTATCATCCACTGAAGTTGTAATTGAAGAAGGCCTTTTTGGGAAAGGTTGACGCTTAATAAAGTTTAAAATGTTAGGTTTGGATTCATCCAACTTGAAAGAAACAACAGCTTTATCGTTGTCTGTGGTTATAATCAAGTATTGCTCATTTCTTGTCAGCTTCATGTCTCTGATATAGGTGAAAGTTGGTGGTGCTCCAGGACCAGCTTTTGGTAACTTAGGTAACTTCTTTCCACTATCGATCTTTTGAATCTTCTTAGCAGGTTCGCTATCCAACAATTTTCTGTTTCGGGCTTCTTCTTCCTCCATAGCCTTAAGTTTAGCCTGATGTTGTTTTAATAATGTATAGTTTGGATCTAACTCATCAGTCCAAGTGCCAACCAATTTAACTTCATTTTCAATAAGTTTGAAGACAAATATGGAGTTAATTGATGAGGCAAAAAGCAAGTCACCACTTTTAGTCAGTAAAAATTGTTGAAAAGGATGTTTCATCCGTGATATCTTTGCGCTATTTAGTAGGTGCAGTACTTCAGGAGTTATAAGTTTATAAAATCCAAGTACAAAATATTTCAACAGGAAAAATTTATAAGAGAAAAAATGTGCGCGGCTCAAATCTTAAGCTCAAGAGCTGTGGGGTCTGAAATCACTTTTACCCTTCTTGCTCTTCTTCTTTCTCCTCTGGGTCTGGAACGATGAGCAGGCATTACTGGTTGTGATGCTCTCTCTAGAATTAGTTAAATCTGAAGAGATGTTGTCTTCAATTATGAAACCAAAAGCTTCTGACGTTTACTCAGCTGCTTCTATTGCTTGAGGGATTGAATCCTCCATTTCAACAAAATTTGGTTAAGCAATATCATTTAAATCAAAATCAAAACTAGAAACTAAAGCAATCTCTTGATTTTTTCAAGTCAGAGACTAAATACACACTTTCGTAAAATGTATCATCTAGAACAAATGAATCATCTTTAAAAATACCAACGTCGAAAATGCATGCATCTTCCCATTCATTACGAGCAACTTGGAAATATTCATCAGCTATACTACTAAAAGAACTTGGAGCTACAGGGAATTCAACATGTTGAATGTTGAAATTCAAAACTTCATCCAAAATATAATCACATTCAGCATAGTAGATGTTGTAATCATCACAATCGCACAGACCTTAAACCTTTGAAGCCAATTTCTTAAACAGACATACGTGAATTGGACAGATTGATGGCACCAAGAAACATACCTGATAATTCAAAGTCGCCAAAGGAAACATCAACAATATCCATTATACTTTTCACTTCAGTTGTATCTGTCTATGTAATTAGTAATTATGTTCTGTTTAGTTCGAGTGTCCGAATATTTGAAATAGTAGACCCTATATTTATCACCATTAGCAATATCTTGAGCATCATCAGGATTGCATCCACAATATTTATTCTCATCCGAGAACACCCAAGACTCAACTGATTCTGTATCTAATTGTACAGTTATTTGCTGTTTATTTGAAACTATTTCCATATTAGCTTAATATATACTGTTGGAAAAACTTACATCAATATCTTCATATAATCCATCAGTCACCGTACAGATCATCTCTTTTAAACGGAGTTGAGAGCTTCCTTTTGAAATCATTTAAACTGACATATTTTTTTCTTCTAGTTCAAAGGGGTGGATTTGTAAAAAAAAGTTTGTTTTGAGTTTGTTGCTATATTTTCCAACAAGATTGACTGCTACAGATAGTAACAGCAAAATCAACAAGAATACAAGTATAATCAGTAAATTCATGGAATCCAGAGTAATTAAATTCTTAGGTAACAACTATCACCACGAACTCTCATTGAATGAATATCGGAAACATAATGTTTTATAAGAAAGTCTTGAGTAGTAAAGGAGTTGTCAGGCATAATAACGATTAGTTTGGGATCAGTTGTTTTTGAATTGGAAGTGGGAGTGATTCAAACTTTTGTTTTTCAATTTGAGTGCTCTTTTTATATTTATACCACTATTTACCTGTTTACCTATAAATATCAAAATATCGACAAATTGAAATATCATTTGACATGGCGGTCCATGAATTTCAGATGAAAGTCACTCTTCAACATGTCATTTACAAACTCAACATCTACCTTGCTCCGACTTTGACCCAGATCTTGTTTTTTCCTGTCAGTATTACTATGAGAGAATATCGCTTGGGACCTCCAGGATCTCTTAATTGGTTTGTTTGGGCTAAGGTCTTCTTTATCTTCATCGTCATCATACTGGAGTAATGGATTTGAGCTTGCTGCTCTCTTCGAAGACTCAAGTTCTTCCTCTTTTTGTCTCTTCAAGTCTTTCTCTTTCCGTATCTTTTCTAACTCTTTGAGTAGCTCTGATTCCTCATCGTCCTCATCTTCAGAAGATGAATTTGAATTTGAGCTCGAGCCTGGCGTACTTCCAGATTCATCCTCATCAGAAGAATGACCTTCCTTTTTCTCATCATTATCACTTTCTCCCTCATCAGCTGAAGAGGAGGATGATGATTCATCAATTTCTTTCGTTTCAATTAATAATCTTTGTCGTCTCTGTTCTAGTGCTTCTTTTGATTCGTCCTTATCCTCATCCTTGTAAGATATAGGTAATTCCTTACCTTCAGCTAGAAATAGCTCCCGCTTCAATTCATCAACTGATTTCTTGGTGATTTCAGGATGATATATATTGCTGTCGTTTGAGTGTATGTCGTCAAAATCTGTGTTGTTTGAGGACTTGCGATTTCTGTACTTCAACTGTTTGTGGGCTGGGAGTGATCTCTTGTGCTCTATCGTGGAACGTTTACTGTTTTTCTTGCCTGCGGCATGATCAAATGTGGGTCTATGTGCTGTAGTCATGTGTTAATGAATGTAGTTGACTGTAATTAGTGGTAGTTAGTTAGGGATTATTCTCTTTGATTTGTGTTCAGTGTTGTTTCCTGTTCAGGATCCACAGATCTAACAAAAAGTTTTTCGTTCTTCCTCAAAATTTGAACCTTAAACAGCCATCAAACTGGCAATTCAAATATCAAAGTCCCTTTACACATTTCGTCTCTCACGTTTGCTACACCCTACCCTTTTAACTTGTCATGAACTCAGAAGTGACTCCCAAAAATAGCCTACTAGCTGACAATGATTCCTCTCAACCTCCATCTCCAAAGGTCCTTTTGAACAGAAATGCCTCCATGTCGCCTGAGGAGGAGGCACGGTCCACTCCAAACAATAACCTAGGTACAACTACAAACAGAACTATATCGGTCAAAGACTTTGCTTACGATTTGAGTCATCCACTGCACTATGGGGTCTTGGATCAAGAAGAAGATTCAGATAGTGATTATGACGGCTATTACAACGACGGTTACGATTATAACTATGATGATGGTCTTATACTCGATAAAGACGACAACCCCATAGTTAATAATAATGACCCACTTGACAACAATAATAAAGATGAAGAACTAGTACATGCAATAGCGTTATATCCATTTCAACCTGAGAATGAAAATGAGCTGGAGTTGGTTGAAGATCAACTCATTATCATTAACTATGAATACGGAGATGGTTGGCTTGTTGCACATGATCCTTATACGGAAGAAACTGGATTAATTCCATCTGAATATATTCATATTTTAACTGACGAAGAACTACAAGAAGCTGCTGCTGCTGCTGCTGCCATAGCGGAAGCTGACTTCGAAGCTCAAGATCAAAACCAAGCTATGGTGGAAACTACAGTGGTGTCGAGTAATGGTGATCGCAGTACTCAGGTAAGCGATACCGAAAATGAAGATGGGTATATTGATGATAGTATATCCACTGCTAAACCGTTTCTACCTTCTATTTTACAAGACACAACTGCGACAACCATAACTAATAATGCTGATGAAGATGATGATCAATGGGAAGATTATGATAGTGATTCTGATAATGGAGGTGTCAGTCAAGATGACAATGAAAGAAAGCCTAATGGCGATCCGCAGTTGACTCAAAAGCTGAAGAATATGCAACTATAGAATTCTCATACTCATTATAGTAATATCAAAGGACATTTCGTTTATAGGGTCTTCATTTATTATCATGGTTTGACTTATCAATGTCTCCTTCATTTCATTCAAACTTTCCTCCTCTCCCTCTTTCTTCTTCCTAAGTAAAATACCTCTTTTCTCTACATTTACATATTTTGTACCATAATATACAATTGTGAATTATTATCAGTCAAATATACATGTATCGCAGTAAAACAAAATTGAAGAAAAAAACAAAAAAAATTGTAGACAAATATAGGTAAATGCATATTAAGCTAATCATTCATCCATTGGAATTTCCTCCTCCCAATTGTTTTCAGTAATATCGGAGATATCCTTCCTTTTCATCAAAAATCCTCCAACGTGTTCTAATAAGTTGTTGACAGTTGTTTTCAGTTCTTCATCAGTAATAGCATCAATCGAGTCAACTTGCAATAACTTAAAAGCATTACTTAAAGCAACCCTAGAATCTTCAATAAAACTCCAACTTTCATCACTCTTATCAATCTTTGTGTTTAACGAATAGTCTTGGAAATTTTGAGATAATTGATAGCCACTTTCATCGGACATGTTTTTCTGCAATCTGATAGCATTCAAATACGATGAGAAGCCTTCCAGGTAAAAACTTTCAACTGATTGTTCGTTGATATCTTGAGCAGATGAGGCAATTGCTATAGCGATTTCAAACAATCCCATTTCAATCGCATATTTGGCTAAAGTTATTAAAGGTTGTTCCATCTCAACATATTCTGATTGAGTTTCCGAGATATCAGTATTCGCTTGGGTATTGTTTGTGACTTCTTCCAACTCAGATATTTTATTGGAAAATAAATTCCATGATTTTTCAATTGCTTCTTTAGCAGCATCATTTCTTTGTTGTGAAATTCTAATACTTGATAATATACACCAAGTTTCGGGATTTTTTGAGTCAGATTGTAAAGCTAATTGAATCAATCTTTCACATTCTTGTTCTGCTTGTTCTTCCATACATAGGTCTGTCATCCAAATCTCAATGACTGCAAATATACTTTGATTCAACTTTTTAATCAAGTATTTTCGTATTTGTTCATATGAACCATAAGCATTCAATAACACTTGAAATTCCTCATTTAACTCATTCACTGGGATTCCATCATCTACTATCTTCAATTGATTTAAGATCTTTTCTAGTGCAATGGTGAGTAATTTCACACCTTCTTCAGAACCAATGATCTGACCTAAATACAAGAATTTTTCAACACCATAGGATGCATCAGGGTCCAAGATACATGCCTTATTCAATGTTCCATATGCATTTTCCATATCATTTATTTCTAGTAAAGATTCACCTAAACTTTGCAAGTAAACTGGATTCTCGTTGTATTTTCCATATTGTGATTTTAACAGTTCTACAGTATCTTCTGGTTGAGAAGATGCCAACAGTTCTGAAGCTTGAGCAATCAACTGTCCTAATTCATTATCTAATGACATTCTCCTTGATTAGTACTGGTATATTATTAGAGTGCAGATTAGAAAATCTTTAGACAAGAAAAAAACACACAAAGGACTAAATGGTACCTTTACACAATAAAAGGAACAACCATAACACCGTAGTAAATAAAATTTCAAAAAAATTTTCCCGATCAACCAACCTCTAGGAGCGCTCACTAATACATATATCTAAGTTCTTAGTAGGAATGAATACTATATTTATTCGTCACTGTTCCAAAAGTACATAATCTCCATCAAATATACTATCATGGATCCATTAGAGGAACAGCAACAAGAAATTGAAATTTTGGAAAGTATTTACCCAGATGAGCTGACAATTTTGTCTGAATCTCACTTCACGATCAATTTATTGTTGGATGTCGAGTCTGAAAGAAAACATGCTCTTGAATTAGAAGTTAAATATCCACCGACATATCCTGAAGTTGAACCTGAATTAAAGCTAGATTTTGGTAAATATAACTTGAATATAGATGTATTAAATGTTGACGATTCTGATTATAGATACGATGATGATGATGATGACGATGATGATAATGATAATAATAATAACGATGACCACGAACATCACAAATTGCTTCATTTAATCGAAACAATTGAATTGAATAAAGATGATCTCAATGAACTACTTCGGAAGATAAAACTCGAAGCTGAAGAAAATGTGGGTATGCCTAGTATCTTTACTCTAGCATCTTCTTTGAAAGATCAAGCTGAAGTTTTGTTCAATAAAAAGTTACAGCAAGAAGAAATTAGAGCTGAAGAAAAAAGAGAAGCAAGAGAAAAAGAAGAACAGAAAAAATTCAATGGTACAACTGTAACTCCTGAAACTTTTGAATCTTGGAGGATCAAGTTCAGAAAAGAAATGGGGCATGATGTCAGGTTAGAAGAAAGATTTAAAACTGTTCATAAAGATAAATTGACAGGTAAACAAATTTTTGAAAGAGGTTTGGCTACTGATGCTGATATTGATTCAGATGTTACCGCCATAAAAAAGGGAATAGAAACCACAATAATATAATCATAAGCTACTAAATGCTCATTAGGATATGAATAATTTATTATTTAGTTATTTAATGATGTATATATTTGAATTATTTAGTAAAAACTATAGTTATAAGACATATCCAGTACCATTTCATTTGAAATATCATCAAAATCAGGAACAGTGAATGGATTATCTTCATTGAAGTAAAGACCTTGATAAGTGTTAGGCGTTCTACGGTAGCCAACCAACGCATTGCTTGCATCTTGTAAATCGTCTGATGCTGCAATATTAACACCCAAAACCTCCGGATAATAACTGTTAAGCACATAGTATCTACAGATATCTAAATCATTGAATCTAACTAATTCTGGATCAGAGGTCATGTAGTTTAGCAAAATATGCTCATACTTTAAAGATGCCTCATGATCCAATAAATTCAGCATTGAGATCTCCATCAGAAATGTTTTCATCAAACTTTCATTTTCCTGGTTGTAAGAAAATTGTGAATGAAGACTATCATTTGGATTGTAAAATACATGATCTCTTTCATCACCCAAAGAAAAATCATCTTTATCGGCTTTAAAAGATTCAAGAGCATCAATAGACAATGGATGATTTATAGCAAAGTCATGTGATGTCATCTCATCAATTACTCCATCTGTAGCACTTTCATCATAGCATTCATCATTTCCTTCTTCCTCCTCATTATCATGATGTTGAATATTACTTACGGCACTAACATTGATTTCAGCTAGTTCGTAATCTTGATGTTGCGGTAAAATCTCTCTAGTTAAAAGTCTGTCCGCAATTTTTCTTTCAGCAGGACGCTTTGAATTGCTACTTACATCAAGAGATTTGAGAACTTTCGGGTCAATAATTTCAGAAAAAAGGATTCTTTTCTGAACTTTCTGAAATTTCTCGATAGCTTGAGTAATCTCCTTTTCAGAAATACGTAGGGCAAACTGGAAGCCCTGTTTATTGCCTTTATCCCGAATAAGATGTGACAATAACTCTTTTGTAAAACTGACTGTGAGTTCAGTTAATAAAGCTTGAATTGCGGGAAGCATCCGAGTTTTATCATCTGGGAATATGATACCACTAATATTTTTGAGTTCTTCAAAATTGATCAAATCATCATATTTAGAGTCTAGTGATGTCTGTTTTCTACGTGAATCAAACAGATTCTTACCCATCCTTCTTGTGGAAATTCTCTGAAGTTCTGAAGCTTGTGATTCTTCAAAAAGTATAAATTCTTCACTCATTTCATAACTTCGGGGCATTTCATTCATAGAGACTAATTTGTATTTCTTCTTATTCTTCCATTTCTTAGTTTCAAGCTTCAATAATTCATAATAATTCAATATTTCAAATACCGATTTACCGGGAAGCTTGGTTTTAATAATATCAACTTGATGGATGGAATATCTGGCTAATAGCTCGAAAAATAAATGTTTCTCTTTTGATGACCAGAAACTGGAACCGTCACTCAAACGACCATTACACTTTCTTATGATTCTCGGTATATTCTTCCTTTTTAATAATTGAATATATGTCCCAATAAGTGGAGGATAACTATTATCTGTACTAAAATTCAAGAAGTCACTGGTCTCTTTATTAAAAAACCTATAATAATTCTGATTCCCTTGGAAATAATTTCTATGGCTATCAACATATAGACTTGCAGAAAGATACTTCTGTGAACAATCAGTTGCTTGTAATTTCTGGTAGCCAATTTCTGAAGAAAGAAAATCAGACTCTGAATAGTTAAGTTTTGGGTATTTTGGTTTATCGTCACTATTCTCAAAGTTTTGAAGACGTTTTAACGGATTTCTTCGTATCATATCATTACTATCTGAAATAGACTCAGAATCTGTGTATATACTAGATTCTGAATCCTGTGGTGTTTCATTTTGGTGGTCCTCGGTGATGTTGAGCTTATCGTATATGTCATGATCTTCAGTATAATTAGTTTCGGTTACAGATTGATCTGGTGGTAGAGATCTCCTTATTTGATCTTCTGAGCTTAAAGTTTGGAAGTTAACACTAACTGTATGTGAGGCATCATTTGAATAATCTGAATAATCTGAATAGTTTTGAGGCATTTATTGAAAATTGAGAAACATGAAGAGGGTCTAATTACCCAATATTTACTATATACTACATTCAGTTCTTTAGCCTTCAATTTTTTGAAAAAAATTATGTAGTGCGAAAAAAGTTTGTTAAGTTCGAGAGCAACTCTGGAGTTTATTAACTCAGTCTTCTAAAAAATCACAGATATCCTAACTTGAATCTGAAGAGAGAAGTTCATTTAAAGATACAGATTCTTAGTTTCATGTCTATACGCTATTCTTATAACTTATGGAGTGCAAGAGCTCAACTTCTACGAAGGGCCGTTTCTCTTAACGTTCCATATTCATATTTGTCAAGTCGAAAGTGTTATTCCACCACCCCCCTGAATGATCCTTCCACATCAGATCAGTATAAACAAGTTAATAATACAATTAATAAGGACGAAAATGTGTCCTCCAAGAGTCAGACAGTAAGGGTTGAATCACTTACAAATAGTAGAGAAATGCTGTTCTCTGATCAAAAAATAGAGGATTTAGATATTGATGAAGACCAACCTGAATCAGGATCGGTACTAAGCGATGAAGAGAAATTAAAAAATGATATCAAAGAAATGATGGATAATGAATTTAAATTGCCCTGGGAAGATAATAAAATAGATCAAAAATTATATAATGAAAGTGAAACAAAGAAATTTACTGCACCTTGGCTAACTGAAAGCGATTTATCTCAAGGTACTAGCAATTCAGCAAATTCTGAGGAAGATAATAGTGAATTTCCACTCTCATGGGATAATGCCTTTGGGCAAAATGAAGTAGAGCTTCCTTGGGAAATTAATGACAGTTCAGATGTCAAGCTTCCTTGGGAAACAGATGATGGTCAAGATTCAGTTTTTGAACTTCCTTGGGAAGGAGCTGGTAAGACTTCGAGTGATCAACATTTAATATTAAATCCATTGAAAAGAAAACATTCTCCATTAGAAATAGTGGAGAAGAATATCAGTTCTTTCATTCCTGAGAAAATTAATAGAAAGACTTCTTCTCATAACTTTAACATGGTTGATTTCGAGAGAGATGTCAAAAGTTTGATGGTGTTCAAGAAGAATCTAAACAATGAAGAGCTACTCCGTATTATTGATGAGGTTAAACCTGAAAGAAGTTTTGTGTCAACCAAACGATATGATCAACTTGTTTCAGATTTAAAAGGACCTTATACAGTTAAACAGCTAACCGAATATGCCAAAAATAGAGGTGCTCCAAAAGTTCCTAAAACGATTAAAAAAGCAAAATTGATAGACTTAATCCTTCAAAAATGCTGGAAACTTGAAATAAATGATAATGCCGTTGATGCATCGGAAGAATTAAACGTAGAAGTCAGAATCCAGTTACAAAACAGGAGGGAACTTTTTATGTTATTTTCCCATAAGGGTTACATTGTCCGGTCCTGGTCTGCTTTGGGTGCTAAATTGTCCTTGGGTGGAGATAACAATGTTTTGGTTGTTAGAGGTAACCCTAGCATTGTAGACTTTGTTCAAACTTCTTGGAACCAAATATTGAATACTTTACATTCGAGTATGGTTGACTTATCTAACTTAGATGCTTTCTTTAAATCCCAGGGTAGAAAAATGCCTATAGAATTCTTACAAAATTTAAGTAATGTCTATTTTGATAGGGTCAACTCCAAGGATCAGCTTTATATGTTAAGCTCATTCAATTATGGTAATTTAAAGTTGGCTAAATCTGCCCTGTTATTGGCTACTGAATATTCTGCTACTTTAGAAAAATCAGTGAACAGGGACTTAATTCCAGAAACATCTAATGGTCTGGTTTATAAAAGATTATTTGATCCATCATTACCTTGGTATCTTTCTGGGGTCGAAAACTTCGTATATAGATTGAAAAGTCCTAAAGAGAGACTTTCTAAGCAACCTTTATCTAATTCTATTAATCCTGAAATCTTTTTGAATGAAGTTTCTACTATTCAACAAGAAGTGGATCTTTCTCAAGAGAAAATGCAATATAATTTTATTAAAGGTGCTTCTGCTGAAACTGAAAGTGAGAACACTAATCAAACCAAGAATGTGCATGCTACAGAAAATCAAGATATAGTAGAAACCAATCAAGGGGTTAATGTTACAAATGCAAAATCAAAATTGGATATCGATCTTTTTAACAAGTTAAACTTGGATGAAGTGTACAACAATTTAATGCCATCGCAAAAGAACATTGGTGATAACTGGCTTCCTAGAATAGTCAATGTTACCTTTGGTAAAGTTCTATTTCAAGAAAAGTCCGCTAATAGTAACTCATTTTTCTTTTCAAATTTTCCTGAAGCTAACAAGCAACTCTCAAAGTTAAGTATGTTTGATAAAAATGCGACTCTATTTGGCGCTGTTGGTGGAATAAAAAGTCATTTTCAAGTTTCTTTACAAGTGAAACTGTTACCAGATGGATACGATAATTTTAATAATTTCAAAAAGTTACCTAACATTGAAATTTGGTTTGGTGTGAATAAAGGGGTAGTTGATATTGAGACATGTGATATTTTTGTGAATGAACTTGAAAAGAACATTTATGTTCCAGTACCAGATGCTAAAATAGACTTGAAATTCCAGACCAGTTATAATTCGATGTTAATTAACACCGCATCTGATAATCAATTGGATTTTTCCCGCAAACAAAAATCATTATTTAAATTCATTAACAAATTGCCTAAAAAACTTTTAAATATAACTGAAGAGGAAGATTCTATTTCCCGTTTAACAAATGCAATGGAGAATCACAAGATAGGCATTCAATTAGAAGGACATAAAGATCCTGTGTCTTACTTAATCACTACAGTTAATAAGAAAAGATCAATAGAGTTAGATTACGATGGGTCATTGGTTATTTATGAAATTGTTTCAAATGGAGAATCTGACAGACGTGAAATCTCTCTGATTTCAGATAAATTGAGTAGTGGAGAAAATCTAAATGAAAGTCAAGATAAAGAAGAATTTAAAAACTTTTCTAAGAAGGCATTTGACTTTTTGAAATTTTTAGACAGTTAAAGTTATAGTTATATAATTTTAAATAACTTTCTGTACACTCCTGTACATATATTATAAGAATACACCCCCCTCTTCCACAGCACGGAACACGTGTGCCAGGGCTCGTAACAAATACGCACTGCTGCGATGACGTTTTTGCACAAATTTACGAGGTTTCTGGGTCAATGCTGGAAGTTTCCATTTCCATATTTGGAAACATTTGATTGTATATGATATTAAACTATAATATATATCATATTCGAGCAATAATCCATTAACTAAAATAGTCATCTAGAAAATTCTAGCTAAAAGTTATAACTCAGGAGTCAATGTGCAGTACACTGTCCGCAGCTAGCTTTAACGAGTTAATCAAAAACTTTTCTCTTTTTGCCCTCCCCAATAATGCTGCCTTCTTCTTCTACACTCTCATCAATTCTTCAATTGACTATAATATTAGATATTAACAATGACTAAGACCTTTTTTGACGTTTCCGCTGATGGTATGTTGGATTTTATTCTTTTTTTGTACTCACTTTGATTCATAAAAAGGGTACTTTTACAGTGGCAATAGTTCCGCTTTCCCTGACCCTCTAACAGCTGATGTTGATTGATATGTCTTCAAGACTTACCATTTTTCTGCTTTGCTTTTTAAATTTGTTTTCAGTAACGCATTCAATTGTTACGAAAACTGTTTTGAGGCAATTGGAAACCAGCTTTTGTAATTGCCGTTGATTTAATATCTTTCGTGTTTCTATAGACGAATTGCATACTAACTAATATTGGTTCTCACTCGTTGTTAACTTATATTTATTTAGGTAAGCCATTAGGTAGAATTACTTTTTCTTTGTACGATGATGTTCCAAAGACCGCTGAAAACTTCAGAGCTTTATGTACTGGTGAAAAGGGTTACGGTTACAAGAATTCTATCTTCCACAGAGTCATTCCACAATTCATGTTACAAGGTGGTGATTTCACTAACTTTAACGGTACTGGTGGTAAGTCTATCTATGGTGCTAAGTTCCAAGATGAAAACTTCATCCACAAACACTCAAAGCCAGGTTTATTATCTATGGCTAACGCTGGTCCAAACACCAACGGTTCTCAATTCTTCATTACCACTGTTGTTACCTCATGGTTAGACGGTAAACATGTTGTTTTCGGTGAAGTTGTTGACGGTTTTGATGTTGTCAAGAAGGTTGAATCTTTCGGTTCTAACTCCGGTGCTACAAAAGTCAAGATTGAAATTACTGACTCTGGTGAATTGTAAACTTTTTAAGTATACAAACTAGTTTTTATACTATATTATTTCATCTGGTTTTAGGGTCAATATTAAGTCTACAATGTTTTGAATTTTGAGTTTTTGATTTTTTGATTTTTCTGTTTTCTTTTTTATGACCAAAAAACATGCAATTAATTTGAATTTGATAAACTGGTAAATCGAGTAAAGTTACTTAAGGCTAACATATACCTGAGAAAGTAGGCGCGACACTGATATTAATAGGACCTGGCTTGTACTTGCTCTAGCGGCTTGGTCGGCAATTGTTATTAGAGCAGTTATAATCGTTTTCTATGTCCTAAAGGTACCATTCAGTTAATCTTTTAACTGTTCCTATTATATCCAAAAATTATTCAAATTTATTCTACAAAATGTCATTATATGATTTCAGACAGACAACTAGAAAAATACAGAATGGTATGTGAAATACTATGCTTTAAACTAGAATATCCCTATTTTTTACACACCTAGTATTTTACTAACCAATATTAACAGCTCTTTCCGGTTATTCTAATCTTGAAAATTTGATCAGAGAATCAACCAATACGGATACTTGGGGTCCTACTACGATTCAAAAAAAGCAGCTATTGAACTGGATACTTACATATACTGGACCTTCTGGTTCCACGGATTATTACGATGCTCAAGAAGCTTATGGCACCAGTGATGACATTCATGTTAATCAATCAAGTTATGATTCGGAAGTTGGAACATTTGCAATCGATTTCATATTTGATAGGTTAAACGAGTATTCTACACATAGATCAAAGGGCTTGTATGATAGTTTGAAGAAGAGTTTGGTAACGAAGGGGTATGAATTCGTGATAATTACTAAATGTTTAAATTTATTAGAGTTCTTGCTTTTAAATTGTTTCACAGAAAGAGGTGGAATATTAGAGTATGATGTTGCGGATGATATTAAAAGACACAAACAAACCTTGAATAAATTAAAAGGCTATACAGTTACTGTATCATATGATAATCTAAACTTGAATCATGAGAAACAAATTAACCAATTAAGCGAAAGGCTAATTAACTTTATTGAGGACTCAACTCTTTTGAAAAATGAGAGAATTAAATTTCATCCACATTTGGATCGGAAAAAAAAAGGATCAACTACAGGCAGAAGACCTTCAAATTTATTCTATGAAGAGGGTACCCTAGGAACTTTCAATGAAGGAAAGTTTGGTAAAGAAAAAGACCCATTTGCTAGATCTGGCATTTCTTCAATTTCCAAGCAAATAGGAACTTTTGTCACATCTCCCTCAAAAAATAGAAAAAAGGCCAAATCAATTAGTCTTGGAGATGATGATGATGATGATGAAGATAATTTTATTAATTCAGCACATTCCAGTCGAGATACAAATTATAATTTCAATCGTATTGAGTACAAACATGAAAATAACGTTGAAAGATCTAAATTCATAGATCTAGTAGATGCTGATGAGTATAATGCAGAATCCGATGTCAAGTTTAAAATAACTGCTGACGCCAATGATAAATCAAGTAATGGCGAGGATGATGATGAATTCGGAGGTTTTCAGACTAGCTTAAGTATTCCAGAATCCCATTCGAATACATCTTCTGGTACAACCAAGAATTCTGCTGATATCAACAAAGAGATACTTGATTTGTTTTCTACACCTTCTACTGATTTTCCTGTATCTCCTATCTTACCGAAGTCTAATGCCACAACGCAACACCAAAATTACTTATTTGACTCATCTTTTCAACCTATATCTGATAATAGTTCATCAAGACAGAATGATGCCTCTGCTAATCCATCAAAATATGATAACAAGATGAACAAAAATGAAGATATTTTTAACAACTTGCTTCTTAATTATAAAACCAGTAAATCTAAATAAATTTATAGTATTTGTTTTTCTTAAATGTTACCAATATAGTTTCATTTATCCAGCCTTTAATTAATGAATATACGATTATTACGATACAACTTAAATAATGAATTTTTTTTTTAAAAAAAAGAAAAAAATCGTACACCAATGTTCTTTTACTTTTGAAGTTTAATCTCCTGAGATAGTGAATCTGATAATATATAGGTAAATCAGATATTTATTATTGAAGTTGCTGGTGTAGAAGAAGGCCCTTCTTCCATTATTGGTGTTGATTGGCCTGTACTTGAGCTGTCAAGTACATCACTGAACTCAAACTCCTGATTATCCAAATTAGTAGTATACCCTTCGGTTTTTAGTGGATCTGAAGCAGCTAAATTTTCTAACCCAATTGAGGTATAGTTAAATCTGCAAAAGCAGTCATCTCTTTTAACTGGAAGCCATGTAAACTTTGCATAATAAAAAAAAGACAGTGCTAAAACTGATCCCGCTGTCAAGTCGAAGAAATAATGATGTGTAAGATACATCGTTGACCACCATAGCCAACAAACATACAGCACAAAATATTTCTTCCATTGAGGGAAAAGATAATTAAGCCATAAAGCGCTCATTGTAGACATACCTGAATGTAAGGAAGGGAAAGCCCCAAAAATTACTGGAGCTGTACTGAATGCTGTGGTATACATGTCAAAACCGAAATAACCGTCCATACGTCCAAGACCACCAGGAGATCCATTCATATCATAATGAGCAGGTTCTAGTCCATATAAGTTCTTATACCAAGGAGGCGCTGCTGGTAATATCATTTGAATTACAACACCAGATAAGCTCATGTATCCAAATGACCATCCAAATGATCTAAGAGCAGTAGGAGGACCAAAAAGCCAAATCAAAGCAGCAACAATAAAAGGACCTGCAAAATGAAGTATACCATAAGGCAACCAGGCAAATATATCTAAAAAGAAGTTTGTGTAAGAAGCCAAAATATTGGATAGATCGTCACCATATAGTATTGTTTCCATTGCTGGCAAAAATTTAACAGAAATAGGAGGTTTTAAACTAATCGGAACTTTTGTAGCTGAAAAAAATAAAAATACCCAAGCAAGAATTGGCATGCTAAAAAAGAAGAATTGTGAGAGTAAAGGGATGGTTACCAATAGAGAAAAAACTCCTGTAAGCATAATCTTCACAATAATACGAATTGGTAAAATTAAAAGCACAAACCCAAAAATGGATCCCAAAATGCTCATATTAATCCTTGTTTCTAGTGGCAAATTCTTAAAATGTTTTAATGTTGGCCTGACATCTGTGTTAAGTTGTATAAGCGTGTTACCTTGTTTTTTGGCACCCTGGTACTCGTAGTATAATTTTATGATCAAGTCAGAAAGGAAAAATCCTGTTGATTTTGTTGAACTATTTGGTGACATAGCCAGAATTATATAAACTCATATAAAAACTTTTTTGAAACAACTAATAACACACTGAGGCATATCAGGATAATATTTAGAAAGGAACGACAGAATCAATCCAGAGCAAAACAAATCAAAAACATTTTTGAAAGCGCCAACAGCTAAACAACTTTCTGCGACAAAATATTATCGGCAGTTGGAAAAATAAGTTGTCGGCTGGGTGTGCTTGTCGAGAAGAGTGTCTCGACCAATAATTCCTTATCTATATTATTTCATCCTAGATATTGATATTAGCCACTATACACATCTCCTTTATCTTTTCTCTAGAGAAAACATCCTATCAAATCCTGAAACTTCTTCAAACATTCATATAATGACAAAACCCATAGAACTGGACACTGAGAAAAAGCAGTTATTTACTCTTCATGAATATGAGAAACCTTCCAAAAAGAGATCCAGTCTTTTCAGAAACGGGTTCATTCTTATGACAGTGCTATTAGCCACACTTTTTCTGAAGCTATCATGGAAATGTCCACCTTCCAAACTCTACAAGTGGAATTTAAATGAAACTAAAGATGTGTCTGATATTTATTTGGATACTCTCAAGCTCAATTTAGCTTCTAATTGGTCATATGCTTATTCAAGAGACAACCAATTAGCTGGAACTAATTTAGATATGGTGTACTGGGCGAAGGATATGTTTGAGTCATTTGGGTTGCCTACTGAAATTGATGAGTATGATGTCTATATGGGGTACCCACTTGATCAATCACTTTCTCTTCTTGGTACTGGAAATAATTCATTCATTTATAAGCCCTCTCTAAGGGAAGATGTGGTAATTGAAGACCCAACTTCAGAGATTTTCGTACCTGCATTTCTAGGTTATGCAAATTCAGGTAATGTTACGGCATCCTATATATATTGTAATTATGGTACCAAAAAAGATTTTGATACTTTGGTGGAAGCAGGTATAGATCTCAAAGGAAAGATTGCTGTTATCAGATATGGTGAGATTTTTCGTGGATTAAAAGTGAAATTTGCTCAAGACCATGGCATGGCTGCAGTTTTATTATATACAGATCCTTATGATGATGGAGAAGTCATCTTAGAAAATGGGTATAAGGCTTATCCTAAAGGTTTTGCTAGAAACCCCAGCGCAATTCAAAGGGGTTCAGCTCAGTTTTTATCATATGGACCTGGTGATCCTTCTTCTCCTGGTTATGCCATCAAACCTGGCGAAAATAAATCAAGAACAGATCCTTATGATAGTATTCCACTTATTCCTGCTTTACCTATTTCTTATAGAGAGGTCACACCTATTCTGAAAACCCTATCAAATCATGGTCCTAAATTCTCTCATTGGCAAAAAGGATTAATCAAAGGTTTTGATTATTCGGTTGGCCCAAACCCTCAGTATGAATTGAACCTTTATAATAAACAAGAGTTCAACATTTCTACTATGCACAATATTATAGCTAAGATTGAAGGCGAAAATAAAGATGATATTATTATTATAGGTAATCATCATGACTCTTGGGTTCCTGCAGCTGGAGATCCTCATTCTGGTTCTGCTGTGATGATGGAAATTGCAAGAGGTTTAGGTGTTTTACTTAAGATGGGTTGGAAGCCGAAAAGATCTATTTGGTTGGCAAGTTGGGATGGTGAGGAGTATGGATTGATTGGTTCTACTGAGTTTGGTGAATATTATGGTCAAATGCTAAAGCATAAAGTAGTTGCGTACTTGAATTTGGATGTTGCTGCTATCTGTGGAAATTTGAAACTAGCTGCTTCACCTTTGTTATACAATATACTGAGAGAAACTAGTGATTTATTGTCTTATCCTGATTCTAATATCACGCTATACGATCACTTTAAAAATGTATCCAATGATACCATTCATCATCTAGGATCTGGATCTGATTATACTGTTTTCTTAGATCATCTTGGTATTCCTTCTGTTGATCTCAGCTTTGGTAACAGCTTAAACAATTCCCCAGTTTACCATTATCATTCTATTTACGACTCTTACGCCTGGATGTCTAAGTTTGGTGATCCTGGCTATAAATTTCATAATTTGATGGCTAAGTATTTGGGACTAATTGTTCTTAATTTGAGTGAGAATAAACTATTGAATTTCAGAACAGCAGATTACACAGTTCAATTAATTAACTTTTTTGCTAAATTGAATATTTCCCAAGAATGGCTAGATTCTAAATTAGATTATTCTCATAATATTAAAGTTTCTTTAAGAAATGGTGCAACTCTAGCTGATTTTGTTGATCAAATTACTACTGATTTGTATGATCTTCTCGTTTCTTCTATTGCCTTTGATGATCATTTGAAAGACTTGGAATTGAAATTACAAGATTGGTCCAATTTATCTTTTTTTGAGAAAATAAAAGTTAAAATTCAAATTAGTAGAGCTAATGGAAAACTAAAGTATTTTGAAAGACGCTTTTTGAAGTCAGAAGGTTTACATGAAAGACCTTGGTTTAAGCATACTATTTTCGCTAGTGGTAGATACACCGGATATGCTGGACAGCAGCTGCCTGCCCTTAACGAAGCTATAGAGGACAAAGATTTTCATAGATTTGTTGATGAACTCTTTTATTTTGATCAAACTATTCATAATTTGAAATAGTTTTCGTATATACAGTACAATTTTTAAATACATTTACTTTTAGCCTATGACGTAACGTGCGTGTTATAACCGGCAGAGTAGGCTAGTAAGAGATAAGCGAGACTCAGAGAGGAAAGTAGGAGAGGCCACTTGTATTTGGATATTTCGATGGTGATCTCGTGTTCAAAGTTTTTTTGCTTTTTAAAGGTATACCTGTTTATTCTTTCTTATATAGTTTTTTATTTGGTTAAGTTTATCATCATGTCTTATGAGAGAGTTCCAACCCATCGGTCATCCACCTCGGAATTTTCTTCGTCACAGTTACGTAACGAAGATGGACTAAACACTCAGCATGTTGAACTACAGTCTCTCCCTGAAAACCCTAGTCTTTCCCAATGGGACTCTATTGCTTCAAAACCGCACACCACCTTGCTTGAAAACCATCATAGTAGTAATGAGGAATACGATGATACTTTTGGTGATGATGATCTAGTCATAAATCCATTTCAAACAAATCAAGATTATAATAATTTCAACAATTTTGAACACAAATATCAACATATAAACTTTGATATGGAGCCACAAGCGATACTCAAGGGAAAAAAATTGCTGTATTTCACCTCCATATTTAGTTCAATAGGAGTATATCTTTTTGGTTTTGAACAGGGAGTCATGTCTATCATTATCAGTGAGCATTCATTTTTAGATTACTTTGATAATCCAAATGATATTCAAATTGGAACATTAATTGCATTGCTTGAATTAAGTGCAATGTTTTCTGCTATGTTGGTTCCTTATATTTCAAATAAGTTTGGAAGAAAGTATACTATAGTACTTGGTGCATTTGTGTTTTGTGTAGGTGGGTGTTTCCAAACATTCGCACCTATTTTATGGGTCATGCTTATAGGAAGAATCATTTCAGGTGTAGGTATAGGTTTGTTAAGTTCTATTGTTCCACTTTTTCAAAGTGAATGTTCTCCACATGAACAAAGGGGTCTTTATGGTGCTATTGAATTTACTGGTAATATCGCTGGTTTTGCTTCAAGTATATGGTTGGATTATGGTTGTTCATATATTTCAGGTGTAAATTCTTGGAAAATTCCTCTATTAGTTCAGGTTTTACTTGGAGTGGTTCTTTTTCTTGGTGGATTTTCTTTGGTTGAATCTCCTAGATGGTTGCTAGCAACGAACCAAGACAGAGAGGGTTTCCGAATTTTAAAGTTATTTCATTATGACTCTGAACAATACGAGCCAGGCAAAGCAAAGAAAGAGTTTTTTATCATTAAACACGCTATTGAGTCTGAAAGAGAACGACTCTGCAAAAGTGACAGAAGTTTCTTAAATGTTATTAAAAGAAATAAGAAAAGAATACTTATAGGGTCTTCTTCTCTTTTCTTTGCACAGTTCAATGGTATTAATCTTGTTGCTTATTATCAACCTATGATTTTTGAACAAATTGGCTTTGAAGGAAGATCCAGCTTTCTTTTAAGTGGGATTAATAGTTTGATATACCTTGCCTCAACGTTGATTCCATGGTTTGTTGTTGATAATAAGAAAATAGGTGGACGTAGAAAATTGTTTCTAGTTGGTGGTTCAGTTATGTGTGCCTGTATGATACTGGCTGGTATATTCAATTCACTTGAAACAAAAGAAGGGTCCATAATGGTTGCTATTCTCATTGTCATATATATGTTTTCTTTTGGTTTTTCTTGGGGACCTATAGCTTGGCTTTATAATGCTGAGATATACTCTGAATCCTATTCAAGAGCAGTTGGCTCCGCCATTGGTTCTTCCATTAATTGGTTCAGTAATTTTGTGGTAGGAGAAATAAGTCCTGAGTTGCTACGGGTGATGAAATGGAAACTATATTTGATTTATGGTGTTTCATGTTTTATCAGTTGTTGTGTTGTTTACAAGTTTTATCCTGAAACTACTGGTGTGGAATTGGAAGACATGGATGAGTTGTTTGATAATTTCTACAAAAACGAACGAAAATAGTAATTTAGTAGAATTTCTTACCATATTTATATAATATTAACCTCACCAATGTTAATTGAAACAGTTATATATATATATATTATATTTCAACCCTGCATATTTATCAAATTACACAATATAAAAGCATTGGCTTTAATTAAAGTCAGATGCATCTAAGGCTAAATTACATGATTACTTTTTTCCCATTTTAAACCATTTTGGAACCTTCTTATGGGAGGGTGTCTTTGTATCAGAGCTTTCAGCAAAAGAAGGTATTTTTTTTGAAGTAGAAGTAGGTGTGTCTTCCAGTTCTCCTCTGGATGACTCTAGTTTAATCTCATCAAGATCATTCAAAGTTTTGGCTTTTTGAAGGTACTTATCCTTGATATATTGTGTTTTTGGAGTATCCTGCTTCAAAACTAATAATGATCTGTGACCAAACCCACAGTCTTTAACTAATTCCTTATCAAAATCATTCAAACTTGATAAAACTGAAGTTCTTGGGTAAGGTATGTCTAATTCAAATAAAAGGGCCTCACCTTTCTTGAAAAATTCTAGTTCATTTTCATCTAATAGTAAAATCTCATTGACTAAAACATTATATAAATCAGCTAAGGTACTTTTTCTTGCTGGTAACGTCAATTGAACAGTACTTTGGTCTGGAAATTTGACACGGATTATGCAATCATCAAATTCAACCTTTCTTTTATTTTCAGCAGTTAATTCATCACGCTGTCTTTTTGACATCATTTGTTTGGAACCAGCCTGTCTAGATAGCATGGATTGATATAATTTGGCTTGATCAATATTCATTTCATAAATAGATTCTTCATGTTCATAACGTTGAATGGGTTGAGAAGTAATATTCTTATAAACTTCGATTTGTGGTAACTTAAGAGTCTTATCTTTTTTTATGGTTGATGAATTTAGCTTCGATTTATCTAGTGATTTCCCTATTATGTTCTGACTAACATCGTCCGATGTGTTTGTATTCTTAGTTTCCTGTATCTGTTTGTTCTGTTTAACTTGCTCTATTGTCTCAACACTCTTCGAAAGTGGTTGCGGTTTCATTGATACTGGGAAACCTTGAAGTTTCTTAAATCTTAATCTTAAAGAATGGCTTCCTGATTTTAATCCTAGAGATTCCAAAGTTGTAGACTCGAACTCAGAAATCGAATTTAAAGTTGCAGTAAAACTTTGAACAATTGTCTCATATCCAGTTCTCTTCATTAATGATTCGGATAATGACTTCTCAAACGTTATTAATAAATCCGAAATTAAATCAAAGGAATTAAACTGTTTAACTAAAGTATTAGGAGGGGGTAAACGAAAGCTAGAATCATCTTGTGGTGGAAAAATCTGCAACTTTATGGTGACTTTGGATGAAGATGCCCCATTTGTCACGTAACTGTTTCTATCAGTTAAATTACTTACCTGAACTAATTCTAATTTAGAGCCTTGAGGTAAATTGGCAAATCTAACAGGAAGAGAAAGATCTAAATTGTTTTTACCGTGTTTTAAAGTATACGTTTCTGGGTTCTCAAGTTTGAAATGTTTGCAGCCTTCGTTAACTAATTGACTCAAAATCTGAGCAGGAGAGGTTTTAAATCTATAAGTCTGAAAATTGTGAGTCAATATAACTGACTGTGACATCTTGTTTATATTGTAAAAAGCCTAATTGTTCTGTTAGAATATCAGGAATGTAGAATTAGAACTTTGAGGACGAAGGCAACTAAAGCTTTGAACACTCGCCATGTCTGTGAAGCTAGGAAACGATTCGCAGCTGTGAGGCTTATCACGAATCAATTTCTCAAAAACAAAAACAAACAAACAAACAGCAAAATCTATTGCAATTTAGAAGTGAACATATAATTGTACTTGTTAGTATTTTCAACATAATTAATTGAATATCTTTCAATGAGCCGTGATATTTATTCTCCAACAAGATCCCTTTCTCCGCAAAAGAGAATTTCTAGGTCTTGCTCTCCCACAAAGTCGTTGACTAATATCAGTCTGCCTCAATTGCAAGTGCCTGTGACGAATACGAATATCAAGGTGGTAGCCAGGTTCAGACCCCAAACTCAATTAGAAGATCTCAAAGGTTCAACAAGGGTGTTTTCATTTCAAGATGATGGTGATAATGCTGTTATTACTACAAGAACCCAACAACAGTTTACATTTGATAACGTATTTGATGATTCCTCTCGTCAAGAGGACATCTTTAACTACTCAGTCAAGCAAGCAATTGATGATTTATCTCAAGGCTATAATGGAACAGTGTTATGTTATGGGCAAACTGGTTCAGGAAAGTCGTACACAATCATGGGGGATCTGGAATCGGAAGAAAGACAAGGTCTCACTCCTAGAATATTTGAACGCATTTTCCAAATTATAGAAGAGTCCCCAAAAACTTTAGAGTATACAGTTGGTGTTTCATACATGGAAATTTATAATGAAGCTTTAAGAGATCTTTTGAACCCCAGAAACAATACAAAGTTAAAAATTCATGAAACCAAAGTGGAGGGAATATTCGTCTCTAACCTTGAAACATTGTATGTTGGAAACCTGTCTGATGTATACACCATTCTGGAACAAGGAAATATAAATAGAAGCACTGGTGTAACAAATATGAATGAGCAAAGTTCCAGGTCACATGCTATTTTCCAGATTAGACTAAATTCCAAGAACCTAGAAGATGGAATCACCAAATCTGGAAATTTATTTTTGGTTGATTTGGCAGGTTCTGAGAAGATTCATAAGACTGGAGCGTCAGGGCAAATACTTGAAGAAGCAAAAAAGATCAATTCTTCTCTATCAGCTTTAGGAAATGTTATTAACTCTTTAACGGATGGAAAATCCTTTCATATCCCATATAGAGACTCCAAGCTAACTAGAATTTTACAAGAATCATTAGGTGGTAATTCAAGGACTACATTGATTGTTAACTGTTCTCCATCTTCTTATAATGAGTTAGAAACTTTGTCGACTCTTAGATTTGCTACTAGAGCAAAGCAAATAAAAAACAGTGTTCATATTAACAGTGAACTTAGTATTAATGAACTAAAAAAGAGATATTTAGAACAAGCAAGTTATAATGAAGAGAAAAAGAAGAGAATTAAGAAGCTTGAAAATAAAAACAAAGCATTGGAAGAGGAAAATATCTTACTTAAGAATGAGCTTGAAATGTATAAGAAACTTAAAGGTTCTGAAAGTACTTCCACATCGAACAAAAATTTCAAATTGAATGATACTATCTTAGAATTGAAATCTACTCAAATGGAGTTGGTCAAAGAACTTGAGCTTAAATCGCAAAAGGTGGCCGGTCTCGAAGCACAATTGAAGTCCAGAGAGCAAGACATATCCAAAATTTCTTCGCTAGAAGCTGCGCTTTCACAGTTTTCAGACCATATTGATCAAATAGATAAACAGAATGTTCAACTAGTCAAAGATATTAAGTCTTTGCAACAAGTCAGTGAATCTAAAAGCGTTACAATTAGGGAGTTGGAAAAACAATTACAAGAGAAGGAGGTTTTAATATCAGAAGACTCAGAAAATTTTCAAAGTAAGTTAAATAATCTCGGAAATAGAGTTAAATCTACGAAACTTCCCTCTCTTAATTCAACAAACTCTGGATTGACAAGGGGATTTGGTAAGGAGAATCAATTGAGAGCCAAGGTAAGCGATGAAGTTGATCCAAAGCAGAGTTCCAAAAGTAGGATAGGTTTAAATCTAAGAATAGTCCGGCCAATGAGGGGAGGTCAGGATAGTGATTAATAGTGCTTGCAGCCCACAAGAACATTTCATTTCAGATTTTGTAAAGATCGAAATGGAAACTGGTGATATTACTTAGCAAACAAAATATTTCATATTTTGGGAGCAGTTAACCTGGTTGTTTTGTCTCAGTGTATAATTTATCTCTCTGTATTAATAATTTATTGGTGTATGTGTGTGCACATATGTTTAAGTAACCTTTAGAGTTTTCACCTAATGAGTAGAATAGTTTTGTTGATTCTTTTTACAATGAGTGGCTAGTGTTTCAGTCGGGCTATTACCCTCCCCAACGCATAACCCAAGAGTTCTTAAACTGTATCTGGTCTGGAATCTTTATATGAGATATATGACTACTAACCAAATGAAGTTGAGCCATTTCAAGATCACGATTTGACTTCGGAATCATTTAAGAATGGTAGGTGCTGAATTAATGCAAATATATAAAAAAACTAGTAAAGAAAGGAAATTATTTGTAAAGAAAAATAAAACAAAAGCTACATGCAAGTGCAAATGCAAAGTTACTGAAAACTCAGAGAAATAAGTAACAGCAAACTTAATTCAACTGTAAGTGGAGTCGGAATCATAAAAGCAGCCATCATCGTCATCTCTTTCATCATTCATATCAATAAATTCATTTATAATATCTTTAGCCATATTACGGGCCAAAATAGTACCTTTATAATAAGTACTATCCTCAACCAATTCAATTTCAATAGATCCAAATAACACATCGACATACTTCTTATTAATTTTATTCATTATTTGTAAACAGTCTTGAATTAACTGTCTATTTGCAACTTGAACACCTTGAGAATTCCTCCATTTATTTCTTTGCCATTTCTGATACCATTTTGTTAAACACTTGTAAGCGTACTTGGACTCTGTACGAATAACATGCTTAACAGTGGGAAACAAAGTCCATAATTGATAAATCCACTTTAGTGCTTCGTAAATAGCCTTCAATTCAGCATGTTGATCTGTACAATCACCATATCCTATATAAATTGATTTGTTTCTTATATCATCTTTTCCTAAGTATATTCCAATAGCTGCATGTCTTGGTTGGAAAGTCTTACTGGAACCCCTACAGTGACCTTTGACGTACATAACATCAGTTCTAACTGTGTTTATGCATTCTTCTGTATCATCAACGACATTAGTGTAAAATATTTCTGGCATATTGGATTGAATATGAATGTGATGTACAACTGTAGTCATCAATAAGTTTTATAAAAGAGAACGAAATGGTTTTCAAATTAAGGAAATCATCGTCTTTATACTGTTTTTCAAAATTTTTAGATTCTGTGTGACTAAAATTATGGGTGACAGATCAGTTAGTTAGTTCACAAATGGAACAAATTAGAAATTCAAAAATAGTGAGTTTTTTTAAAAAGAGATCTAAATTTAATTGGGATAATCGTTGATCCAGCTTTTTTTGTGAGGTCGATCGGTTTTACAACGACGCCCAATTTTACAAGTAAGACAAAATATGAAGAATGCACAAGACATACATATATATTTAATTCTATCTTATTTCATTTAGATACATTAAATGTATACCATATTATCAAAATAGATTTATCAACAGTTGTTGTGTTCTTGTTGAAGACTCGGAAGATTGTAGCTTGATGAAGAACCAGTTTAGTACATGTTTAATCATTTGCAACCAGCCCCCCTAGTCATATTCAAAGCTAAGGAAAAAGGCTAAACAAGCGATAAAAACCCAGGAGATGAAGTAGTTAGAGTTATCAAACAAAAGAAGTAAAAGTAAATTTAAATTTGATAGTATCAATACTCTTTATAAATACATATAGATTTCTATGATGGATTCCGATTTCACTGTTCGAGGAAGTTTTGTTAAATTTTGGTTAGCTGATTAAAAGAATATTTCCACACTACATCAAGTCAAATCAAGTTTGGCAATTCAAATTAATGATATTTCTAGTTCTCATTATCTGCAAAGATATTTTCACATGTCATTGACAACTTAACTTAAAATTAAATAAAGAAAAAGGCTAAGGAAGACATATTGAACTAAATCTGATATCTTGTTTTTTAGTCATTGAAGCTTTAACAGAGGCGTTGAAATGGAACAAGGTATTTTTTCACATGCCAAATAGCTTGGAAATATTATGAATAAAGGATTTCAATTATAAAAACAAGATCTGTTTTAGTTAGTACCATATATGGTTATAGTTGAGAAAATGAATAAAACGGGTATTATATGCTTTTCGTCTCGTTTCGGGGCAATTGCATGTTCCGTAATTATTAATTAGATCACCTAGGTGAAGCTGTCATACATCTATTTATTTATGTTACTATTGATATATGATCTTATTACTATTGTTGTATATAGGGCACTTAGTGGACTGACAATAACATAACGGTCATTCTCTCTCTCTGCATAAAATCATTACAAATGAAGCCGCTTGGGTCGATTTGACTAAGAAAGACTACCGCGTTTGAAGTTGGTAAATCACTAAATCACTAAATCACTAAATCACTATTCAATGTTGACAATTATGTGCCGATATTTTGCCATCTTCATTCAGAATTTAGTTCTATCTTTTTAAAATTTGATCTTATTGAAGTTATGGCATGATCACGGGTTTGTCATTTTATTCCGAAATGTATATTTTTCATGTTCCGAACCCTTTTATCTCTGTCTATATAGACCAGCTGAATTCTATCTTTAATCATCTCCTTATATTTGGTTAGTACTCTTACTTTGCAAAATACAATAAAATAAAATTATTCATTTTATTAATTTTATTAATTTACAAATCTTTTACTATTCTATATCAATTCATCCTTTACACAATTTAAATATTTTTACAGTTAATCACATTTATTTTTAAATAATCATTTCAAATATGTCAATTGCTGTTCACAGTGCTCCCGATGCTGTTGATACATTTCAAAACTTAGATGAACACCAAATTCAAAACTTGGCTAGGGAATTGACTCATACATCAACCGCTGAAAACATTCATGATGAGTCTTCTGCTCCTGATGAAACTCCTTTACAATTATTTCAAACTATGATTAGCAGAGAACCCAGTAGAATGTCCCAAATTTGTGTTGAAGGTATTCCTCCTTTTGGCAATGAAGTTGATAAAAAGTTGGATCCTTACAGTGAACACTTTGACGCTAAATACTGGATCAAGAATCTAAGAGCTATGCAAGATAGAGATGTTGATTACTATAAACCTTATAGGTTAGGTGTTGCTATTAAAGATTTGTCATGCTCTGGTGGTTCAAGAGATACGGACTTTAAAACTAATGTTGTCAATTTTCCTGAGAAATGGGCTAGAAAATTAGCAGATTACCTTCACAAATCTGATAATAGTACTCAAATTATTAAACCAGTGTCTGCTTTGATAAAGTCTGGGTCACTTACAATTTTGTTAGGTCGTCCTGGTGCTGGTTGTACTACATTTCTTAAAGCAATGTGTAATGAAACTTATGGTTTTAAAATTAATGATGGCTCACGTATTAGTTATGAAGGTTTGACGCCCCATGAAATGGTTCGTCATTATAGAAGTGAGATCATTTATAATGCTGAAACTGAAATTCATTTCCCCCATTTAACGGCTGGTCAAACTTTACACTTTGCAAGTTTAATGAAAGTCCCTCAAAATAGGCCTGCTGGTATAAGTAGAGAAATTTATGCTGATCATTTTACCAGAGTATGTATGATTTCATTTTTTCAATAGTTGATTTGCGTTCATAGATGTGATTAATTAATACTAACTGAATTCTGTTCTTTATAGGTTTATATGGCCATGTATGGTCTATCTCACACCTACAATACCAAGGTTGGTGACGAATATGTCAGGGGTCTCTCTGGTGGTGAAAGAAAGAGAGTTTCTATCGCAGAAGTCTCTTTAGCTGGCGCTAAATTACAATGTTGGGATAACTCTACAAGAGGCTTGGATTCTGCTTCAGCTGAAAATTTCATTAAATGTTTGAAATTATCATCTGAAATTTTAGATACAACTTCCGTTGTTTCAATTTATCAATGTTCACAAAAGGCTTATGACATGTTTGATAATGTTTTATTACTTTACGAAGGTAGAGAAATCTTCTATGGAAATACTCAAGCTGCTAAAGGCTTTTTCCTAAATATGGGTTACGAATGCCCAAAGAGACAGACAACGGCTGATTTCTTAACTTCAATCACTTCTCCGTCAGAAAGAACTCCTAGAAAAGGTTGGGAGAGCAAGGTTCCTCATACTCCGAAAGAGTTTGAAAATTATTGGAAAAATTCTACCGAATACCAGAGACTAGTTCAAGATATTGATGAGTATTTAGAAATCACAGACAATTCAAAGGAAGAATTCTCAAAGCAATTATATGATTCTAAGAAAGCTAGACAAGCTAAACATTCGAATCCAATAGAAACATACACAGTTTCTTATGGTATGCAAATTAGATATTTAACTAGAAGAGCTTTCCAAAGAATTAGAAATAATCTAACTATTCCTTTATTCACCATTGTTTCTAATTTCTTAATGGCCTTAATTAACGGCTCGATCTTTTACAATTTAAATGACACCACCAGTGATGTTTATTACAGAGGAGCTTGTTTATTCTTTTCATGTTTATTTAATTCCATGATGTCATTGTTAGAAGTTTTTGCTCTTTATGAATCCAGGCCTATTGTTGAAAAGCATTCTCAATATGGTTTCTATCATCCATCAGCTGAAGCATTTGCTTCAATTATTAGTGAAATACCAACCAAATTGTTGACTTCATTATTTTTTAATATAACTCTATACTTTATGGTCAACTTCAAAAGAAATGCGGGCAACTTTTTCTTCTACTACTTAATTGCTACTATTTCCTTATTTTTGATGTCTCATATTTTTAGAACAATCGGTTCTTGTACCCGTTCATTATCAGAATCTATGACACCTGCCGCTCTAATTATTTTAGCCATGTCGGTTTATGCTGGTTTTATTGTTCCAGTCGATTATATGCTAGGTTGGAGTAGATGGATCAATTATCTTAATCCTATCGCTTATGTATTCGAATCAATGATGATTAATGAATTCCATGGAAGACATATGAATTGTACCACCATGGTTCCAATGGGTGGGTCATACGAACAATCTCCTTTAGCTAACAAAATTTGTGGACAAGTTGGGGCAGTTGCAGGCCAAGATTGGGTCGAAGGTGAAAGATATTTGAATGAAGCCTTTAATTACTCTAATGGACATAAGTGGAGGAATGTTGGTATTTGTATTGGTTTTATGTTCTTCTTTTTATTTACCTATATCATTGCAGTTGAATTCAATCCATCTGCTAGACAACATGGTGAAAAGATTATCTTTTTAAGAAGCAAGCTACATATGTTACAAAAGCAACGTAAGTTAGCTATGGATACAACTGATATTGAGTCACAAAATAGAGAACACAAATCTACTCTTCTTTTAGCTAGTGATGAAGAAGAATCGAACTCTACAAAAAATGAAATTCATATTGATAGCAGTGAGGATATCTTCCATTGGAGAAATGTTTGTTATGATATTTCATATGGGAATAAGACTAGAAGATTACTTAATGGTGTTGATGGTTGGGTCAAACCTGGTACTTTGACTGCTCTAATGGGTGCTTCTGGTGCAGGTAAAACTACCTTATTGGATGCTTTAGCTGGTAGGACTACTATGGGTATTGTCACTGGTGATATGCTAGTTAATGGTAGACCAAGAGATAGATCATTTCAAAGATCAACTGGATATGTTCAACAACTAGATTTACACTTGGCAACTTCTACTGTTAGAGAGGCTTTACTATTCTCTGCTTATTTAAGACAAAACCGATCGGTTCCAAAGTCAGAAAAAGAAGCTTACGTTGAAAAGATCATTCAGATTTTGGGAATAGGTCATTATGCAGATGCAATCGTTGGTGTTCCAGGTGAAGGTTTAAATGTCGAACAAAGAAAGAGATTAACTATTGGCATTGAGTTAGTCGCTAAACCAAAACTATTATTATTTTTAGATGAACCAACTTCTGGTTTAGATTCTCAAACTGCTTGGTCTATTTTATGTTTGATTAGAAAGCTTTCAAATGCTGGTCAAGCTATTATGTGTACTATTCATCAACCTTCTGCAATGTTATTCTCTCAATTTGATAATCTATTGCTATTGAAATCTGGTGGTGAGGTTGTGTACTTTGGAGAGATTGGCAAAGATGCTGAAACTCTTATTAATTACTTTGAAAGAAGTGGTTCCATCAAATGCCCTCCAAATGGTAATCCAGCAGAATGGATGCTAGAAGCTATTGGTGCAACTCCAGGGTCTCACTCTGATCACGATTATCATCAGCTTTGGGTTAATTCCCCTGAGCATGCAGCTGTTCTTGATGAGTTACACATAATGGAAACTAAACTACTTGAAAAACCTGCATTAATTGTTGAAAATCAAAATTCATCTTATGCTTCTTCTATGACTACTCAGTATTTCGAAGTCACAAAGAGAGTGTTCCAACAATACTGGAGATCTCCTGAATATATTTGGTCCAAGATTATTTTAGTTTCGACTGCTAAGTTATTCAATGGTTTCACTTTCTTCAATGCTAATAACACCATACAAGGCATGCAAAACCAAATGTTTTCTTTATTTATGTTCACTGCTAGTTTTACTACTTTAGTTGAACAAATGCTTCCTCATTTTGTTGAGCAAAGATCTTTGTACGAATCTAGAGAAAGGCCATCAAAGACTTTTAGTTGGTTTCCTTTCATTACAGCTCAAATTACTGTCGAAATTCCTTGGATGATTTTTACGGGAACAATTGCTTTCTTTTGTTTCTATTACCCTGTTGGTTTTTATAGCAATACTTCCTTAACAGGTGATACTCATCAGAGAGGCTTTTTATTCTGGTTATATGTGGTTGAATTTTTTGTATTTTGTTCAACCCTTGGTCAGGCTGCCATAGCAGGTATTGAAATTGATCAGAATGCTGCAAATTTGTCTATTTTCTTATTTGCCTTCAGTTTGATTTTCTGTGGTGTTTTGGTGACTAAAGATGGACTACCAGGCTTCTGGATATTTATGTACAGAGTGTCTCCATTCACTTATTGGGTTTCTGGTGCTTTGAATACTGCAATTGGAAATTCGCCTGTTAAATGTTCAAAAACGGAGATACTTCCATTTGTGCCTTATGGAAATTACACTTGTGGTCAATATATGGATTCATACATGTCTGTTGCTGGTGGATATCTAGTCGATGCAAATTCAACTACCCTTTGTAAGTATTGCAAGATGAGTAATACCAATGATTATTTGAATTCAATCGATGCTTTAGCTTTGACTAGATGGCAAAATTTTGGAATTTTCTGGGTTTATGTTGTTGTCAACATTTTTATTACCATTTTCTTATACTGGATTGCTAGAGTTCCAAAGAAAGGAGGTCTCTCTAATTTTAACGATTTGATTCATAAAACTTTACATAGTTTTACTTCTCATAAAAATGCAAGTGGCTCTTAAAAGACCGAATCTTGAATATTTGATTATTCACAAATTTTTCTTTGCTGCTTGATTGGTCTTTTTAAATGCCTGTGTTTATTTTAATTCCTTTGGTTTCTGTAACGAATATTTTTCTTACCTACCTTTATCTATACTATTTTTTTAAAGTTTTCCTTCTACCTCTTTAAAAGTTTATTTAATTTTTGTACTCACCTTAACCTATATTTTACTTCGATATATACAAAGTTGGAAAACATTTGGAATATACAAAATTTTCTAAGATGAAGAAGCAGGTTTCTTCTTCTTTTTAGGTTTTACCTTATTCTGTAAATCTATCCATCTTGGCTTTAAACCATATTCACTAACTAGAGTATCTTGAACAATCTTATCATGAGATCCTTGAATTGTAACTTCAAAAACTTTTGAATCTAAAACAGTTGGAGTGATAGTAGATGAACCAGAACATTTAACTTTCAAAATTGATGACATTTCTTGGGGCTCAATATAATACTCTTCTAGGCCAACAATTTTAGTGATAATTTTTCTACCAAATTTCAATTGTTCAACAGAAACTTTAATCTTTGGAGCCTTACCCTTTTTGGGTTTGACCTTTCCAAAATCTTCCATAGATTCCAAAACTTTGTAGAATTCAACGAATCCTCTATTGACAATAAGATCTACCACTTTGGAACGTTCTATAGTAGGTTCTTTTTGTTGCAACATAGGACTTAAGACTGAATCGATCTGTATAAGCTTTTTATTCCTTGGATCAGGCAAATTGTCCAGTTGGATGTACTTAGTAATTAGTTTTTTGATATCATGTAGCTCATAGAAGCTTGTATGGTCCATATCAAGCTTGTTAAACAGCATTCGACTTAATTTATTTGGTTTATATAATTGTAAAACAATTAACTTATCTTTGCTGTCAGAATCATTAGTTGACTTATTGACAGCCTTTTTACCCACCTTATATGGCTCAAAATGGGCAAGCTTTTCATGTGTTTTATCAGCAAGTTTCAGAATAGTCAAATCATCATCTTTACCTTTTACTTTTATCAATTGCTGTTTTTCCATGTCTTTTAAAAACTTTGCAGTCTTTCTCCAAGACGTTTTCTTCATGTTAACTTGTTTATGATCAACTGGAGGTAAATTCTTCAAAACATGATTGGCCATAAAGTTTGAAGCCGAAATGGGAAGTTCAATTTTATCTTGGGTTATTGAATATATAACTGAACGAACAAAGAAATCATCTATATCTTCGGTCTTCAAACAATATAAATTATCAGTAGACATATTTGGCTCCATAAGTTCTTTCGCTGGGGGAGCACCAGTAGAATTATTTTGTTCGTCGTCAATGGTTTCATTTTCTAGAATAGATTCTTCATTTAGAGGATTGTTTTGTTCCTTTTCAATATCTATTTTATCTGCTTCAATCACAGCTAAATCAGAAAGCTCCAACGGAAGCTGGATTTCCTTATTTACAGGAACTTTTACTTTCTTACCAGCTAATTTATATAATGCATCATCAACAACATGAAGGACTTCAACAGCAATACCATTTAACCCAATAACTTCACTAAGTTGGAACATATCAACTCCACAACGACCAACTGCAATCAGAACTTTTGGACTTGAGATGTTAGCAACAGCACACAAATTTCCTCGTGCCAATCTTTCGTCAAATGGAGGTAAAGTTCCAGGAACCATTAGATTAGAGCCATTGAGTAACTTTTCAATCACAAAATCATGGGTGTAAATTATGGGTAATAGGAATGGAGCTTTCCATAGAGTAAACACGGTAGGAATCATTTGAGTATCTCTAGTTTTGAACCATAGGGGTATACCGGCTTCATCTGTGTAAACAGTACCTTTGTATCCAGTAACAGTTTTGAAAGTGGAGTGTTTGATATTTTTTGGTAAGATTTCTGTAGCAATTTCAGGTGTTATTAGTTTTTCATCAATTTTATGTTCTTGGATGATAGTGTGATATATTTTTTTCCTTTCCGAATTTTTGACGTTAGACCACGACTTAATCCCTGTATCTTTTTTGAACATTTTAATTAGGGAGAAACTATGACTTTTTTGTATTAACACTTGAAGGTAATTAACGATTCAAGTAAACAGATTCTTGTGTTCGCTTTCCCTCAACTTTTTTTTTGACTCCACACGAACGTGATCTAAAAGTTTGAAAATCAAATCGAGTTCTATGGGTATTGACGTGTTTACCTTTTGAAGTTTGTTATCACTATCACTTATTTAATCGAACTGACAATGAAAACAGAGTTATTTAAGGTTTTGGCTCGTGATAAGCTCCCGTTTGCTCTTTCATCTGATAGAAATTTTCAAATATGTCCTACAATGGACTTGATCTCTTTCCAACTAAATGGATCTACTCTATGGGTTTACAGACTCCAAAATACCAAGGTTTGGACTATAGAACTTCCAAGTGATGAAACAGAGGAAGATATTGAAAGTATGTGTTGGAGACCTGATGGTAAAGTTTTTGCTATTGTAACAGATAAGGGTTCAATTACTTTATATGATTCTAGAAACGGTGAACCTGTGATGGATTTTAGGATGAACAAAAAAGTGGAGTTCTGTAACTGGTTATGTGAAGAGAGTAATATTAAAAATTCTAATAAATTATCAGATTTATCGTTATGTGACCTAAATATTTCATCAAGCTTACCAAAACTTGCATTTTCATCATCAGATAATGGTAAAAAACCTGTTTTTGTGGACGATCTTGTTATGAAATCTGAAGATTCAGAACTTGACTTTTTATTAGTTGGTTCAGAAGGTGGCAATATAACTGTTATTATATTTGGCATTTTTGCAATTGATGATTTCCAACTACCTCAATTATCCGGAGAACATTCAACTATATTATCTATCGAATCAAGCAGTGATCTTTCATCACACTTTATTTTAGTTGAAACTATGATGGGTATTTCAATAATCAAGCTAGACACCACATTTGTTAAAAGTTTTGGACGTTATTTGCCTATTATTTCCAAAGGCTGTTCCAAATTAGTTGGGCTTTTGGTATATATCAAGGAAACCATAGATCAACTATCTTCTGTTTACAAACCTTATACAGATTACACAACAAGAATTATGGATTTATTAGCTAATGAAATTCAAGAAAAGACTGGTGAAGAAGATGCAGATCCAATTTATGATCTTCATGATTTATTATTGACTGGTATTTTATCCGAACCTTCAAAAACTTGGTTAACAGATTATTTAGGTGATAGGGGTATTAAAAGATGGACTAAGCTAGGAAAACAATATTTTGAAGGATCAAGAAAACTTATTTTTAGTAGATTGATTTTATCATTAGAGCATATGATTGTTAGTTTAACTGAATTACTAGGATTGGCAAGATGGAAGGAAAATGAGCAAACACTAGGATTAAACGAAACTATAATAAACACAGCTATCGAAATTTCCGGAGATATATTGAAACATTGTTATCGTGTTATGACTAAATTGAATGAAGAACAAAAATATTTTGAAAGTTTAATTAATTGGCTAGAAGCAATTTTGCTCGATGTTACTGCGGATGAAAAGTCAACAGAGCCTGTTCATACTAGTAATGTAATCTATTTTTTAAATTCATATGGATTGAGGATTGATCATAATAAAGAATTTGAATCTTTATTTGAATCTTTGAATAATGAATTTAACGAGGTTTTTAAAAGAATTAAATCAACTATGGGTGAGGGTGTGAGTTCTGAGAAAATAGTTCACATTGGTGAACCAGGTGCTAATAATACTGCAATGAAATTACTCAAATATGAGGATAGTTCAAGTGGAATCATATCAATCATAAGAGATAATAAGGTTGAGTTTGTTTTTTATAATCCTTTCGATTTAAGTACTAGATTTGTGAACATTTTACTAAAGGATTTGATCCCTGAGGATGCAAATGTCGTAGCTGTTCAATCTAAAATTTTGAACTTAAATTCAGTTGCTATTTTAATTAATTATAAAATCAATGAAAATGCTGAGAGCAAGTTAGCTATGTTGGATTTAAATACATCTAGAGTCTTAAAGGAGGCTATTCTAGATAACCAATCACTTGGATTCACTCCTAGATACCTTACTATAAACAGAGGAATTATTTGTTTATTGGATTTCACAAGAATTAATTATGCAGTTATTCAATTTTAACTAACTTATTTTCTTTTTTCTTTCTTTGCTATGTACATAAAAGAAACCTAAATTAAATTAAATTAAATAAATCGATATATACAAGTGCCCTATAAATTGGAATAAAAATGCCTTTTCAAGTCATCTGGAGTGGAAGGGATTTTTTTTCTAGGTATAATGATAGTTGCGTCATCGTTGATTGTGTAGCATCGTTTAAGAAACGCATTATAGGGAGATTTAAGTTTAGAATTCTGGCGAAAAAAATCAGAATGCAATAAATCTTCAAAATATCGGACATCCATTTGGGATAAAGGCTGATTCTTCCACAAAAATTTTCTTATATCACACAATTGTTTAAAAATTAGGTTATCGATTCTTTTTGGAGTTAGTGGATCAGGAAATCCAGTAAATGGAATATGTATTGATAACTCAGGGAAATTGGCATTAATATCAACATTTTGAGAAACGTTTTTACTTAGTTTTCTAAAGAGATCAAATTCTGAAGATTCTTCTAGTTTTGTGGGAATACTTATATTATAAAGGTATTTATTTGACTCTAAAATTTTAACTAAATTGTTCATTTGCTTATCATTGTCCTCTTTAATTGACTTATTATATTTTTCAACCAACTCTGGTGCATGCTTTTTAAAAGCAGATATTGCATATACTTTCTTAAGCATTGCACCATATTCAGTGACATACAAACGTTCATTTTTGGCACCCTTGACATTTTGTGATAAAAATTTGAACAACCAAGAAGGAAATCGCTTAGAAGCTGGTTGCTGATCAACGAAAGCTATAGAAAGAAGCTCTTTTACAGAGTTCTTATTATAATTTTCTCTGACAGCTTTTAAATGGTTGATAATTTGCTTGCTCTGCTCTAAATTCTTACTTGTGGGTATGGATTTAAACATTTTGTCTGTATACTCAATGAGTCTGATACGAGAAATTGGGTCCAAAGGTGTTTGTATTATGTTCTTGATCTGGTTAATATGGGCAGCCACAAATCTAGAGTCTACTTGAGAGGGTCGTACCATCATGTTTCTCATTTCTTTATTGATTTGGTGTTGTATTGTGTTGTGTTTTGTGACTAATCAAGCTCTTCCTAAAACTGATTAAATAAAAGGTATACGCGAGAGTTGCGTTCGTGTAAACAAGACACAAACAAACATCATCTCTTCTGTTATCGGTAAGACAATTTCTAACTAGCACACCAAACATGTCCTCATTTGTTAGAAACAAATCTAGAATAAATCCAGATCAGGAGAATACTGTATCGAGATCTTCTAAGAAAGCTGTTCAGGTTCACAACGAAAACTCGATCTTCCAAACCAAAAAGTCCCTTACTAGAGCTAGTTCCTCCACCCTTTCCTTAACTAGAAAGTCGTCTGCTAATGCCTTAAGAGCCAAGTCAACTAATTCTCTATCCTTTAAAACTTCATCTGATCAACTCAAGCAATTGCAGGATAGACAGCACGCCGGTACTGGCAATAATGATAACAATAGCTCTCTTAGTGGCCTTAACAAAGCCCGTAAGACATTAACAACGAAAAGCACGGGTTTATCAGATATATTTGAGTTAGATGCCACTAATTCTTATAGTACAAAGAAATTACATATAGATAGAGACTCTCCTTTATCCAACCTCAATAGAAAGCAGAGTTTTCAACCATCTGCTAATAAAGATTTATTTGATCAACTAAGAAGAGAAATGGTTTTAGAAGAAAATGATAACACAAACTTGGATGCTTTCTGTATAGGTAAGAATACAGAACAAAATGATGAAGATGAAATTGAAATTGTTCCAAAGAAAGATTTAGATGAAATACCTTATGAACCAGATAACATCCAATCTATGCCGGAAAAACTATTAGATGATATTTTTGCTAAAAACAACCTCAGGTCTAATGTTCAGTTCATTGACCCATTAAGTTTAAACCTGTCTCATTTAGACAAGAATGAAGCTATAGAAGATCCTTTAAAAATTGATTTATGCGAAACTGATGCCAAATACCTTTCGGGTGATATAAGTGGCGTAAGTGCTGATTTAGAACTAGAATTCCCTGATGTTACTGAAGAATCTGACAATGAGAAAATACAAAAAATCATCGATTCATATGATGATAACAAATATAAACCAAAAATATTGTAAAATTATCACTCGGTTTACTATGCTTCTTCCCATATTTTTATTGAGCTTGTATTTTAAAATTATGTATGCTGTTTGCGTTTTGTGCTTTGAGTATGTTTGTTTGTTTGTTTGTTTGTTTGTTTGTTTGTTTGTTTGTTTGATTCCCTCCATTAATAATTGTTTTATATATCTGTATATTTTTAATTATTACACACGAATTCATTATATCGTTTTTGAAAGCAAAACTGCAGAAATAATATGCTGTATGAATGAGTAAAATGCAGGTACAAAGGAAATAAATATAAATCACAAAAGAATTCAAACACAAAGAAATAAATGGAATGGAAGAAAGAAAGAAACTATTTACAATTTTTCTAATTAAATAAAAAAAGTTATTAAGATAAAACAAAACAAAGAAAAAAGGTGAAAACTTAAAATGTTATTATAGAACACAAATTTAAGAAAACCAATTTTTAAACCAGCCACCTTGTTGAGATTTGCTATCATCAACACCAAATGTTTTCACTTCTGAATCATTGAAATATGAATTAAAAGATTTAGGTAATTCAGTTTTAGATTTGAGCTTGAAATTAACATTCACTCTTTCATCATCATCATCTGAAGCATAACCATCTGAATCTTCCGAATCTTCATCCATTCCTTTATTTGAGTTTCTGCCAGCGTAGTGACCATATGAAATATCCAATAAAGTTCTCAATTTATTAGCATCATTCATTTCAAGCATCCAATTATCTTTTGGAAAGTCCACCTCAATACCAACATACAAATCACCATATCTTGTTGAACTACCCTTAATTGGCATGCCTTCACCAGGAACAATAATTGAATCTCCGGGTTTTAATACTTTACCTGTTGGAACTGAGATGTACAAGTGTCTATGATCTAAACTTCTAACCAATCTTCTGTCTTTAAAGCCACATAAGGCATCAACTAATGATATGCTAATTTTCGTATACAAATCATTATCTTTTCTAACAAAATGTGTATTATCTTTACATTTATATTTCAATATAACGTCACCGGTTTTTAAACCTGGACTTTCATCAGCTTCGTTTTTCAATACTACTTCACCAACATTTGGAGAACCTTTTGGTATTTTGAATTCTAATGTTTTGGTTTCAGGAACAACACAAGCACCTTTACATCTCTTGCATCTATCTTTAACTTTATAATAATGTCCAGAACCTTTACAACTATCACATTGGGCCTCTTCTTGAATTGACATACCACCCCCCATGTATCTAAGTCTTGATTTCAGTCCAGAACCCTTACATGAAGGACAATCATATTTAGTTGCATTTTTCTTACCACCTGAACCTTTACAGGTTGGGCAAATTTTATTTCTGGTTGAGGAAGTTTTAATAATTTTTCCATTATATAAATCATCTAAACCAACTTCAATATCCATAATCGCATCATCGGATTTGGAATTGTCATGGGGTTTGTAGTGTGATTTCGATGTTTCTCTTCCCATATTATTAAAAAATTTGGCAAAATCGTTTGGATCAAATTCATAAGATGAACCATTAAAAGCAGCTCCTCCAAATGAACTATCTTCCGCATTATACGATGAACTTCTAGAAGGTATTGATCCATCAGTAGTACCATACATGTCATAGTGATGTTTCTTCTCTTCGTCCATTAACACTTCGTATGCATTACTTATAGTTTTGAATTGATTTGCAGCTTCGGCTCTTTCTTCTTCCAATACCTTATCAGGGTGATACAGTAATGCCAGCTTTCTAAAAGCTCTTCTTATTTCAGCAGATGTAGCAGTGGATTCCACCCCTAGTATTTCATATAATGATGTTTGTTCAGCTTCCATTGTTTTCTTGTTTAGATATGAGTTTGTATGTACTGCAAGTTGAAGACTGAAGTTGTGGGGAAAAATAAGATTGTGGACCGTGTACACTAGAGGCAGAACTATGTAATCAGTGGATAAATAGCAGAAATCAGGGAAGTCGGTATTTTATAACTGAAGACAATGGTTTGGTTGTTTGGCTGTTTGACTCTTAGAGAATTACAGATGAACGTACTTTTTCATCTTTTCAGCTTCAAATATTTGTTCTGCTCCTTGCGTGTGCGATCTGGATTTAATCATTTTACACTCTGACATGTAAGACAGGTCGTATCTGAAAAACAATTCGAGTTTTACATAAGACAGTGAATAGAGGGAGTTAGATATCACTAACGGATGTAAAAGAAAATAAGAGAAAAAAGATGATTATAAAACATTATAAATGGTAACACACGTAAAAAAGTAAAATTGAAAAATATACTAGATGTAAAAATTTAAAGAAATATGAACAAAAATAAATGATATAAAAAAATATTAATTAGTTAAAGAAAACCAAATTCCCAAGCAACTGTAAAGATAAAAGATAAAAAAAGGTGGCATTGTTATTAAAAAATCAGATTATTAACGTAAGAAACCTTTACGAGTCTTAGTTGGTTGACCTTGGCTCGATTTATCAGCTGGTCTAGCAGCTTCTAATTCAGTCTTCTTTTCTTCCAATAACTTAATTTGTTTCAATAACTTATCTCTCATTTCTTTATGCTTAGTGAATAAATCAGATTCAGTTTCCTGTAATTTCTTTTCTTCCTTGTTGACACTAGTTTGGAAAATAGTTCTCATTTGTTTCTCCAGAGAATCCAATTTATCCTTGTGTAATTGTCTTTCTTCTTCTTGTTTCAAGACAGGATCAAACTCACGGAAAACAGAATCATCTTGTTGAATACCTAGTTTAATTAACTTTTGAGTTCTGTAATTTTCATACAAAACATTAGAGGTATTTTCTTTTAATTCTTCTAAGAAGTTTCTAATTAATAATTGTCTCAATTTAATGAAATCACAGTGTTCCTCATTATCAACTTCAATAACACCCCATGGATAAGATCTACCTCTAACAACTCTGCCATCAGGTGTTTGAGTCTGAGTAGTTGAACCAACAACTGCAAAAGGAGCAGTTGCAGAGATTTCTTGAGCAGCTTCCCTGGTGTCAGGATCATCATTATCATATTCTGGAGGAGTAAAAATGTCAATACTTTGATTTTTGATATCATCTAAAATTCTTGTTTTAAATTCAGCAATTTCTTTTTCAGTCAAAGTATCAGATTTGGCGATGACAGGAATTAAGTTGACCTTTTTATGAACTTCCTTCATGAACTTAACATCCAGAGGCTTTAAAGAATGACCAGTTGGTTCAATAAAATATAAGCAAGCATGAACTCTATTGTCAACTATATTGGATCTATTAATTTTGGTCTCAGCCTCTAAATACATATCATATCTAGCATTGATTTCTTCAACAATCGGCTTCCAAGAATCAGTGTTGTTAATATCATCACCAAAGCCAGGGCAATCAATAACTGACAAATTCAATTTAACATTATTTTCTTCAATTTCAGCAGAAACAGTCTCAATTGAAACTTTGACTGGTTCATCAGGGTCTGGGAAAGAAGCCTTTGGCGTGTCATCTAAAGGATATAAGTCTCTGTTAAATAAAGTATTAATTAATGTTGATTTACCTAGACCTTTTTCACCAACAACCATCAAATTCAAAGAGAAACCTCTTCTAATGGATTTTCTATGCCATTGTTTAGGAAAGTTAGCAAAACCAACATAACCATTTAATTTACGACGAATGATTTTGACATCAGGCTGTTTTGTAGAAGGAATGGACTTTGCGTCAGAAACAGGGGAGGCGTCAGTTGGAGCCTTTGGGAGGTCCTTTGTAATAGATTCTACATGTAGCAAGTGTAAGTTAAATGTTAGTATCTTTGTTGTTCTTGTTGTGAGTTGGGCGTTATGTACGCGTTTGTCAAAAAGAAAGAGGGAATGTTGATCTCCCACAGGGACAGAGAAACGAAAAAGATTTTAAAAGTAACATACGTTCAGCAGACATCCTGAGATAGTTAATCTGTAACGAAAGACTGGCGTTGATTGCAGAGGTGGCAGGCCAACAGAAAGAAGTGCATCCAAATAAGAAACAAACAAGAAGAAATAAGAAAAGACCACTTCACCAACTTCGAACAACGGGTGCACTAAATCGACGCGAAAAACAAGAGCGTGTAGTTTACTTTAGCGTCGCCGACCTATCGCGTCATTGAGATTTAGACTTATTCTACAACGTGTATATTAACTAAATTATACTGAATTGCATTGAAGAATAACTGCACTCAAGGATCTTAATTCAAGTCATAGCATACATGTCAGGCTATACACAAGAAATAACAACATTACTACAGCTAGCTGCAAAAGCATCAGCTGAGAAAAAGTATGAGCTCTCTGTTGAACTCTACTCCGAAGCATGCGAAACCTCAAACGTTGAAACTGGTAAAGACAACCCAGATTTATTATTCCTATACGGCAAGTCTCTATTCAAAAATGCTGTCTCCAAAAGTGAAGTGTTAGGTTCCAGTAATAAAGATGATAATCAACGAGCCACATCCAACAAAGAAGATAAAGATCAGGATAAAAGTGAAGATAAAGGTCTGTTTCAATTCAACGATAGATTAGCTGAAGATGATGATGATGATGGTAATGTCGATGTCAATGCTATCCCTGCTACTGCTGAAGATAAAGATAAACAAGAAGAAGAAGGTGATGCTGATGATGATGATGGTGATGATGGTGATGATGATCGTTCGCAACAAAAAGATAACGCTGAAACTGAGGAAGAGCAAACTGATTTTGAAGTTGCTTGGGAAATCCTAGATTTAACAAGAACTATTTATGAAGAGCAATTAGCTCAATTGAAAGACGATAGTACTGGATTAACCAAACCATATTTAAAATCTGATAAAAAAGATACCATCAAAGATATTAACGATCCTTTCATTTTATTGAAAAAGAAATTATCTGATGTATTTGACTTATTAGGTGATATTTCATTAGAAACTGAAAATTTTAAGCAAGCAACTCTAGACTTTCAGTCTTTAGTAAATCTCAGGACAGAATTATATCCTTTTAGTTCTGGCTTAGTTACTGAATCCTACTATAAATTATCATTAGCTTTAGAATTTTATAGTGATGATTTACAATCAATTCCGAAAGCAATTAAAGCAATGGAAGCAACTATTAAATCAATTAAGCAAAGAGCTCTCCTTCCAGGTGAAAATGTGGATGAAGATTTAATTAATGAAATGGAAATAAGATACCTGGAATTGAAAAAAGGTGATGATAAAATCAAGGAAGAAAAAGAAAAAATTATGAAAGGTTTATTAGGCGAAATAACTTCTTCTGATTCCAAAATGATTTCTCCAGTAGCTGCTCCTGTCAATGATTTAACTTCAATGGTTAAAAAGAGAAAACCAAAGACTTCTACAGGTAAAATGATTAGAAAGAAAGTTAAAAAGGTGTAATCTTCATTATCTGTATTCTGCTATTTTTGATTTTTTTTGTCCTTTTTCAGTAGCTTATTTTACTGTAATAATGTAATAACTTTTTTTAAATTGATTAATTAGTAAAGTTTTTTGTAGTGAAGTATACTTGAACAAGTTACTGAAGTCCGCGACTCAAAGCACCGACGCGGCGCGTAATTGTGGTACAAAATCAACTGAAGACCATTAACAGGTAGAGCACTTTAATATTTCATGTTTATCCTAATTTAACAAATACATATAATTTAAGGGCATCACAATGAGCAAGTCCTCATATCCTTTGGATCTAGAACTACCTTGGTATGTCTTTTCTTTTACCGCTCTCATCCTCATCAATTTAGGTTGTTACATTACTAACTTCTCAATAAATATAGGGTTGAAAAATATCGTCCATTAACATTAGATGATGTCGTTGGTAATAAAGACACTGTGACATCTTTAAAAAGAATAGCCAAAGAAGGTAATATGCCCCATTTAATCATCTCTGGGTTACCAGGTATTGGTAAGACGACTTCAGTTTTAGCTTTAGCTAGAGAATTACTAGGCGATCAAATTAAGGAAGCAGTTTTAGAAATGAATGCTTCGGATGATAGAGGTATTGAGGTTGTCAGAAATCAAATTAAACAATTTGCACAAAAAAAAGTTCAATTACCGCCAGGCCGTCATAAAATTATCATCTTAGATGAAGCAGATTCAATGACTCCCGGTGCTCAACAGGCTTTAAGGAGAACGATGGAAATATACTCAAATACAACTAGGTTTGCCTTTGCTTGCAATCAATCCGGTAAAATTATAGAACCTTTGCAAAGTAGATGTGCCATTTTAAGATTTAATAGATTAAAAGAAGAGGATATTTTAGATGCTTTAACTAAAGTCATCAAAAAGGAAAATATTGAAGCTACTTCGGATGGTATTTCTGCTCTATTATTCACCGCTGAAGGTGATATGAGACAGGCAATTAATAATTTACAAAGTACTTACTATGGTTTTACTCTCATCAATGCTGAAAATGTTTATAAGATTGTTGACTCCCCTCATCCGTTGAAAGTGCAGAAAATGTTGGTTAGAGCAATCAATAATGACTTTGATGGCAGTCAGGCAATTCTACAAGATTTATGGAAAAAAGGTTATTCCGCAATTGATATCGTTACTGTTAGTTTCAGAGTTATAAAAACTATGTACGAAATTGAGGAAGACAAACGGTTGGAGGTGATCAGAACTATTGGTTTTACGCATATGAGAGTTCTAGAAGGTGTGTCCACTTATTTACAACTATGTTGCATGCTTTCGAAAATTGCTAAAATTGCTGAAGGGTTTTAGTTATAAAATATATATTATTGATACCTTGATTATTTTAATTTTAAAAAAGACTGTTTTTAAATTTCTTTGTAATAGTATCAATTTGAAATTTAAAGCCTGAATTCTGGCTTAGTTCTCTAAAAAGAAAATTTATTACGCGTGCATTACGCACCTGGAGTTTTATATCTTATCAGTTATGTTGAATTAACTGGCGATTGTTTCCTGTGAATTTTCTCATCTACAGAAGCTCCTATACATAAATAAAGAAGAATTGATTTGATATCAAGAGATTTATAATACAATATGGTAGTATCAGTTGAAGAAGCGAAACCAATAGCCTTAATTAAAGAGGAGCTTGTGAAAATATTCCAAAAATTAGATGCTATGATGGCAATACATTTTCAAACGAACTATTTGTCAAATCTTATTAAATTCGAAGAGATATCAAAAAAAATAGTTGGATTAACATTAGATCATATATTAAAAATTAAGAAAATTTATAATGAGTCTTATTGCTTACTTATAATTAATGACGATCTAATTATTGATGCCTACTGTGATGGTGAATTGAAGAAAGAGGATGCTAGAGCCAATTTAATCAAATTATTGAATTCAAGAGTAGATCACTTCAAAGCTTTATTTGATAAATTTGTTAGGGCTAGCCGGGTGAAAATCAACACTTTAAATGATATACCAAGTTATAAAATGACAAAAGGTACTTCAAAGGATATACTACCCTTTAAAATAACAAAATCCAGCAAAAATCAGAGGTTGAGTAATAAGCTATCGAAATTTGAATTCAAAGAGAAAAAAGATCCCAGAATTAAAGGTACAACCAAATTATCATTACTAGAGAGGATACGTGTAAAAGAGGCTTTGGAAAAGGTTAATAAAGAAAACAATATAGTTGATGATACAAGAGCTAAATATCTACGTTCGAAAATGACTTCAATTTATGATATAATTTATGAACAATCACCTAAGCTTTCAGATGGATCAGGTGCATCTCATAGTATTCAAATGAGCAGATTAAAGTTATTAGTGAAAGATTCCTCACAATATGAAATGGCAGACGGCGATATTACTGATGTTATAAGGAAGATTTCAAGCAAGGTTGAAAATATGAAGATTGTCAGGGTAGGTGAACTAGAGGTTGTAAAAATTGGAAGGTTAAACAGAGATAATGACTTGAAAGTTTTAAAAGATTGATTAATGGATTTTATTTATATTCTTCAGTATTTTTAGTATATTTATCCTGTATATCATCATTCATTGGGTATATTATACATATATTTGAAGATAGTTTATACTTTTTAGTGACCAGCAGGTATTCCAAGTTATAACAGGTTATTAGAAACGTATAATTTGAGGAAAGCAAGGCATGATAATCATCGTCAATAATCAGATTTTTAAAACAGGCGAACAGAATTGCGAGAAATAATGTTCGTAGCATTTGTGCAGAACTTTGTAGGTTTCTTTATCAAGAGCATGAAACGACTTCAGGATTCAAGCTAGAAGTGGCTCTTATCACATACAGCTGCTCTCTATATCTTTCAATTGTGTGTATTCTATAAAGGAACTGATAGAGTAACAAACTCTTCACAATTTACACAGAACGTCTCCATTCAATCAGGCATTTTTTTAACATCAAAACAATTATTATAGCAACATGGCTAAGTTCAGTTCCCTCACAAAATTGATCTTCTTAAGTATCTTAATAGCCATAGGTTTTTTAAACATAGTATTAAGTTGTGCATTGTATAATAATTGGCTTCCGTTATATGTTGTTGCGATATTTCTCTTTGCACCATTGCCTAATGCATTGCTACATTCATTGAAATCATCATATGAAACGGACTTCTTTGGTGATGGTGCAGAAAATCCACCAATTGCTGATTTTTTACAATTTTTAACTGGATTTTTGGTCATAAGTGGGTCTTGTTTGCCTGTAGTCTTTTACCATTGTCATTTAATTAATCATTGGAGTTTAATATTAAGTTTAACTGGTGGTTTTTTGATTTATTTAAGTATTGTTTTATTCAGTGTTGGTTTTAAAGAAGATGATTCCGATGGTTACGATTTTTGAAAAAAAATAACATGCTTAATCATAATTCATTGCTTAGTTCATTTTTAACTTTGTTTCTCTTCTTTGTTATTTTCAGTTCATATTTTTGCTTGCACTCTAATGTAGTTTCTTTTTTGTTTGGTAATAATTCTCTTTTTTGGTTTCTTTCGTTTATTTCCTTAACTTTCCCACTTAATTCTTGTTATGGAGTTATATATTATTTAATTGGAATTAAAACTAAAAATAATAAGTCTAAACATGCCCAGTAGTTGTTTTTAAAGAATAAAAACTACATTTTAAAGTATATCTGGAAATTTAAGAATATGCGGGGATGATTAAAAACTAATATAAATATTAGAATTCAATCTCTTGAGTTTTTTAAATCTTTTAATTTTCTTAATTTTCTTTATTCTATACTTTCTTATTTCTTTTGTTATTAAATCAGTGACACTAAATTTAGTTAAAATTTCTATCAAAGAACAAATATATTAAATTTGTGAGTTTAAAGCAATACAGCGCTTCTCCTACATATGTTCCAAATTTGGAAATGTAATTGGAAATGGGAATGTAAATATATTTCAATTACAAGTTTTAAACATTCAATCTGCACAATAAAACATTTCTTTGGCAGAAGATTGAATAGATGCTAAACTTTGAATAGATGCTAAACTTTGAATAGATGCTAAACCTTGAATATAACGCGCAAGCCTTTATGGCCAAGTTGGTAAGGCATCACACTAGTAATGTGGGGATCCTCAGTTCAAATCTGAGTGAAGGCATGTATTTTTAATTTTTCTTGTCCACATAATTGATAGAAAGCAGTTAAACACTCTAAAATATTAAACATGTCAATGTTACTTTACTTGGGTAATCCAGCTTGGATTTTCATTTAGAATTTAGAGAACATATCAAATCAATTTATTCCTATTAAGTATAGTATACAACAAAAATTAAATTAGAAAAGCTAAAAGTCTTTTCTTTCATTGTTTTTTGAAAAGTTTGATAGCGTTCCTATTGAATGCATAAGATAATCCACTCCATAAGGTAGTGAATGCTACAGTCCATTCTAAACCTTGAACATAATTCAAAAATAATTCTGTAATTACAGGATCACAATGAGCAGACGCATATATTAAGAAAACTGGTTTAATCATCATAGAACCAATATATAACATTTGTAAACCTGTATTGATTTTACTAACCATAGTGGGATGAACTTCAACAGTAATTAAGCTGAAATCCCAGTATCTTGTGAAAGTCTTTGGAGGTGGTAATGACATCCATCTTATAACAAATGCACCTAGTGTCAAAAAAATGTCACGGCCTAAAATTAAACTAGCAATATACAATGGAATTGCACCAGCTTTAGCTAAACATGCTGTACATATGATCATAAGAGCCTTATCGGCCAATGGATCAATGATGCCACCCACCACAGACTGCAAATTGTACTTTCTGGCTATATAACCATCGACAAAATCAGTGACACAAGAATAAACAAAAAGTGAAAGAGCCCAAGTAACCTGTCCGTGAATAATTAAGTATCCAACAACTGGTGCAGAAATTAGCCTTGTAACAGTTAAAAAATTAGGTAGAGTATAAATATTTTCATGAAAGTCGACTGGGATGATTTTATTTAAGTTTTCTTTCAACCCCTTAGCGTTTTCTTTTAACTGAAGAGATTTCTCCAGTGTTTTCTTCCTTAATTCATGGGACTGTTTGGTTAACTGATGTGATTTCTTCAAAGTATTTTGTTCCACTTCCTTTGATCTAGTGTAAGTATCATGTTTTAGTTTTTGTGATTCCTCATAATACTGGTTGGTCAAAGTTTTTGTTTTTTTGACTATTTCCTGGGATTGGAGGTTGTTGTGCTTCTGCTGGATGGCCACACAAGTAGTGAAAAATCTGGAGATGGGGATGAATCGGAGACGTTGAGCCTGACAGCCCTGGCGAAGTGGAAAATGGGAAGCACCACCAACTGCTTTGGATATAGAAAAGAAGATAGGCTTGAACAATTTCAGTTCCATGGAATTCTGTAGGGAGTTGATAATGTACTGTTGGGCATTCTAGTGGATGAACTACTCACCAGAGCGATATATGAATCATTTGAATCATTTTCGATAAAACATTCTCAACCATTTCGTTTCGGTTCAAGCATTTAAGTGCAACTGTTTCTTAAATTCCTACGTTCCTGCAAGACTTTTCTAATTTGTCTTCATTTTTGCAAGATTGTTTGGATTATTTAATTCTCTCACGAAAACCATGAATGTGCTAGTTTATGCTGGTCCTGGTACTACTCCAGATAGTGTTAAGCACTGCTTAGAAACATTAAGGTTACTTCTTACTCCATACTACGTTGTCTCCAGTGTCAAAGCTGAAACTTTTAAAGAACAACCATGGGCATCCAAAACAGCTATGGTAGTTATTCCTGGAGGTGCTGATCTTCCTCTTTGTAAAACTTTGAATGGTGCATCTAACAAAGAAATTGAAAATTTTGTGAAAAGAGGTGGTAGATATTTAGGATTATGCTCAGGAGGTTATTATGGATCATCTAGAGTTGAATTCGAAGTTGGAAATCCAAAAATGGAAGTCACTGGCTCTAGAGAATTGAAGTTTTTTCCAGGAACTGCTAGAGGAAGTTGTTTCAAGGGTTTTTGTTATCAGTCTGATAAGGGTGCTAGAGCTGTCACACTTAAAGTTAATAAAGATGCATTACCTGGTTTAGAGGATACTGTTCTCAATTATCACAATGGTGGTGGTGTATTTCTTAATGCTGATAGATATCCAAATATTGAAATTTTAGCAACCTATGATTGTCCTTTAGATATTGAAGTTGAAGGCCCTCAGGCATCCACTCTTCTCTGTAAGGTTGGTCAGGGCCATGCTTTATTAACTGGTACTCATCCTGAATTCACCCCAGACTTTCTAAGTGAATCATCAGATGTTCCAACATTCACAAATGTTATTAAGGCTTTAAGAAATGATAATAGCAGAAGGTTGAATTTTTTGAGAGCTTGTTTGAAGAAAATGAACATGAAAGTTAACGATACTGAACTCTCAAGACCATCATTGACCCCGTTATATTTAACTTCAATTAACCCTGAAGACACTGCAAAATTGATAAATAATTTGGAAAAAAATGTTGGATATCAAATTCAGAACATTCTTGATGCCGGTAATGATAAATTTAGAATTCTTAAAGGAATTGATTCCTTAAAACAAATACAACAAAAAGAAGGCTATGAGGATCCTGATATTGCTATCAAAGATTTAATTTTGTGTGACTCAGCTCTTCCAGATAGACGTTCCACACCCTATTTTGATATGAATTCTTTTGTTAACTACCTTAGAGAATTTGCGAAACAAAAGGGATTAAATGACAGTTTAGAATTCGGGTCCACTTTTATGTACGGTGAAGTTTTAACCTCTACAAACACCTTAATTGATAATAACCCAAAGCTTTTAAAGCAGTTACCAACTGGGTTTACAGTTTCTGGAACTGTTCAGATATCTGGTAGAGGTAGATCTGGTAATGTTTGGGTTAACCCTGTTGGTGTTCTTCCAGTTTCAACCTTTATGAAATTACCATTAAATAACAGCAAATCTCCAATTGTCTTTATTCAGTATTTATCAAGTTTAGCATTTGTTAAGGCTGTTGTGGAATACGATGAAGGCTACTCAATAATTCCTATTAGAATTAAATGGCCAAATGATATTTATATTATGCTACCAGAGTACATTGGTCGTGTTGTTCCTCCAGATTCAGAGGAAGTCACTCATGTTAAAATTGGTGGGGTTTTAGTTAATACCAACATCGTGAATAATGAATATAATTTAGTAGTGGGCTCTGGCTTGAATTTATCCAATGCAGCCCCGACCACTTCTGTTAATTCAATTATCGATGAAATGAATAAAAAGTTAGGAACTAGATTACAGAAAGTTACAACTGAAAAGTTTTTGGCTAAGTATCTAACCGAATTCAATTTAATGTTTAATCAGTTTAAAATCAATGGATTCGAACAGTTTATGGATTTCTATTATAAAGTCTGGATGCATACAGATCAAATTGTCCATATTCATCATAAAGGTAATGTTAAATGTAAAATTACTGGCATAACTTCCGATTGGGGATTGTTGTTGGCTAAGGAGATTGATATCAGAGGAAACTTTGTAGGCAATACTTTTGAATTACAGCCTGATGGAAATTCTTTTGATATGTTTAAAGGACTTATTTCTAAAAAAAAATAAAAATAACCAATGACCAAATAGTATTTTCTCCTTATTTAGTGTTTAGTGTTTATGGTACTTCTGTATTCTGTTTAAAGCCTTAATTTTTTGTCATTTTTCATTTTCAAATCCTTGAGTTGTAGATTCACCAAGTCAGGATTGCACAATGCCTCTTAAGTCATTCATCACCTTCAGAATATAGGAATTTACAACTGGGTTAAAGGTAAATGTTTAATATCATAAAATTTATAATAAAAATACAAAGTAGATATGTAATGAAAAAAGAGAACAAAGTTTTTCTAATTTTTTTTAAGTGAAGAGAAAGATAACAAAAAAGGCAGATAAAAAAACACAATATACATTAGCTATGGAAGCAGATAATTAACAGAATTTATTTGTATTAAAACAGCAGAAAATTTAACATAAAAATAAATTCAAACTAATTACTTATTATCTTCATTACCATTACTTCCGTTACCTGAATTGTAGAATCGCGATCCTGAACTATAAGAAGGTGAAGTAGGAGAATACTGAGGAGATGTAGGAGAGTACTGTGGTGATGTTGGTGAGTATTGAGGAGATGTAGGAGAGTACTGTGGTGATGTTGGTGAATATTGAGGAGATGTAGGAGAGTATTGAGGAGATGTAGGAGAGTATTGTGGAGAAGTAGGTGAGTACTGAGGTGACGTTGGAGAGTACTGAGGTGACGTTGGAGAGTACTGAGGTGACGTAGGACTGTAGGATGGGGAAGTTGGACTGTAGGATGGAGAAGTTGGTGAATATGAAGGGGAAGTTGGACTGTAGGATGGAGAAGTTGGTGAATATGAAGGGGAAGTAGGGGAGTAAGACGGAGAAGTAGGGCTATATGAAGGTGAAGTTGGTGAGTAGGATGGAGAAGTTGGCGAATATGAAGGGGATGTTGGAGAGTAAGAAGGTGAAGTTGGCGAATATGAAGGGGATGTTGGAGAGTAAGAAGGTGAAGTCGGAGAGTAAGAAGGTGAAGTTGGCGAATATGAAGGTGATGTCGGAGAGTAAGAAGGTGAACTTGGACTATAAGAAGGTGAAGTTGGACCATAAGAAGGAGATGAAGCACCGTAACCAGAAGAGAATGGAGAAGTTGGTTCATAACCTGTAGATCCACCATAAACAGTAAGACCACCGCTACGATCTTCGTTCATACCAGATGTTATCAATGGAGAAAATGAGGCTCTATCTCCATCCATATTAACATCAACAATATCATCCTTAAAATGATCATCTTCATATGGTGTGGCACCGCCGTCAACATTCTTAGTACCCAAAGTAGACGCTGGTAGATTAACAGATGAGTCTGAAGGTAGCGCAGATAGTTTCTCTTCATCCAAGTAAACCTCAAATGAACCTGTACCAAATGGAGCCATTTGACCCAGAATAACATTCTGGGAAACACCATCACAAGTGTCTAATTCAGCAGCAGCACCCGCTTCAAATAATATTTCAACGGTTTCTTCAAAAGAGCATCTCATTAAAGCACCAGTATCATTTCTATTGAAACCATGTCTCGAAATAGCAACTAAATGACCTCTGTAAGTCATCAAATCAACCAATAGAGATAAATGTCTATAGTTAACATATGAACCATCAAAGGCAATGACATTAAGAATTTCTTTATATAAAGCACTTCTAGCAGCCTCAATACCGAGAACAAATAACACTTCAACGAAGGAGTTAGAATATGTTCTAGTAGTATCAACACCATCAACAGATATAACATCGGCTAAATTGATACCATCGGTTTCTAAAACCCATTCTTCTTTCTTAGCGAAATCACCAGTTTCATCAATATAAGTTCTATCATACTTCATCATGAATACTCTACTAATACCAGAAATACCTCTTAAAGAAATAGACTCTAACATCTGCGCCTCTAAGGCTTTCAACAAACCATCTTCGGTCTCTTCTTCCTCTTCATCTAATGATTTTTCTTCTCTGACAATTCTACATCTAATTACCAATTTCTCAGCATTATCTTCGGACCAAATAACGAACAAATCATCACCAAAGTTTTCCATAATCTTACCAGCAACTTGACTCATTGTCAATTGTTTATCCAACATCTTAGCTCTATCCAACTCCAATCTCAACAACCAAGGTGATTGTTTATGAATATTTTCTTCAACTTTTTCATCAGGAATTGCAAAATAAGCTTCAACAGTATCAATATCATCCTCAATCACTGTGGCTCTTGGGTCTGGATCATAGTAAATTTCTGTAGAAGCAGTTACATTTCTTAAAGTAGTATGCTCGATTGCAGATTGAATAGATTTAGCCTTCTCAATATCAGAGGCTACATCTTCCTTCAAATAAACAGTTAAAGCAGGAGTTTTAACATTTTTAGCAACATTCAAAATTTCTTTCAATCTTGGGACACCTAACGTAACATTTTTGGAAGAAACACCAGCATAATGGAAAGTATTCAAAGTCATTTGTGTTGCAGGCTCACCAATAGATTGAGCAGCAACTACACCAACCATTTCACCTGGATTGACTAATGATCTTAAAAATAGTTGCTCAATCGTACCAATAATCCAATCAAATGCATCCTTAGTCAATCTAAATTCTTCTAAAACTCTTTTTGTAGCTAATCTAGATCTAACTAAACACTGAAACAATAAAGTAGCATTTTCTTGAGCTTCTTGAAGGATAACACCTCCGCCTCTCACAACAAAAAATCTCTTACAAAGATCTTGAACACCCTGAACAATTTCCAGAATTGTTAGATCACTAGCTCTAGAACGGTCCACATGGAAAATCTGTTGAGCATTTTGAATAATTCTTCTAATATTCACTGGTAATGGCCAATTGTTATCACCCGATGGAAAGCACACAGTTCTTAGATATTCTCTATCCTTCAATAATTGTTCATATTCTTGATCTAAAATCTTTTGTAATTTTATATCACCTAGAATTTCCGAACCATATTCAATAAAATCTTGACGAATTGAATTTTCAGCATTCATCAAATCAACACGGTACCTCTTTTCAAATGAGAGATCAGAACCAGGGATAGTATCTATGGTTTGCTTTTCAACTTGTGTTGCATCTAAACCATCTTCACCATACAAGAATTCAATTACATCACCTAAAGAGTTTCTAGTAGTACCATCATAATGAACCATGATATCTTCTAAAGCCTTTAATAAACGTCTTTGAATATAACCTGTTTCAGCAGTTTTAACGGCAGTATCAATCAAACCTTCTCTACCAGCCATAGCATGGAAGAAAAATTCCTGTGGAGTCAAACCTCTTAAGTATGAGTTTTCAACAAAACCTTTAGACTCAGCAGAATAATCATCTTTAGTGAAATGTGGTAACGAACGATCAGCAAAACCAAAATTAATACGTTTACCTTCAACAATCTGTTGACCAACACAGGCAGACATTTGAGAAATATTAATATAAGAACCTTTAGAACCAGCAGTAACCATTTGTTTAACATTGTTGGAATCCTTTAACGATGTTTCAGCGGATTTACCTGCAGAATCTCTAGCTTCATTTAAAATTTTAGAAACCTTTTGTTCGAAAGACTCTCTAACAGTCATACCCGGCTCAGCTTCTAGCATATTATTTTGGGCATCCACAATAACTTCTTGAACCTTTTCTTTTGCAAAAGCAATAGTCTCAGTAATTGTTTTCATGGTTCCAGGATCTGCAATAGCATCACCAATACCAATAGAAAAACCATTATGCAATAACCAATAGTTAACAACCTTTTGAATATTACTGAACAAACGTGCACAAACTTCTGGACCTTTTTCTCTCATTGTAGTATGAATTAAACCACCAGCTGAGGCACCAATAGTAGCTTTGTTGACGACACCAAACATGATTTCACCATTAACAATCAACATACCAGAATCCTTAGGAGATAATAATGAACCATCCAATCTCTGTAAAAAAATACCCTTTGGAATACAAAGTGATAATATTTGCTTACCCGTCCAAAGCGGTCTAGGCTTTAGAATAGCTGGTTGTGGAACAACACCATCCCAATTAGGAATCCAGAAACAAATGTTCATAACTTGATCATACTCAACGAAAATATCTCTTAAAGTCATCTTTCTGACACCACACAATGAATCTTGCACAATACCCATAACTGGCTTGTTTGACTGGGGAGAAATAATTTGTAAAGGAACGGCACAAATTTGAGACAATTCAGCTCTAGTTTCATATGATTGGGGAACATGCAAATTCATTTCATCACCATCGAAATCAGCATTATATGGAGAAGTAACAGATAAATTCAATCTAAACGTAGAATAGGGCATAACTTTAACTCTATGTGCCATCATGGACATTTTATGAAGAGAAGGTTGACGATTAAATAAAACAGGATCATCATCCATCAAGTGACGTTCAACTTTCCAACCATATTGTAATTGAATATCACCAGCCCTTTTGTTAAATCTTAAATCAATTCTATCACCAGAGTCTCTAATCACATATTTTGCACCAGGGTGTTCATTAGGACCATTTCTAACTAATTCAGTTAGTTTTTGAATATTATATGGGGTAACAATTTCTGGATACGATAGTGTTTTTGCAATTGATTTAGGAACACCGACTTGATCTAGATCTAAATTAGGATCACCTGAAATAACAGTTCTAGCAGAGAAATCAACTCTCTTACCCATTAAGTTACCTCTGAGACGACCTTCTTTACCCTTAAGACGGGCTCTAATTGATTTAATTGGTCTACCACTTTTTTGTAAAGCTTGAGGTTGACCTGCAATATCGTTATCCATGTAAGTTGCAACGTGATATTGTAATAATGCTTCAAATTCACTTATAACATGTTGGGGCGAGCCATCCATTTCAAATTTCTGCACATTAATGTTAGCCTTTAATATATCTGCAAGTTTATAAGTCAAATCATCTTCAGATCTCTTCGAATCAGTGAACGCAACAGAGGGTCTGACAGGAGGAGGAGGAACAGGTAACACTGTAATTAACATCCATTCAGGTCTTGCATAATCTTCATTAAAACCTAATTTGATACAATCTTCAGCCGAAATATGTTTGAAAATATTAAGAACTTCAGTAGCTGTTATTTGTCTTCTTTCAACAGACTCTGTATCATCATCTATATTGGATTTTTTCCACGTACCCCATAATTTCAAACCATCTCTTCTGACTGTTGGCTGTTTGCTGCCACAACCACCTCTTAAATGTTGCTCTTCAGTGGAATCCTCATCTAATGGTTGATCAACTTCACAAACCATTTTTGTTTTACATATATTCCAAACTGCATTAAATCTCTTCTTGGGATCTTTAATCCTGATGGCTGCTGCAAACTGTGGATTAGTATACTCATCCACAAGAATTTTACCACAATTCATACAAACACATTCACATGCCTTTTTAATTTTTGCAATGAAACCAACATGGAATACTGGTTTAGCCAACTCTATATGACCAAAGTGACCTGGACATTCTTGCATATCTTCAGAACATGTTTGACATCTGAAATTTCTATCAACAGAACCTAATCTTGGATCATTTAAACCACCTTCTCTAGGCTTCATAGTAGTTGGATCCATTATCTCAGGATATTCAACTTTGGCAACAGAAATTGCTCTAATTTCTTCAGGAGAAAGAAGACCAAATTGGACCTGATAAAATATGAATAACAAATCATGAGTTAGTACGACGATCAATGATGGCTGTAAGCAAAAAATTTCGTAAAACTAAAATACTCACTTCTTGAACTGTACGAAGAGGGGCACTTGAATATTGGAATCTACTCATTTTTGCTGTAGATGTATTGATTATGTTTATGTAATATTAGCTATGTAAATGGATTGAAATAAAAATCTATAAGGATAGGAAAATATATATTTTTTCTGGTTTTTTTAATTTAAATGAAGTGGTCTCTATGTGTAAATATATTTTTTATAAAACTATGAAGCTTAATTTTTTGATTGTTATATCACTTTTAAAATTTAATGAGATTAACAAATACTATACAGAAGTTTCAGAAACAATTAAAATGAAACTGAACTAGTAACAAGTATATGAGTGTGAGAGGGTAGAATTAATTGAATGAAGTGTGAAATAAGTGAAACAGATCGATAGTGAAATTTTCAGGAAATCAATATCTACGAGACAAAGGCTAAGGAAACTTGTAATAGACAATTAATAATTCAATTGAGTGGGAAATGAATATATGTTTGATGTATATTGGTCTCTGTCTGTTGCTGAATGAAAACCAAAAGGAGCAGGAAGTTTCCTGTGGATGTTAGTTGTATAAATGATTGCAGCGATCAAACAAATGAGTGCAAATTTAGATGTAAAAAGATGCTAATGAAATAAGCCAATGGAGATATATGAGAAATAGTATCACCAGAGTGGATATGGGGAGGAGCCTTGAGGAGCAGTATAAGTAGTGGAATTAGAAATCGGAGTGTTTCTACCTGATTGTTTAAAGTTTGTTTGTTTGTACAGCGAGTCGTCGACGGTGGCGAAAAGTTTTGTGTTGCATACACGACCTAGATTAATCTCGGGCGGGGCTTCAAAACCACAAGTTACACATATAAATCACATGACCATAAATATACAACTAATATTAATTTAATTTAATAGTTTTTATCACATGACCAATTTTATTTAGGAAAAGAACTTACGGAAAGCTTCCTTTTCCTTTTGTTGTCTCTTCTTCTGGGTACTCTTTGAATCAAGCAAGGCTTTACTGATAACAGGATCCTTGGGTTCAATTTTTAATGCATGCTCAAAATCATTAATGGCTTCTTCTTCATTGTGACCTAGTAAATGTCCATTGCCTCTTCTGAAAAAAGCTTTGGCCTTAGATTTGTCATCAATTTGTTCAACTTCTAATGCATTTGTGGCAAACTTAACTGTATTTCTAGCATCTCTAGACTTCATAGCCATTAATGAAGCATTTAAATTACAAGACACCTTCAATTTGTACAGTATAGCAAGGTCTTCTTCTGATAAATCATCTGGAAAATAAGCATTTAACCAACTAACAGCCTTGCAATATTTATTAAATGCAAGCTTTAATTCTCCTTTCTTAAATAATGCCGTACCCAAGTCTTTAATTTCATTAATTGCACCAAACACACTTTCTGGTTTATTAATATCGATATTTTCCTCATCCTCTAATGATTCTTCATATTTATCTCCAGTACCATCATCAAATTTCAATGGATCACCTTCTTTTAATTCACCACAATCGGTAATCTTACATTCTTGCTTTGGCTTATCACCTGAATCAGTTTCTGAGTTTTCCATTTTTCTAACTATAGACTTACCTGCAATGACTTGACCAAAAACAACATGTTTACCATCTAAATGAGGAGTTTTGACTGTAGTTATAAAAAATTGGGAACCATTGGTGTTTGGGCCAGAATTTGCCATAGACAATAAGAATGGTTTATCATGCTTTAAAGCGAAGTTTTCATCTTCAAATTTCTCTCCATAAATTGATTTACCACCGGTACCATTAAAGTTAGTGAAATCACCACCTTGGATCATGAATGATTTAATAATTCTGTGGAAGATAGAATTTTTGTAACCGAAACCTTTTTCACCAGTACATAAGGCTTTGAAGTTTTCAGTTGTCTTTGGAACAATATCATCGAATAGTTCAAATGCAATTCTACCGGCGGCTTCATTGCCAATTGAAATGTCGAAATAGACTCTTGAACGTTCAGCTGTCATCGATTTTTTGTTAGTTTGTATAAAATTATTTGTTTGTGATGATAAACCCAGAAGTATGTTGAACTGGAGTAAAAACGAACCGTTCAGTGATGAACAGCTTTGCTTCGCTGTATGAGACTCTCAGTCTCTCCAGCAAACGTTCTGGAAACTTCTTAGTCTTACAGCGTATTTAAGCAAGTGCTCGTACACTTCTATGGAACATTAATATTTTGCATCGCTTAAATTAAATAATACATTAATATACATCTAAAAAGAATTCAAACTATGAAGCTAATCCTTTTATCACCGATATGTGTTTTGTTTCACATGAATCTATAAATCAAATCAATTCGATTTCTTCGATCATATTGAGTTAGGCACCAAGTTGATATTGATAAAACCAATTTGAAATACAAAATTCTGATACATTCATAGACTTGGACAGAAATTCAATTGCATCTTGATTTGGCGAATCACCGTCTAGTAAATGTGCTGTAGATTCTAGTCTTCTGATTTGACTGGGAGTCAGAGAATTTACTCCTTTTTCATTCATAAACCACCTTAAAACTGTATCGTAAGCCAACCCTATTTTACAAGCAATAGAGTTAATTTGTTGATGATTTGGATTTGGATTAATCTTGAAACTTGTTTGCAATGCCAATAACTCTTTACTACCTAAACTTTGTGTAAATTTTGAAGTCGCACTTGAATCTTGTTGAAATTTTATTCTATTAAAATGGTCTAAGTTACTTATCTCAGAAGAATCTTCTCTCATTGCATCAATTGTGAATTTAGTCATTTCGGTGTGTGCTTGCGAGTCTTCATTAGGTTGAATGAGTTCCGTCACTTCGGCCACACTATTGCTTGGTGATCCATTTGTAAGAAAAAAAGTATCTTCTTCATATAAAATTTCATTAGCCAGGAACTTTTCATCAACATTTTCAACATTTCTAACTCCAACTATTTCCAAATCGTCTTCGTCATCACTGTTTTCTAATTTCGTATTGATTGTTGGAGTTGGACGCAAACTATGGGAATCGGTAAATTCTTGAACCAGCTTTTGTAGTATAGGTTTATCGGTATCTTCATATGGACTGAAAGTATCATCCTCACTATCATCTATTATAAAGTCTTCTACTGTTGTAGTATCAGTACGACCTCTGAGTCTACTAGATAGAGCATTTTCATTATCAATGGAAATGTCTCGTCTTGGAATAAACCCCATACGGTTGTTCAAGAAGTTAATCACCTGATTTTTATTCATAGTGCTTGAACTACTTATAGAATCCTGTATGAAGTTTTGAAACTTTTTTTGATCTTTGAACAACGTCTTTGGACCACTATCATTCTTCCATATTTTAGGTTTTGAAGCAGAGCTGCTTGAAATTATACTAGAATGAGTATAAGTGGCAGTATTTTTATTACTACTAGGATAAAGATATTCTTTGTTAACAGGGAGCAGTTTATTTGTTGATAAATTGGAGGAATTATTACTTTGATTGTGGCTATGATTGAGGTGATGCTGATGCCTTTTTTTCTGTTTATTAATCAATAACAATTTCTTTAATCTAATGTTACCTAAACTTTTGTTTTCCAAGGCTTCTTTAAATCTTTTGACTTTAGAAGGTGTGATTAAAGGACCAACGGCATTAGCAGGCATGCTTTTGACCAAAGAACTTGAATCTTTATAAGACTGAGAATCATAAATGTTCAGTCCGGAAAGCTTTAATTGATCACGTGGAAAATCATGTCTTTTGACTTTTCTAATAGGAATAGTTGAATTTCTATTTAATTGTATATCATCATCACTGAGAGGAACAAGTCGAAGATTGTCTTTATGAGATATACTAGATCTGGTAGTTCTTCTCCTGGCAATGGGTTGACTGAGAGTATACCAAGGAGGAGTTGTTTCTATATCAGAGTCGCTATTTAGTGGTATTGATGTGAATGAATTTACCATTTCTGAACTGTTTGCAGAAACATGCTTATTCTTATTATGAAGGTTCTGAGAGTAATTTGACTTTCGATTATCAACATCTTGTTCTCCACCGGAATCTGGAATATTCAGACTCTGCCATACATCTTCTTTAATTTTGTATGAATCACGCAGTGATTTTAAATGACCTGAATCTTCTATTAGCTTACCTGTTCTTATATCTATAACATCACCTTGCTCATCTAATTGTGAGTACTTTTCAATAATAGTTTTCCATGCGTCGGCAACTTTCTTCAAAGATCGCAGTCTTTGACTTTCCATATTTTCGATTGAATTCATGTTTCTATTGAAACCTGCAAGTGATAATGGAATGAGAAGACAGGGGTGGCGGTTTCTATAGGTACGTGTTTTAGTAGAGAAATAGGTAATAAGTGAGGTTATATGCTTATGCTTACTTCTGCTTCGCAGCTTCTGTCGCTTTAAGGAAACCCCAATGGATATAGGACCATGTCTGGACCTTTGTTGTGTTAACTGTTCATCTTTCGTTGCATAATTGGGAACTCAGATTACATGATTTAGTAACAGTACTTAGTCTCTACAAATTAATGAATAAGGAGAGTGGTATAAGCTTGAAAAATACACACAGGAAAAACGTATGCATCTAAAAAACTGAAAAAAAGTACACAGATGCATGCAAAATAGATAAAACGTTTTATATACAGGAATCAATGTCTGTGAAAGAGTTGATTGAACTTCTTTAAAAGTTTGACACATCATTGTACTTAGTTTGGGTTCGTTCATTATTTGAATACTTGTCCCAGCATCCACGGAACGCTTTTAGCTAAATAAAGAGAGATGTTAAAACTAATAGTTAGTAAAGTTTTCAAAATATTGTGAATCCACAGGATAAATGACCAGAAGTCATAAACTAAAATTGTATCAACATACTTCATCCATACATTGTCTCCAATCATTTGTATCGGCATGACAAAGTTGAAGCTTTAAGTTTTCATCTGATCCAATTGCAAGTTAAAGAAAGTTAGTACTAGTTGCTTTAGATAAAGATAATCATAAAATACTTAGCACATTAAAATACGTACCTGCACAACCAGTTTTTATGATTCTTTGATCCCTTATCAATATATACAATTTTGTTAGTGAATGGAAATAAATCAAGGAGAAAAAATAGTAATCTGGGTGTCTTTAGTAAACGTACCATTCATCGGGATCATCATCTCCATCTTCATTTTTTTCTTCATGATGTACATAATCTGCATCCTTTTCCGTCTTTGGATCATTCGACATATTTGTAAGATAGTCAATATCTGTTTATATATCAGTACAAGCCCAAGGGTATGCTTGTTATGATAACCAATAAATAATTTGTGTACATTCAAGTGGTGCACTGGTGTAACTAAATGATCGATTCGTTTGGACCACGTCGTCCACTTGGTAGAACTCGATCAATAATACAAAAACAATCGAATACGTAAACTTTTGCTTTGTTCAATCCATCTGTTCAACACCTGCAATTAGGCTTTCATAGACGTTTATTCATTATTTCAATCAAAGTTATTTTTCAATTGCTTGCTGATACTTCAGATCTGTGCTTGATTATAACTGATTTCCAACTTATTAATTGAACAACAAACACCTCCTTTATAGAGATCAATCGATTATTCACGTCAATTAATTATTGCTGTTAGATTACATTCATCATGGTTAAGGTCAGAGAAATTGCAGAAACTGCAGCTATTGCTTGGTCTCATGATTCTAGTCCGTTATTAGTATCTGGTACCTTGGCTGGTGTTATGGATGATACCTTCTCTTCAGAGTCATACATTAGGATTCATGATCCTTTTAAACTAGATGGAAAGTCTTTAGCTGAAGGTTCTGTTTCTGGAAAATTTCACTCATTATCTTGGAGTTCTCCATTCAATTCATATACGAAAGGTTTGATAGCTGGAGGTTTAGAGAATGGTACTATTCAATTATGGGATGCCGAAAAATTCTTGAAGACGGGAAATTTAGAATCTTCACATGTTAGTGAATTAAAGAAGCATACTGGGGCTGTTTTAAAAGTTGCTTTCAATCCTATTCAGCAGCATATTCTTGCTTCATCTGGTAACAAAGGTGAAGTGTTTATTTGGGATACTACTAAAGGCACTTCTTATGCCCCCGGCCAAGCTATGTCACCCCTTGATAAAGTTTCATCACTCTCCTGGAACAACTCAATGCCTCATATTTTTGCATCAGCAGGTAATACCGGTTATGCGTCGATTTGGGATTTAAAATCTAAAAGAGAAGTTTTACAATTGTCTTATTCTGGTGCTAACTTATCGGTCGTTGAATGGCACCCCACCCAAAGCACGAAGTTAGCCACTGCTTCCGATACCGACTCATCTCCTGTGATTTTAACCTGGGACTTAAGAAATGCATCAACTCCTGAACAAGAACTAAAAGGTCATAAGAAAGGTATTTTGAGTCTGGATTGGTGTAAACAAGATCCTGAATTTTTATTATCAAGTGGTAAGGATGATACAACCGTTCTATGGAATCCAATTAAAGGTTCAAAATTATGTGAATACCCTTCTATGCCAAATTGGATTCATGAAGCTAAGTTTGCTCCTAAATTACCTGATATTATTGCTAGAGCTTCTTATGATAAAAAGATTAGTATTGATACCCTTCAAAATACAACAACTCTCGACAAAGTAAAAGTCAACACTTCGAATGAAACAGATTTCTGGAATACATTATCAACCACTGACACTCAAGTTCCTGTTGTTTCTGTCAGACAAGCCCCTTCTTGGTTAAAAAGACCTGTCAGTGTTAACTTTGGATTCGGTGGTAAGCTCGTTATTGTTTCGAAAACAAGTGATTCGACTTCCACTGTCATATCTACTAAAACTTGCATTGATGAAAACATCACTGGTTATGTTGACTGTTTATCGAAAGCAATTCAATCCGGTGATTTTAAAACTCTTGTTGAAACCAAGGATGAAACTGATGATTGGAAGCTTATTAAGAAAGTTTTGAATGATGGTAATCTATGCTTATTAAAGGAGCAGTTAAGGGATTTGGAGACCGAAGAAATCGATGATACAGAAGTCAAAGAATCTGAAATTAATGATGACGATTTCTTTAACCAATTAGCTGAAACAAAGGATGCTACTTCAGCTGCTAGCAGCATCACTCCTTATACTCCAAAGGGAACTTTCAAGTTGTTTGACATTGAAAATGAATTTGAGAAGAGTGTCATTGAACAACTGTTAGTTGGTAAAAATGAAAAAGCTTTAGATTTATGTATTTCCAAAGACAAGATTTTAGAAGGCTTAGTTTTGGCTTTGAATGGTTCAGAAACCATGAAAAAGAAAGCACAAGATGCTTATTTTGCTAAATATGCCACAGGTACCTCTTTAGCCAGGGTTCTTTACAGCAGTGCCAATGATGACGTTACTGATCTTGTTGAAAATGCTGATATTGAATCATGGAAAGATATTGCAGCTTCTGTTTTGTCATCAAGTGGAGGTAAGCCATCATTTTCAGATAATATTTCTAAATTAGGTGATAGAATTTTGAATTCATCTCTCCCAAATGCTCGTTCGGATGCTATCGCTTGTTATGTTGCTGGTGGTGCTCTGGATAAAGTTACTGAAATTTGGATTTCAGAACTACCAAAATTGGAGTGTTACTTCACTGATAAGGAAAAAGACACTACAAAAACTCCATTTGAGGCTAGATTCAAAGCTTTGGGCGAAGTTGTTGAAAAGATTATTTCTTGTGTTTCTACTATTGATCAAATTGATGATTCTAAGCTAGTTGTTTCCGGTTCTATTTTCAAAGAATTTGCTGAAAGTTTGGCCAATAACGGTTATTTTGAGCTTGCATATAAGATATTAAGTAAGATTCCAGAAACTGTTCCAGGTATCAAGTTAGAGAAAGAAAGAGTCTCAAAAGCTTTCATTAAAAAAGCTACTGTTCCGGCTAATAGTACTACAGCTAAAAGCAAAAGTTATTCAATTGCTAGTACACCATCTTCTAACATAGCTTCCAGAGTTTCTGCTTACCCTGTTCCTGTTGCTAGTGCTCCTAGCTCAAATCTTTTATATTCTACAGCTCAGGCTCCATCCGCTTCGAACCCACAGACATCTAATCCGTATGCTCGTTTACCAAGTGTTAGCGCTGCACCTGTCCGTGCTAATCCATATCAAGTTCCTCCTCCTTCTATGTCACCAGCAGTTCCTGCTGCATCACCAGTTCCTCCAGCACATGCTAATCCATATGCTCCAAGAACTGCACTCGATTCGTTAAAAGGTCAACAAACACCATTGAATTATAATCATAATGGTGTTCAAGGTGCTCAGCCTTCATTTGAAACACCAAAACCACCTTCATTTAAGAGAGACCAAGGTGGTTGGAATGATTTACCCACAGGTCTGGCTTCTCAACCTCCAAAACGTTCTGCTCAACCAGCTGTTCCTTCAGCATATCAACATTTATCAAAGCAAGAATCTAAAAGAAATATTTCACAAGCACTATCTATGCCGCCACCTCCTAGATCAATTAGTCGTAGTTCTACCAATGGTTCTGTAGCCCCTCCTGCTCCTTCAACACCAACTTCAGTTCCACCTCCAAGACCTAATAGATATGAACCGATTCAGAATTCTCAACCACCAACTCCAGGTTACAAATCACCATCTGGACTTCCTCATCAACCACCCCAAAGACCACCATCCGTGAATCCATATGCTCCTAAGCCAGAAGTTCAAGGTCCAGTTAAAATTCCAATGGCTCATACTAATATTTCTCAGGCTCCACCTCAGCCAGCATCCCCTGTTTTAGCTGCCAGAAACCCATATGCTCCAAAGTCTGATACTTTTGGACCAATGCAATCTATTCCAGGCCATTCACGTTCATTATCTTCTAATGGTCACCATGCTCCTCAGCATTATGACTCTCCTTCTGCTTTCATGCCTCCTCCACAGTCTAGTGTGCCTTCACCACCACCTCATCAACCTAGTATTCCTCCACCTCCACAACGTCAAAGTAACATTCCTCCACCTCCCCGGACAAAATCAGTTGCAGAATCACCACTTCCACCTTCTAACGGCTCTACTAGTACTGCAAATGGTAATTACCCAAGTGGTGATAGATCTCACATCCATCCTGAAGCTGTTTCAATCTTTCAGATCTTATCGAATGACTTAAACACTTACAGAGAGAAAGTCCCAGAAAAATTTGCAAGACATATCGTCGATGCTGAAAAAAGGCTCAATATTCTATTTGATAACTTGAATAATTCTACGTTGTCCCCTTCGATTATTAATCAATTGTCTCAATTAACCAATGCCTTATCCGCTCGTGACTTTACGACTGCTGAAGCCATTCAAAATCAACTTTTAGCTGACAAGTCTAATGATTTATGGATGTTAGGTGTCAAGCGTCTAATTGGTATAGTCAAAGCATTAGGTGGTTGATTTCTTTTACAGCTTTGAAATTTAAATTTTTGTAAAAGAGCTCAAATTTTGTAATAATTGTTGTGTTTTGAATGCATATGTTTTTGTTCTAGATTATACTAATTTCTTTGTTTTTTTTTGTGTTCTATTCTCTGTTTTTCTTTCTTTTACACTATTATTTTTAGTTTTATTTTCTTGAATTCTAAACTCTTATTGAACGAAGTACACATACCTAAAAATTAATTGGTAAACTCCTTAGTTCATTATTTCTAGTTTTCGTAGTTCTAACTATAGTGTCAGGGGGTGAATAAGGGAAACTGGCGCTCATTTCCGGATTCCACCAATCTGAATATTTACGGTTGATGCTGTGTGAAGAAAGGGCAACACACCTCTTTCTTCTAATTTTCAAATATAGGCATGCAAACACGTCTTTCAAACTATTGGAAATCAGCAATATGGACATAACATCTGAAATTGTTACGTCTATTGATGAGCTAATAGGTTAGTCCGAACCAACGCCCTTGTTGAGAATACCACTACTTACTTCTAGTAGATACTAATATATTGTTTTAGCTGCGGTCGATAAAACATCACTTGTTTTAAAACACTTGAAAACATCAGAAGATCAACAGTTTGATATTGTGTGTTTAGAAAACAGGCTTAAATCATTATTTCCTGTTTTGGAATCAACTGAAAAGACAATCCGAAAGAATTCGATTCGTTTGGAGAAATCAAAGCTATGCAAAGACTTAGAGAATTCAAGTTCCATTTTATGGAACACCATTATTATTTTGATGAAACAAGAATTCAGTTCAAAATTTGTTAAGATTTTATGTGAGATTAGACTTTTTTGTTGTATGATGCTATCATTACATGAAAGTCTAAAACCTGCAATCGAATCAAAATTCAGAGTTATAAAGTGTTTATTAAAGACTTTCAATGTATGTATCGATGAAAGTCAACTTGCATTATGTAAAACTGTCCAAGAATATGTTGAAAAGTTATATACATTAATTGATAAAAATGATTTACTTGGAACAACGATGGATACTTACAAGGCCATGGGAATAGATTTGTCGATTCTAGATATGCAATTCGCAATAGTACTGAAAGATATAGTTATGGCGAAATTCTATGAAAATCGCAGTGATCCAATTGCAAATGTTGGTATACTCACAAGTGTTCAATTAACCAACACCTCTAGAATATTATACAATATTGGATTAAATCTTTATCAAGAAGAGAATTACATAGATTCTTATTATTTTTTGCATAAATGTTATTTATTGTTAGAAGTCATTTACAAAGAAAAATTGATTGATAATATTAATGGTTATGACAAAGTTGAAAACAACTGTTTGACTTTAATTGTGAAGTGCTGTATTAAAAAGAGAGACGAAGAATCATTATCTGAGGCTGAGAGATTAATTGCAATGCTTCAAAGAAAGATGGCTGCTAGTATTGAGCCTTTTAAATTATTAATTAATTTATATGAAGTCAAATCAATGGGGCAAAGTGATTATAATATTGAGGAAGTCTTCATGAAAATGATATTGGTTGCAACACCAGGAAATGATGTGATTAGGGAAATTCTTTCATTATTAAATAATTATTCCAATATTGATTCAATAACTTCCAAAAATTGTCTCTTATATGTCTTCAATAATAAAGTTGACTTTAATAAAGATTCAGAAGTGGCTGAAATGTGCTTAACTTCATTATTTTGGATGACTTTGGTTCAAGATAAAAAGTCAGATGAAACAAATAAATTAGAGAATTCTAAAACGTTAGTCAGAATTGCGGAAAGAAAATTTTTCAAAGGGATTTCAAAGCAATGTTCAAGTTGTATTATCACCTTATTTTGGAGTATTGGTAAGAAATTGAATAAAGAAGGGAAAATAAATGAGTCAATTGAATGGTTTAAGTTATGTATTCATAGATTTTTCAAAGTCAATTTAGGTAGTGACGATTTAGGAAAAATATATAGAAATATAATGTCTGGTTACTTGGGTTTGAACAGGTTTACTGATATTGATAAATTAATGAAAGAGATGGAAGTTGAAAATAAATCAGAATTGAAAAATCCCATTACACAATATTATGCTTTCTTAAAAAATTTAAATATCAATAAAGAAGAAGACTCGTTGATCAACTTAAAAAACTTGAGTTCATCGAACCATCAAACATCATTAAATTTATTAGCGTTGTGTGTCATTGACTCACAAAATTTGAAAAAACATAAGGTTATGAACCTTTCGATTCAATATTTACTGAAAAAATCGACCATTGGCTCAACTGAAAATATTGATAATTGTGTCATTATTCCAATTGCATTGAGAACTTCAATTTATTTAAATTTAAAAGAATTTGAATCTGCTGAAGCTTTAGATGATAAGGTTAAATATATTCAATTACTAGAGGAATTCTATGATAAGGTATTAAATTTCTCCGCAAAGATGAGTAATGATGAAATTGAGTGGTTTTCAAACAAAGCATATTGGATTGGAATTGAATGCTTTAAGGTTGAAATGTTAATAAAGAGTTCGGGTTTATTTTTTGGGATTTCAAGCAAATTGTCAAGTAAGAGAGAGGATTTAAAGGTTTGGAATATCCGAGCTCTCTACTTTAAGTGCCTATGTGATACATTAATCATTAAGCATTCTCCTGTTGAGGGTGAAAATGGTAATATAACCTGGTTTAATATTCTAAATGAAATTGCGCTTAATTTATCGAATGATCGTAAAACTTTGGACATGGATGTTTATATACAAAGTTCGGTTATTTATTTAGAAGCCTTAATTGAATTAAAACAATGGGATAAGTTAAAGGGCTTTTTAAAGGAGAAGTTACAATCTCATGACACGGGTAACGATAAAAAAAGTTTTGAGAATTTGGTTGAAGAGTCTATTAGGTTATCAATTACTAAAGACTGTATTCCAACCAGTGAGAAATTTAATATTTTACAAGTTATTATGGATAATAGTTTAAGTGAAGGTGGCATCAGTGCTTTTTCTAAAGTTGGATGGTTGAGATTAATTTTGGAAAATTTAATAGAGTATGAAATCGAAGGTACAAGTTTATTAACTTATTTAGACAAGTTACATTCCATCGTGAGAATTACCGAAAGCAAACAAAAAGAAGAAAAATCAAATTTTGAGTTGGAATGGTTGGCTAGTAAATGCTGGAATAATGGCGTTAAACTTATTATTAACTTTGGATTAATTACGGTTGGTAAATTGTGGTTGGAAATGGGATTAAAATTATCTGATATTACCAACGCAGAATTACATGATCAATTTGAGGGTATGTATCCCAAATTACTGAAAAGTGTAGAGGAAGAAAATGTGAATGGTACTGATAATGGCGATGAAGATGGAGTCACTGATTTTGATATTGAGATGTCTAACTGAAAAATGGTTTGTATTTTGTATGTGTGGTCTTTTATGCGTAATAATTTGCAAGATTTGATACATAAATTATTATTTCACCCTATTAAATAAATTTTAAATTAAGAAGAAAAACGTAAACAAAATTGTGATATAAGAAACTAGTCTCAAAAAATAGATATAAATTAAGAGTATTAACATAAACACAGACACACTCAAGCATAAAGAACAAAAATAGTCCTGAACAAGTAATCCACCATGTCTACTAATACAGTTTACCAACTAACCTCCAACTTCGCTTTCTTTGAATTCAATCTTTATACTTTTCAAATGATCCTTAGCTTCATTAACTTCATTTATTGATTTACCACCCAAAGTGAAGTCGTCAGCTTCTTCGTCAGAACCGCAACCACAATCATAGTCTTCCAAGATATTAATACAGTTATATTCGGGGTGCTTTAATCTCAAGTTGACTTGATTGTGGATATGGCAACCCCACATAGCAGCTGTTTCTCTCGAGCTTAACTGAGGTGGAAACTTATCTAACAACTTGACAAAGTGTCTTGCACAGTCACCGCAAGGATAAACTTGTGCAAAAGAAGTAATATATGTGTCTAAATGTTCTTCTTGCAATTTGGTTGGCTCGTCAGGATATCTAGCTAAAATTGTATGAAATAGTTTCCAGGCTGCTTGACCTAATTCAGCCTTTAGTGTAGCATTTTCCATCTTTGGCATGAACGGTAAATCATCTTCATCAAGATAATTTGTCGATTGTGCTTTAGATGATTTTGATAATTTCAAAACATTTTTTTCAAGATTATCTGAAGCAATTTTAATTTCATCGATGTTTTTGTTAGAAATTGGAGTTGGCTCATTTAACTTAGATGGTGATGAAAGTGAACTGCTTAAGGAGTAGAACAAAAACAAGATTACTATGGTAATCAAAGTAGTTGCCCCCAAATGATTAGATTTTCTCATAAGAACCATGACTATGGGTATCTTGGGATTCTGATGATGGTTAAGAAGAAGGAAAAAAATGATTGAAGGCAGCTAAATAGTCCCCGTACGTGTTCACCAGCTCAAATATCGCGTTATCCACTCCTAAAACAGAACATAATTTTACATCTCAACCAAATGAACTCTTTTTGTTTAGGCAATTTATAGTCCAATAGTTAACGCAGAAACAGTCATGTCTGATGAGAAGAGAAATTTTCCAAAGAAACCTATTAGTAATTCAATTGATGCTTTCCACATAAATTCAGCTAGACAAATGCATCAGCTTACAACAAGTGCTAGGATCCCAAGGCCAAAATCATCATCGTCAACTACGACCTCTAACAAGCCAGCCATACCGGTATTTGATTCACAATCAAGGGCTTCATTTGCAATACCATATAATCCAACACCTAAAAAATTGACATCCAGTGACGTTTGTGTGCCTGCTAAAGGTCATGAAGGCAAGTGTACGAATCCTCAATGTGCACACTGTGGAGCAGTTATCATTCCATCACCATCAGCAAGTTTTCCGTTAGAGAACATACCATCTATATCGATCAACGATTGGTCAATATATTCTAAGAGGAATCCTATTTTAAATTGTGAGGAGATTGAAGCACTTGAGAATATTTTAAAGATTCCTGTACCTGAAATGATCTTTGGCAATAATCTAATTAAAATTGAATTCGAAGACAAGTTTAAAATTGAATTTAATGCCAATGATGCATTGAAACTAGTTCAACTAAACCCTGAAAATTTAATTCAAGTTTCATATGCTACTGACTGGTTGAGTTCAAGAATCGAAAAACATAAAAATAATGATGATGTTATTTTAGAAATGTATAAACCGTTTGATTGGACATACACTACAAATTACAAAGGAACACTCTTAACTGGTGAATTCATAAAAGATGACAGCAAAACTATCCCGTTAGATAAATTGAAGAAACAAGATCCTATATTGTTTTTCGATGATATGATCTTATACGAAGATGAATTAGGAGATAACGGTATATCAATACTAAACGTGAAAGTCAGGGTTATGCATTCTTGTATGCTATTACTACAGAGGCTATTTATAAGGGTTGATAATGTTTTACTCAGGGTCCAAGATACAAGACTTTACATTGACTTTGAAGATAAATTAGTTATAAGAGAATACAAAAAGCAAGAGCTAGATTATAATAACGTTTTGAAAATGTGTCATGGTTCTGATCCAAGAAGTTTGCTAAGAGATATGAATTGGTGTGCTAGTAGATTGCCACTTGTAAGTGTTGAAAGGGAATATATAGAGTTTTAAGTATCGTATCGATTTAATATTCAAATAATTTCAGATAGTCTCTATTACCCCAGATTGACGGACGAGTTTTCAACACTATCACTCGGTCAATTAGATGTTCAATCTCTCCGAGACCTTGGAGCGCTTCTGTGATGATTTCATTTTCAAAAAATGAATCATCTTTCATTCTAAAAGGTTATTTTTATCCCTAATTATCATAGTTCGTTCCTGTAAAGAAAAACACACAATCCTATATATAAGTTCAAAATGGTGGTACCATATCGATTATTCCTCAATCAATGGAAATGCCAAATTCGTCACTTGTCTACTGCATCTCCGTCTAAAAAGAGAATTGCAGTTATAGGATCGGGTCCTTCAGCATTTTACACATCCATCAACATTCTTAAAAGACAACCATCTATTGAGATTGACATGTTTGAAAAAACACCTATTCCATTTGGACTAGTTCGATATGGAGTTGCACCTGATCATCCTGAAGTAAAAAACTGTCAAGAACGATTCACTGAATTTGTGAACGACAACAGTGGTAACCAATTTAAGTATTTCGGCAATGTTAACATCGGTGAATCCATTAAATTAAAAGAACTTTATCAAAACTATCATAGTGTGGTTTATGCTTATGGATCGGAAATTGGGAATCAGTTGGGTATTCCTGGTGAAAATGACCATCCTGGTGTGATTAACTCTAGAGAATTTGTGGGCTGGTATAATGGGGATCCTAAATATCAGGATTTAAATCCGCCATTGAGTGAAGTTAAGAATGTCACTATTATTGGAAATGGTAATGTTGCGTTTGATATAGTGAGGGTGTTATTGGGATCAGTTGGGCATTGGTCAACTACGGATATCACAAGCAATGCTTTAGAAACGATAAAGAAATCAACTGTTCAAAAAGTTGTTGTTAGTGCAAGACGAGGATTCATGGAGAGCAAGTTCACTAACAAGGAATTCAAAGAGTTATTAGAATTCAAAGACATAAATTTCGAAGGGTGGGATGAAGAAGAGTTTTTATTTTTGAAAGATATGAAGTTAGGTAGAGTTGAGAAAAGACGACTACAATTAATGAAAAAACACACAAATGAACACCCAGATACCATGAAGTCATGGAAGTTGGAATATTTGAAAAAACCGGTTGGTTTTAAAATCGATCCACAAAATCCACAATTGTTGAAAGAGACTATATTTGCTAAGAATAAAATTAATCAAGATGGGAAGATTGAACCAACAAATGAATTCACGAGTACGCCTAACGAACTAGTTATTCTCTCAATTGGTTACAAAGGAGAACCATTATCTGAATTTAAAGAATTAGGTGTTCCATTTAACCAAGAAAGAGGCATGATTCCAAACAAGGAAGGTAAAATCAATTTTGAGAATGAATACAACACCCAAAGTTACTGTGTGGGTTGGATTGCTAATGGATCTAGAGGAAACATTAATACATCTGTGATGACAAGTTCTATAACATCTGATATAATTACTTCTGAATTGAATCACGCTAAAGGTGAAAAACTGGGCCGTGAAGAGATTGAAAGATTGTTACGTGAAAGAAATATTAATTTCACTACATGGCAAAATTGGTTGGATATTGAAAAGAAAGAGGTCAAACTAGGGAAGAGTTCAGGTAAGCCATTTGAGAAGGTTACCAATTTTAACGATATGATCAAAGCAACTAAATGATAGACTTTTATGACATACGTTGTACATGTTTATAGTTCTCTAAATATATCAGACAATTTTCCTTTGTGAATGGATGTATTGCATATATCGAAAACTCAAAAACGGTTTCACGTTTCTTTTAGAATAGTATAACTTTAAACATAAAATTCGGATAACAAATATATAGAACAAAAAAAAAGATGAGAAATGGAGAACAAATAAACGTGTTCTATTCTGTTCTAACGTATTTTTCTTCTAAAAATTGTAACTAGAAATCATAATCATAATGATAACCATAAAAATGGGAACTATTTTAAAAATGAATAATTTAGTGTTTTTCATGGGATAAATGGAAGTAATATTCTAAAGAATAACCTAATAATAAGAAAGCAACAGAAGCATGGAATAATGGCTTACCAGAAGATCTGAACTTAGCCTTGTAAATACCATATGGAGACTTTGGAGTACTAAAAGTAGCATCACCTCTTGGTAATTTAGAATAGAAAGAAACAATGTGTTGCATTCTCTTAGCAGCCGGGTTGGAACCCAAGTTCTATATATAATAATGATTTTGTTAGTATTTTTACGTGTATTCTTTTAGTGAGTAACTAGGTTGATGTGAGTGCGTTTAATTTAATAAGACAACTTTTTATTGAGGTAGTAGGATTATTTAAAAAGGTGAAGATTGTAGAATTATCAACTAGTGCTTTTTTGACAATGGTAAAAAAACTCAATTGAAACTATAATTTCTGAAAGTATAGCTGCTAAAAAAGCATATGTTTTCTAACGCATTGAGTTAAATGTGTGTTTGTGTTAGTTCCACTATCTCCACATTTCACACAATTGACATTAACATTGACATTGATATTTTCCCAAAACTGAAACATTGGTAATCATCTTCAATTGTGGTCATGAATTTCGAATTCCAATGTATATCATAAATCATATATCTGAACTTCAAACAAAAAAAAAAGCTTGTGTCTTTTAATTTCAGAGAGTATATGCAATCACAACCCAATGCAAAATAAGAAATAATCACATACTTGAGCAGAAGCAACCTTTGGTGGGATTAGAGTTGATAAGTTTCTTCTAACGACAAAAGACATGATGACTGTTGTTATAGGATATGTGTATCAAGGGCACGAAAAACCACTCTAGTTACTGATTCGGTTGATCAATTGTAAAGCTTTAATTTGGGTGTGTTGCTCGCTACACTCACAGCTTGGGAGAGTGTTAGTGGAGCTTTTTTATTGGATGGCATAACTGGGTTGGAAGGTTTGAATTTGTATATGATATTTATGCAAAGTGGCTAAATAAAGTGGCGCAATCACACTGCCTTGAAAAGTGCTATAAATATCGACGTGTAAATGCACAGACGCACAGACGCACAGGCGCACAGGCGCGACCATCGACGATAACCATTTTTGGTAAAATTTCTGAATTAAGGAATGAGGGGTACTGTACCTGATAGAAAACGTTGTCACTCTGACCTATTGAAAAGCCTACTCATAGACGAATGATCAGTTAAACCGATTCGGAACTTAGATGAGATTTAAGCGAAAAGGAGCTTTCGGATATTAGAGAAGATGATTCCTTCAAATATGAATTTCTCTAATAAACTTTGATATCATATCATACATAACCTTTACATATTATATACCTAAAAGGTTATTCTCGGGAGTTTTGAAGAAGATAAATAGTGTGGTAAGGAATGATTTACTCGAATCTACATCGGATACCAATTATAAAATTGTAATTCAACAAATTAATCTCTTTTTTAGAAGTCCGACAAATAAATATATAACTAAAGATTCCTATAAAATGCTTCTTACTTTTGTACATCAAACATGCGTTATGAACAAACAGAAGAAAGTTTTTAAAGTTTCTTGATATATTTAAATCATCAACAAAATGGAAACACTGGAGTCCGAGTCAATAATACAATACGAACGGCGAAATATATCAGAATTCATTGATTTGCTTATAGTTTCCGAGCACATTATTGGCTGTTTTTTCAAGTTTTCCCCAGATTACTACACGCAGCCATATGGCTAGGCATTTAAATATTATGATGATAAAGTTTTTATTATTTTAGCCGAGGTGAAGTTGGGAAAGTATTACGAATTTTATTAGTAAAAATAATTAGTTAATGTATTTTACCTATAACTCATCAGAAGAAAGAAAAATAATATTTCAATTGGCTATTGCTTTTATAGAATTAAATATATATAAAAAAACAAATAACCCACAGGGTTTTCCAGGGTAAGTTACAGGTAACATGAGATAATAATAAACATTGTAGCATATATTGTATAGCATTTATTGTATGGATTGTCAAATAAGTAAATCTGTTAATACAAGACAAAATTTTAAGGTACAAATAAGCTGACAGAAAGAAAAACCACTCGGAATGATTTGAAAATAACGCTCTCTGACTGGCTGAAATTTGTCTAGTTTACACACGAGTTCAGATTATTGAATAAAATACACACACATGACATGGCATGAGAATGATATGATACATTAGAGACACTTACGATATTAGGATAATGGAGTTAAGAGAATCTAAAATATAAAAAAGATATATAGAAAGAATATATATATATAATTAGAGAATAGTGGAGAGTAAAGACAGGATGAAAGGTTAGAAAGAAACTCCCTATTCAAGCATACTGAGAGATCTTGGCATAATGTCTTATTTCTCAAAATTTGGTTTGATGCAAGGAATCCGATGGGAATTTATTACAGGTTTGAAGTCTATCATTAAAACAAAAACAAAAAAAAAAGAGATTATATTGTTTTATACATAAAGCAAATTAAATATTCCTTTTTGATACCTATAATTAGATAATACTACTTAATTATACCTTTATTTAAATACTTATACATAATAATTTTACCAAATTTGTAACTATTTTATAGTAGGGACTAGTAAAAGATTTTTCAAATTTTTAATGTAAAATACGTAATTCATAAATCTCACAGTTCGGATTCCTAATCTGATCTTAATCTTCAATTTTTAACTTCAAACTCCATCGAAATCCCTCAATAATCATATGCACGTTCGTCAAATTTAAATCGGAGTCGGAGTAAAAACAAATTCTTTAACTTCTTTATATATATTCTCTGTTTCCCCTTTTTGTTCTATCTAATCTTGCTTAATACCCTTTCTTAATTGCATTTTTTTTTATTAAACTTTAACTTATTTTCTACTTTTTTTTTCTTTATTCAGATTATGAACAACAAAAGAAGGCTTGTGCCTTTACTTCCAAACATTCTCATCTCTCCTACTTCGATCCCCACTTCTATTTCCTCGGTGATGCCTACTCCTCAATCTCATTCTCATTTATATAATGACAATGATAATTATAATGATAATGTTGCTCATGGTTATGATAATTCGAAATGTACAAAATGTCCAAAATGTCCAAAATGTCCAAAATTAAAATCTAAAAGACAGAAATTACTTACAAGATCCACAAGACAGCCAAAAGTTACTACTACTGTCATTAACAAAAATCCTCCAAATTCATTGGATCAGCCTAAACCAAGGCACTTAAAATCCTGTTCACGTTGCAGAAAACATAAAACAAAATGTAATTATACAGATACTGCACCAAATCCCTGTACTTCATGTTCTAAAAAGGGATTAACTTGCGAGTTAGAAATTGTGATTTCCATGAAAAGATCCAATATTATCAAGAATTTAGCTACCAGTGTCCAAGACTTGAAAGACTCAGTGGAGAAATTGATTGAAAAAGATAAATTTTTGAAAACGTTGTGCATTCAAAAGGGTTTGAAGATTGATGGCTTGATTGATTTAGATTATGATTTAATATATCCATCTTCTGATAATTCATCTGCATTTAAACTTGAAAATGATGAACTGCCTGAGAGTGGTAGTAGTAATGCTGTTCCAATGGTAGCTTTAAATTGTTCAAGTTTACTCTCGAACTTGGATACTGATGTTGATTCCTATTCTTCTGAAGAATTATTGTCCGACATTGATTCTCATTCAACTTGTTGTACCTCAGACAATGATGATATGCTTTTGGATGATGATGAAACTTTTAAATTGAATGATGATTTTCAAATGTCTTTAGATGATGCAGTTCAATTATTAAATTCATTCAACATGAATTACTTACCTTTGATTCCAATAATAACTGAATTTAAATCCCCTTTTCAATTATACAACTACTCACAACTGTTGTTTTGGACAATCATGTTTATCACTACTAAGAATCAAATCATTTATAAAAACTTTATACAGAATAATCTCAATGTTTCTAGCAATACAAATACCATAATCACAGAATCCATTTTATTGCTGTCTTGTTTCTCAAGTATGGGCGATGGCTCTATGCTGAATCTATTGAAACTCGCTAACACATTACCACAGAGGAATACACTTTTATCAAGTTATTTGTATATATTGGGTAATGTTTATTCATTCAAAAATGGTGTCAAATGGACATTCCAGAAAAACCCAGAAGTTGAAAAAAGATCGCAAAATGATGATTTCATTGGTAACTTTTTAAAATTTATAAATTTACAATCAAAATTAACTGATGATTTGGTATTTGATTGTCCAAATGATTCTTATTGTTTTGTGTTGTTGCAGAACTCATTGAATTCCTGGAGATTTCAATTAAACACTTTGAAGAAAAGTAATCCGAACGATTTGATACTCACTGGAGTTATGGAATTAAGTATGTGTTTGTTTGAAATTATTGATAATGATTTAGATAAGGAATTGAATTTAGTTAAGTCTTTCAAGATTATTGATGAGCTATTCAACTATATTGATTCTTTACAACTAGAATATTGTCCTGTGTGGGTTTTGTTTGCTTTAGAGTTTATCACGATAGTTTCATTCAAGTTGATGTTTGCATCTTATAGCAGCGATCAACTTGACTGTAAAGTTTTCTTGAAGTGCTTCAATAAACTAAAGGAAGTTGAAGGACTCTCTTCTCGGATAAATAACTTAATTTTAAAGTTTCAATCTGTTTTTAAAATCAACTCCACAATTGATAATTACTTAGCTATGAACTCATTCAAATCCAACTTAATTGAAGGTCTCTTTAAAGATTTAGAAACCTATACTAAATTAATGGCAGTACCAAATCCAGATGAATGTACTCTAATTCCTCAATTGACTTCCACCCAATTCCAAAACCTTTCTCAAATCTTCACTGAACTTCAATCACTAACCCCTAAAACTTTCCCTTCACCATTACCAACTTCACAAATCTCAACGAGCTTGACACCAAGAGTTCCTACTTCAAAGTCAACATCATCTTCTTCTTTGTTATTGACCATGACTGATTTCCCTTCTGCTATCACTCCATCCCCACAATTTACTGCCACCCCTGTTTCGCCCGGTTCAAACAGCCCATTGGCGCCTGCTTCAATGAGAATGAGTGAAGATGATGATAAAACATTGAATCTAACTGTTTACAACCTTGTTAATAATGATAATATCGATTTCTTTGAAAAGACTCAAGAAGAAAATCTGGATGTTATTAATTCTATTTTAAAAGGAATGGACTATTGGTCTGCTGGTGCTAGTGCCGGTCCTGGTAGCACCGAAGGCAATAGTATGATTTGTTAGTTAATGTTATTGATGGATTGCGTTGATTTGGCTGTTGTTTACGTTTATTTTTTTTTCTACCCCCTTTGTAGGCATAGACCTACTTGTTTTGTGTGTGTTTTCGTTGCTGTTAATTATATGGTATTTACATTTTATGCTTGTTTTCTGCTTTTCATTTATTTTCATTGCTTATTTGCATTATATTAACTACGTTAACATTGCCATTGCTGTTGCTTTTTATGTATGCTGCTTTGTTATTTCAATTCTCCCTGCTTCTTTTTTTATTATTTATTTACTGCTATTGCTATACTGTATTGTATTGCTTTTGCTTCCTGAATTTATTTATATATCATTTGTTACTTATTATTACTATTTATAATTTTTCTTTTTCATTATTTATTTTTGGTTTGTTATACTGTTCTGTTGTTAGATCTGTGCCGGAGTTTTCTATATTTTTACGATTATTATTATCTTCATTAAAATTTCTGTTATTTTTCAAGGATTAATTAGAATTAAATACATATCTATCGTTAAATCTACACAAGTGCAAAATTTGTAGGTTTGAAAGGCTCTGAAGGCCTTATTCGATTAACAAAAAAACCACACTGAAATCATTGAAGAGCTACCTTGCTTTGCATTTTTTCAATGCTAAGGTTTTAGTCAGTCATATAATACACAAAAAGAAGTAGCACCAAATATTGTTTTACAGGCAAGCACTATCACACGATCACACAATCTTCTACCCCGAACCCATACATCAATTTATCCACACTTTTCTTAATGCTCAACCAATCACTTCTTCTCGATGTAAACTGATACACTTCTTCAGGACTGAAAATTCCATTGTCTCTACCTAACGTAATAACCAGCTTACCCAACTCTTTACATTGTTTTTTATCATCAACACAATCTATCAAGTATAGTTGAGAGATTTTCTTCAAACTTTTCAGATATTCCACCGTTTTCTTGATTTTGTAACTCTGGAAAAAATTAAACAAGTAGTTCAAATCATTGATGAACAAAATAGCTCCATTGCATGAAATAATGATCCTTTTGTTGATCAATTTCACCAATATGTTGATGAACCGTTCACCAATCTCTTCTTCAAAAATGGCCAAGATTGCCTTATCAATTGATCCAGTCAATAACTTGAACCGTCTGCTGAAAATTTCAACAACTTCAACTACGTATGTAGAGTTCCGTGTAGTGTCAGGATACTGTTTCAAGTTATAGGTGCTTTCAGTCAACCCAGATTCAATAATAGCATAAGAGATCTCACTCATTATCACATTGATGGAAATGTCCAGACCATCAGCAACATAACTATCCAAGATTGTTTCAAATTTGCTGATTATAGAATCACATTGGTTGTTCTTCGCAGATAGAAAATCACGGTGTTGACCGTTGACCTTGGACGATTTGACTATTCCTAAAGTGACCAATTCGTTGTTATAGAAGATTTCAATCATTTGCAAGATCAAATCACCCACATTCACTAGTTCAATAAAGTTTGTTAATGGTTCAGATTTTAGTGTGCTGTCTATTTCTTTGGATTTGGAATTATAGTTTTTCAATCTTGATAAAGCTTCGTCGAATCCAGGTTGAATGTGTCGATTTATGATTGTTGTGATAGTATTGACAAAAATACCAGAACAAGTGTTGTATATTGTGGCGTTTATTTCTTTGGTAGTAGAGTTTTTGGTTAGACCCAGTAATAATTCATAACTGTTTTTAACATTTTGTAAGATTAAAACAATTAAGTCCATGCTGATTAACGATTTGATGTTTTCAACATTGGTTTTAAGGATCCTTAAATTGGCTGTAAATTTGGTTAACTTTTCATTCTCGACAGTGTCACTACCGGGATATTGTTCCGTGGTTTGTTCTTCATGACGTTGCTGGGAGTTTCCTGTTGCTGAGAATTTAAAAATACTAGTGAAATTAGTGAATATATCGAAAGCACCAGCTTTAGTTTTGGTCTCATCTTCAACCACTAAGTTCAAGATATCTTGTTCAACTTGTTTTTGATTCTGGGACTTGTTTAGGTTCCAATCAGATATTAATTTCAATAAAGATGATTGGGTTTGTCTAGGCAACAATTCTGCAAATTCTAACAAGTATTGTTCATAGTAAAAATTCATAAATCCCGAAATAACTTGAAAGTAATTCATCTTCGTAATTTCTTTATTCGATAGAACAATTTCGGTTTCTGGGTATTTTAGTTGTTTTAACATTTGACTCATCTTCTGATGGATGTATGGGATACATTGGAAAAATAATGATGATTCGTTCATAATGTTAATATGAGGATTACTTTTTTCCTCCTCTTCTTTCTCCTCCTCTTCCTCATTGCTTTGTTGCTCTGATTTCTGATCATCTTTCTTTTTTTTTTCTAACACATCAACTCCGTTACTCCAAGTATTATCTTCTTCAACTTCTATAGAGATATCTTGTTCAATATTTTCCTCAACCTTTTCAACTGGTTTATTTTTAATCTTTTTCAAATATTCAAAGTCTACCTCGCTATAGTCAATCTCCTTTGATCTTGAAAGAACTTTATCAACAAATCCACCAATTAAATAACTACTTAGAAAAGTTTCGAAAATCTTCAACACAATGGGAACTTCATCATTCATATTTTCATCTTTTTTTATTTTATGTTCTTCATTTTTTGGATTAAAAATTAAATCGATTTCTTTTAATTGGCCATTTAAAATATCAGTTAATCTGACATCAAATAGTTCATCGATCTTATTAAAATTCAACTTATAACCGTTGACAACACCTCTTTCATAATAAACAACTTTCTCAAACAGTCCATTATTGATGAATTCATCAGTCATTAAGAATGAATACACGTCAACAGATTTGTTAATGAACAATTCCAATAATGCTTCTAACGGATCAACTTGAATATCTTCATTATCAATAATTAAACGATCTATTGATAAAATCAAATCTCTGGCGATTGAATAGTTACGGTTCTGTAAATTCAAATCAATTTCTTTGACCAAGGTATTAACAAATAACTCTAAAATTGCATTCAGTCTAATGGTCATTGTTTTATAGCCTAGTTCATTTTTATATAAGTTTAAAAATCTTAAAATGTTTGTAAACAGTTTAGATTGATCTAAAGGATTATTGAAATCTTTGAAAACTGCCAAGTTCTGAATGTTTGTATATTGTTTGATTAACATACTGGAAGCAATTGGCGATAAAATTGAATAAATCTTGATGAATTGAGTTCTAGCTAAATGAGAGTCTGAAATTTTCTTATCTAAACAATTAATCGGATTCATTAAATTTGCTTCTTCATCATCTATAATCAGCAACTGTTCATTTAGTTCATTAACTAAATTGTTATCATTAGGTTGATTACCAGAAACTGAAGACATTCTTCTATGTTGTAGAGGAGAAGAAACAATTGTTGATTTTCTACTTCGGTGTTGATGTTTTCTTTCTTGATTGTTCCAATTACCTAATGATTTCAAAAATAAAACCCACAAGGATTCGTCGTTCAATATTTGATTGTAGCATGATTTGTTAAGTAAACTGAAATTCAAGAGTGATTGAACATTAGAGATGTTTATTGATATAAGATGAACAATGGTCGGGTTAATCGTATTAGGCTTATCATTAGGAGCAGGTAATTCCAATACCACCATTTTTCTTTAAAAAGATTAAAATAGGTAGGAGTTCAATGTTTAACACTTATAAAGTGTGTTATAATTTTGCGCTTATTTAGGTAGTTTCTGCAGAAGTTCTGTTCAATTGAACCACGTAAAACACACACGTACAACTCACAAAATAAAAGGCGTGGTTTTATCGACAATCATGTCGATAAAACTGAGTAGACAAGTTTAATCAATATTGTCGACTATTAGTGTTTAAACTTGAAAACAAAGACCCATTTGTCGGCTGTAAGCAGTGTAGGTGAAGAATCTCTAGTTTTATGTAAAAAAGATCTTCGATATGTCACTTATAATATGAATTTCGTTAAATTCTAAATTTGAACCATGGTTGTAGCAACTGTGTTTTTGTGCTTTTGGAACCAAAGCTCGAAGGTTTGGCTAACTTCAGACGGTTAAATACTGTTTTTGACAGGCGAGATTCGAAGAATATGTTTTAATGGATTGAATAAGATCAACTATAATAGCTTCGTTTACATTTAATGAAGCCTTATTTTTGGTTCAACGGCTTCAAAATTAAACACCTATATTCGCATCAAGAGTCATACCATTTAGACCGAAATTGCTCTCTTGATATGTGCAGTTAAACGAGAACAGGGGGTTCCATACATATGCAGACTAGATATTAGATATACTGCATCAACTAAAGAAACTTTCAACCTAGCTAATTTTACAATAAAATCTCTCATTTTTAATGCCAAAATGCACCAGAATTTTGGCCTTATTCGGAATATTTAAATTTATATGGTACAGTCAACCATGCCCAAAGTAATTACTTCAGGATATCTATACGTTAAAAGTGGTCTAACTAACGCAATCAAATGTTCTAAAACATAAAACAAACAGAGTATTGTATTTATTAACTATGCCACCTTCCAATTTGGCCAGTAGCTCATTGGAATCACACTAATTTAATTCCAACTCAGTTCATAGCATGACGCTAGAGGCTCGATCTGATCTGAGCAATAACTATATGCACCGGTAGCAAGCACCTCTAATTATAATAAAGAACCAAACAAGGTTTCAATTTAGTGTGACCAGCAGAAACATGCAACTAGACTTCGTAATTTATAGGGGTAGTTGATTTTTACACATGATATATGGTATGATTAAACTATATTCCTGTACAGGAGTTACGTTACACATGATATGGAATATTTAAAAGTACTTTTTTTTTGAAAATTAAAAACATTTAGCACTATATATAACATTAAATTTTACACTAAAGTATTTATGGAATCAAATAGAACAAAGTTAAATATAAAATATTTAATAATATCATTTGTTCAGAACACTAGAGGAATCCAATAAGTGTCACTTTTTCTCAAAGTGCAGGCACGGTTATTATATATGTTTATGTATATGCAGGTAGCTAGATAATAAAAAATTTATTATATCATTCATTTTAACTCATTTTCCGGTGTTTTAAAGCCTCAGCATAAACATCTATATTCAAGGATGCTTTTCTAAGATTTTTTAGATTGGCTGATCGATTAGGCTATATAAATGAAAGAATACAAAATAATAACTATAATGATTTAAATAACTATATTCACAACAATGGTTACCATTCAAAGTATATACATAATGCAGGTATTACGTTTTTCCACTGGAAACACATACATTAATACGCTTTTGAACCTTCATTGTTACAGTTTCAAAAGTAAAGATAAAGTTTTTGATGAAATTTCAGTCTTTCAACAAGAGTCAAATGAGATTAAAGGATTAGTCAACCAATAGGATGCATTTCAACAAAAAGGAAAGACAAAGACCCTCTATAACCAAGTTGTTGTTCATTTCATAAATTTTGGGGTTTATAATGTTTCTATGAGTGACCGGACCATACGACTTAGCTTTAAATGAACGTGATTCTAAAGTAATGGTACCTAATTACCATATATATTTGCGGAACAACGGCGCACCTATGCGGCTGAAAATAGGGGCGCGGCCGACGTGGTCAATCGATTGACGCCGACGCAGATATGCATCGCCAGATATCAGGAGATTCAGGTCTACATCTTTAGCATTCTATAAATCAATCCATAGTTCCTTCCCTTCTAAAAAAACCTTTCTCTTCAGATTAACGAATAATGGACTTTAGGAGTCACCATTAATCTCTTTTTCTACTCACTTGAATTTATGAACAATAATAGAATACATATGAAGTTATTCAAGCATCTAAGTTATTTAGTTCCAGTACTTCTCATCTTCATCGCCCCGTCTTACTGCACCAAGATGCTTAACGTCGACAATTACAAACATTGGTTGAATAATATTGCTGATAACGCATATATATCCTTGGTGGAGCCCGAACCTGGTGATCAAACTATCACAATTTTAGAGATCAATGCCGATACTGGAGATACCTTGTCTACATTTGTTGCAAGGTTTAGGCAGGAATCTCTACCGTTGTATTTAAGTGAGGTAGCTCATGAAGACCCAACTCATCTTCTTTATCATTCAACAACTACATTTTCATCAAACGTTCAAACAACTCCTACATTGGTTACTCTCACTTCTTCTTCAATTAAGCAAGCCGGTTTGAACCAATTGGCTAATTCACTTGAGTATTACTCCTCTCATGACTATAATTTTATCTTACCTCCATCATTACCCACAAAATTGATCTGAAAATTTTATCTTAGTTGACACGTTATTTTTTTAAAAAAAAATTAAACCTATAATGATCGACTAGATCACTGAATCATTATGCATATATATAATGTTTCTATTTAATCAATTCAATTGAATTACCCTTATCAGTTAGAAATTTATACTATACAAACACAACCAGCAAGCTGGTTCTGTCCTTCGCATTATTATCACGAATTTGTATTTTTTTCCATGTTGCAATTGTCTTTCTTTTCAATTCTTTCTTTCAATTTATTTTTATACCACTTGTTAAGCGAGCTTGATGTCCGTCTTATTAAATTTCCAATGTCTCTTTTGCTTATTCATTTTGTTACAATCATTTTGATTTGCTTTTTTTTGCTATAATGTTCTTGCTTGCATTTCGATAATCAATTGCATTTGATGTGAACATCCCTTTTCTTAACTATACAACTTTGTATTCTTTTTAATTATTTTAATGTCAGTTTGTCAACCAATTATCATAGATGTTATCTTTTTTATTTACTCAGCTCTCTATTTCTCCTTCCATGTCTTTTTAGCCACTATACTTAATTTTTATATATTGTCTTATACTTTCAATTCATCGTATACGTATTTCTCTAAAGGTTTATTTGTCATTCTTTGTGTTACATAACCATATAGCTTATTGCCTGCTTTTGCGCTATTGGGATAATTAATTTGCTTTAATGTTTGAATATAAAAACAAGTCACCATAGAGAAAAAATCTTTTAAGATATGTTTGTTTATCTACTTTGAATAAAGAGAACTTCTCCGGGGTTCCACACGCATAAACAAGACTATCCGCTATGGTAAATGGGAAGTTTTACTTTGATTGCAGGAACTGCAAAACCAATTCAGTTTTCTGGTATTAGGAATCTGTGCCTGAAATAGTGCAGCGGAAAGGGTAGTATTCGGTTCAAACCTTATGTGGATGCCATAAATCCGCACCTCATCTCCACATAATTTTCAGGTATTTATTACTAGATTTGGTTAAATTTCACATAAAAGCCCTGTAACTAAAACCCTTTAAACTTTAAGTTTTTAAAACCATATAAGAGCTTATAATTTTTCATTCATAAATACATTTTTAATAGTATTATCAAATTAAATTTATTATCATGATTACAGGTCAATTACACTTTATCATTTTACGCTTAACCATGTCTCAAGGTACTGTTTTCTTAAACATCGCTTCCCCAGGATTCTCTTTGTTCAAAGAATCAATTGAATAATTAAAATTAGATAATGATGTTTTCTAATTGTAATGATCCACTTTAAATTGAGAATTTCCCATTAAAGAACCCCCCAACTTTTGAGCCTAAATAGCTACAATTTACATGAGCAGATATTTAGACAGTACAATCTTTCAGATGGGGCTTCCAAACCTGTTGGAATAAGGCTTGGTTAGATTCCAGACCAACTTTAAAGAAATGGTTCAGAGAAATTACTGATACTGGCCCAATTGCTTCTTTATCTCTAAAAGAGTTTGAACCAATTGAATTATCTATGAAAAAAATTGCTTCAACAGAGTTAGAACCTTGGTAGAACAAAGTATATTTTGTCATTCCGCAAAGCTTATGAAAGCAATATATCATATACATTTTTGTTTAAGACAGATTTGGGAAATTTTACTAGAATCACTCTGTTTTTTATTAAGATTTATAAATATATAATATAAAATATTTTACAGCTTTATTATACACTTATAGAGTTTTTTTAGAAGGCAAAAAAGGCTTATTTCTCCTTTTTAAATATATACTTGACTGGCCTATCAAAAGAAACACAAAACTTATTATTTATCAAATTTATATACAATGGAATCATGATTTAAAAAGCAATAAACACGTAAAACGAACAGGAGAGTACGCACACCTATATACTACAGAAATACCATCCAAGAATCAATACATAAAGAACTAACGATAACAAAACATGTAAGATGAAAGATTGCAAATCGGGCGTTTCTGAAATGCTCCAATCTAATAAGTGTTCTTTAATTCCTTTAACTGTTTTTTGGGGTTTTAACAAATCTGAATCATTAAGGAGTAGTCTTCTTTTACGTAAAACTGACTTGACTAAACTGTTTAACTTTAAACCCACAGCTGGAAGCAATGTACACGGTAGTAATGATAGGGTTGATACTCCAGTAAAAATCCCATACGCTCTGAATGTATGATATGGTTCTGGTAAGTAACAGAGCCTCGATTTTAATGTTTCTTGTTCAACAACCATTGATCCACTTTGTTTTATTTGAAATTCACTTTGCATTTTGACATTTTGCTGTGGATTCCATAAAGATAATAATTGAATAGAAGGCTTTTTGATACCACCAGTCATGGCACTTGATTTGACAGTAACTTCATCGCTCCAGTTTTCACCAGGATTTCCCACAATCTCACCGCCTTTTTCCATTATCCCATAAGGATGTCTAATATGACAATAATCATGGTCGTCACCCGAGAAGATAATCTTTGGTTTAATATTGTCTAAAATTTTTTCACTAAGATCAAACTCAATCGCAGTTTGGTATTGTTTACCCTTCATCATTGGGAATTTTCTTTGAGATTCTCTTAATGGTCCACAAGTCTGCAAGTCAGTAAACCTGTACAATGGAACATGAGTTAATAAAACTCGAGGATAATATTTAGCGGGGTGTTTTGGATCTGCTAAGTCATTTAGAAAATCAGTTGGTTCTTTATTGACATAAGGTGATTTACGAGCTGACAGCGCAACAGTATCAATCAAAACAAATGAATGATTACCTAACACATAATAATCATTCACATCTCCAAAAAATGTTCTGAATCTATCATACACTGCAGCATTGATATCATCACCAAAACCAATATCATGATTACCAGGTAATGCTTTAAAAAGTTTATTACCATCAAAATCATCGAATATTCTGTGAAATCGCTCGTATTCATGAAGCCAAATGTCATCTTCCCATTCACGACCACCATCAAACAAATCTCCAATAAATAGAGTAGATTGAGGCCTTAAAACTTCATTATAAATTTTGTGATTACGATGTAAATAATTATCACTTAATTTTTTGGTTAGGGATAATAAAATGGATGATCTATTAGGATAAGAATAATCATCAACGATTTGAGGATCACCTATTATAAGCGCATGATGTGGATCTGAATCTTCAGGCCAGTCTTCCCAATTTGACCACTGACATGTTCTAATTGACCGATATACTGTTGTTCTTTCGTAATAATGCACTATCAAAAACCAAATAAAGCATAGGGATGCTAGATGTTTAAATCTTAGAGTTTTGATCACTGATTTAATTGACTTTGGTGAGTGAAATGACTTTGGCTTGAATAACTTTTTGGATACACTATGAGATGGGTTATGAGAAGTAGTTATATCCAAGTTGCTATTTCTTCTGTGTGTAGTCATTGCCATTAGGTGTAATCACAGTATTTCAAAAAAAAGACATGATGTGTTGTTAGCCTACTACTGTATGTTTACAAGTCAAAAAACGTTGAGTCTCAATGACGCGGGTTAAAATATAAAATAAATATTTCTGTCGTAATTAGATCAATCACCTTGGAGGTCTAAATTTAATACTAATTGTAGGGTATTCTTACAGCTTTTCATCTCATCGATAACCTAAAAATCTGAAAAAGGTCAACTATTAGTCATCATAATGATAAAGTCAACAACTAACGAGAGAAAACTTCGACATCAGAAGAAGGAAGCTAACAGAGCAACAAAACTAACTTTTTCTAATTTACCGTTCAATAAACACAGAGACCTTTATGATTTTGATGCTTTTATTACAGATTCTATTCCTGAAACATACAAGATAGACATAGTTGATGAAAGAAATAACATGGATAATGATTACAAGCCATTCAGTACAGAAAGGTTTGAAAAAGACTTGACAAGTGAACTAAGCAATTATTCATTGAATTTGGTTGATTTAACTGAAAATGAAAATGGCAATAGTCGTAAACGATTTAGAAGAGAAAAGAAACAAATCAGAGCTACAACCTCTGATGCACAACATAATCAGGCTTTGGATCCTTTAAATGATGCAATTTATTTGAATTTTCATAGGAGAAAAGAGAAAGAAGAAAGAAGATTTAGCTCTGCCGATAAAGATAAAGCAAGATTGGATTTTGATGATTGTTGTGAATGTTTAAGGTTTTTGGGTCTAGATATTAAGAAAAAGAGATTAATGGAAGCTGATGGATTAATGACTTTCGATGAAGCTACTCATGAAAATCAAGAAGAAGAAGGTTTCACAGAAGATGATATGTTAAATATTAGTAGAACGCTGCCATTAATCACAAGAATTTCTGATACTAAGGATTATTTGGAACTCATACTAAAATATAAACTAACAATTAGAGAGTTAAGATCATTTCTAATACGATTTGAGATATTAAGGGTAAAAGAGGTGAGTATCAAAAATGCTATTACAACTGGGTCAATTTTTGAAGCTGATGATGAAATTGATATCAAATTCAATGAGTTGAAGCAATCTAGACTAATTGAAAGATCTCGAAAGGTGGGTCCAATCATTAAAATAAGGTTTTATGATGATCTGGTGTTGGTCATTGACCCTGTGTCTAAGGCAAAAATCGTTTTCTAGAATGAAATATATATATATATATATATTATAATGATTTTAATAGGTAAACTATTAAATCATTCAAAATAAAATTAGCTGAATGCATGTAAAATTTGAAAAACAAAAACTAATCTAAGTAATACTACAGAACAGGACTAATATAAAAACGGGATATGTGACTCAAACAATACTGAAATCTACATTCTTAAAAGTAAATTCGATACCATTCATTTCAAAGCATAGAGTCCTTAAAAATTCCATATCAATTAATAAGATTAACTTATTTAATAGTGGAATGGCAATGGAATAATCAGAATCAAATTCCCAGTAAAAATTAAACATCGAGACGGTCAAGTAGATCATCAAAGAAAAATTTAGTACAAGCAATAAATTTCTTCTGAATCTTAATTTAGCCATTTCGATTTTAGCATTCTTACCAACATTAAGAAAACTTTTAAGACCGTCTATAAATTTAACTTTAGTAGAATTAGTTTTTTGGTCACATTTGACAATAAAAGAATGTTGAACCAAGTTTAAGAAACAAAACACTAAAAATGTCTTTTCGTGAAGGGAGTTATCATCATTTTCCGTAATATAGCACCAACATAGTAAAGCTACTATCTTTCTTAAATTTACCAAAAAATAGGCTAACACTAGACTATCTATATCAATATTCTTCTTATGAAACAATTTCCATCCAATTAAGAATAATTGAATTAATAATTTTGAGACCTTTTCGATAACATTTGGAATGAAATTCAGCAAATACCAAATAAACCCTTTCTTCTGCTGATCACTGTTAGATTGACTGTTAGATTGACTGTTTGATATGGACTTGAAATGTATTATGAACCCATATAGAGCGAGAACGATGGTTGATAACCCGACATAACTAGCCAAACAAATCTTGAAAATTGGGTTAGAATCAGGCAGAACCAGTAGTCCAACTACTGCGAAATAGGTAATAGAAATTGTGTATTTGGTGATTGTGTTGGAGGATATATTGAACTTGTGAGCCTGTATCATGGTTGTGTATGGTGATACTACTGATCAAAGTCTGGTGATTACACCTGTCATAAACTCCATTCTACTTCATTCGATTTTTTTCAGTTTCGCAACCACTCGAACATTACCAATTGCACTCGCCTTATTAACAGAATACTATTTTCAACTTTTACACCTTCTCTCGGCTGACTAGCACTCTTATAATCCACCCCAAACATGGTATACTCCAGAGTACAGGAATTTCTTAGAGACAATCCTGACTTATCCGTTCATATCACTGAAGCCAACAAGTCCACAGAGACGCATTCCGCAATATCGCAATCGTACATAGTGTACACCATCAAATTAGGTGAGCTGATAACAGTCAAGAGAAGATACAGTGAATTTGAATCACTAAGAAACGTTTTAGTCAAATGCTTCTTAACTAAAATTATTCCTCCAATTCCTGAAAAGCAAACATTGACTTCCAACATAACTACGACTACCTCAAATTCACTTGGACTGAGTAAAGGTGTTGGTGGAACTTCCAAGGGCAATAGTTTATCCAATGGCAACATCAATAGTGGCATTCCTGTTAAATCTGGATTTGTAACTGGACAATCTTTGTCTAATGGAAATGCTGTTACTTCAAGCGGCAGTTACACCACTTCTAATTCTCTAAATTTAATTGAGTACAGAAAAAGAATGTTGGCAGTTTTTCTAAATAGATGTTTACGTTCAATTGAAGGAATCACAGGAAATCCTTTCTTTATTAGTTTTATGGATCCGGAAGTTAATTTCAATGATTATTTAATTGATAATTTGGGTTTGAGCAAACAAAATAAATATAGATTATCAGTTTACGAGCCTTTGGCTAATTTAGATAATCAATTGTATTTGACCTTACCTGTTCCCCATACTTCAAATTTAAGTATGTTTCCGGAATTAGTTAGTGAGGAACAATTTCACAAATTTCAACTTGTTCTTCAGAAATTTGAGAAGTATGAGTGTGTTTTAGATAATATATCTAAAACTAATAAGAGAATAATTAAGCATTTTAATGAGCTGAACATTGATTTAAGTGATCTAGGTTCTGGTTTTAATAAATTATCATTATTACAAGATTCTGATTACATTGAAGAGATTGGAAAAAATTTTGAAAGAAAAATAATTTATTCCAATGCGTTAGTAGAACTAATCAATTTGAGGTTTTTAGATAAGCTGATTGAGTTAAAACATTTTACGAAGACAGTTAAAGAGTTGATTGAATTTAATAGAAAGAAAATATTGCAATATAAGTTAATTGAAAAAGAATTATATGAATCAAGGGTGAAATTTAATGGATATCAGAAACAACAAGAAAACATTAATAAAATTGATAACTTGATCCACAGTAAAAACGACGAAGATGAAACTGCTGATAGGAGTGGCCATGGCGGTAATTCAGAAGCACCGATTACAGATGCTGAATTACAAAATGCCTTATACATTAATAATTCCAAAAACAAACCTATAATCGGAAAAATTCCTTACATAAAGAAACTGAATAATGCGCTATTAAAATATACAGACAACAATCCAGATAAGACTAGAAAAGATAAAATGTATCAATTGAAATTGAAGATATTCCAACTCGAAAGACAGTCTGAGATTCTTGAAGGAGAATTGGCCAGGATGAATGTCGACGTCAACCAGGAATTTCTGAGGTTCCATGATTGGTTTAAAGTTGAGCTCCAGCAGTTGATCATCCACTATAACGACAACTTAAAGGAATACGTGATGAACAACCAGCAATATTAAACTGTGAATGGAGTCGCGTCGGTCGGTGTGCCTTATCAGGTGTGCTTTCTGAGCCGTGGGGCGCTAATAAGAGATCGAGCTTTGTCTTTTCTTATAATCTACTTCTCCTTTATACTACTAATCCTAGTTTTTTTACCTTTCTGTCCCCGTAAAACACACCCATACCTAGTGAAACATACACTAATCAAACTTTTCCAAAAATATTTACCTCTCCATTCGAGGACCCAGAAACTTATGACATATATCTCGTCTAAGACCACCGATGGCAATAACCATCATTCTTCCTTTGATAAGATAAGGGCAAATTCCTCTCAACCACACAGCAACATCAATATGGAACGTTCCTCCTCAAACTCACCGTTTGTTACCCCTTCTAGTGACGGTTATGCCGCTTCCGATGACTCTTGGTCTTTAGTTTCGCAAGATGGTGATGGTATTAACTTTCACGATATCGTCTCCACTGATGGATCAGTTGAGGATGATGATAATGAAAATTTAGAACACATAAACACCAGAGACAGTTCCACTCTTAGTGCCCATAATAACAAGAAGAAGTCTTTGATCACAAATTCATTTTTACCCTTAGATTTTGAAGATGATGGAAATTATGAAGGTGATTTAACTCAGGAAGAAATAGTGCAGGCTTCTTTGAACCCCCGAATTACTAGATTATCAATTTCAACGTTGAATGACTTGAGTCCAGAGAACTCTGCTTCTTTTAATATTCCAAAGATTAGGCTTGCTGCTTCTTCTGACTTAACTGAAAAGACTACAGATTCCAAGATTATCACAAGTTCTAAAGTTGACTCTAGAAATTCATCGGAGATCAAGGTTTCTAGTGTTATGGTCAACATACATGAACTTGAAAGAAAGGAACAAAACAAGAAAAAAGAAAGAGGAATTCTCAACAATATAAGTAAAAGAGTTAAGTTCAAACAAAGTCCAATTGGTTTCAAAACATTCCTATACTCTGTTGCGATTGCCATTTTAGGCACATTTATTACAATTGCTTATAATCAAATAAATGAAAAGTTACTAGTTGCTTCAATTAAGGACAAAACTATTGACTTAAGCAAAATTCCAGAATCTCATAAGCCAATTTACTTAGAAGTATGTACTAAAGCAGAGAGAGAATTATTAGATAATTTAAGTATCTGCTTTATGGTAACTGATGATGATTCTAAGTGTTTTGATATATTCAATCATGAATTAATTAAGGATAAAGAGTTCTGTAAGTTATCAGCTCCACGGTTATCATTAAAAGCAAATTCAATCTATTTAAAGGCTTCTTCAGCAAGACAAATTGAGATGGCTAATGAAGGAATAAACAAATTAAATGAATATTATAAACATAATGTTGACGAATTTTTAAGGTTCTGTGAATATTCAATTAAACAAACTAAAGAACGTTTAAAAAATTTTAAACCAAAAGTTGAAAATTTACATAAAAAACTCATTAACCAAGCTAAATCTGATTATAATTCATTAAAACCAAAGATATCTAAATTCCAGAAAGCTTCGGTTGAAAAGGTCATGGAAGGTTATGATTGGTTAGCACCTAGAGCTGTCGATTTACAAAAAATAACAGTGAACCAAGCTAAGTCAAGTTATAATTGGTTAGAACCTAAAATCATCAATTTAAAAGATCACTCAATTGAACAAACCAAATTAGGTTATAGTTGGTTGAAACCAAGAGTTATTGAACTTCAATCCCAAGCTAAGTCAACAATTGCAGAACAAACTAAGAAATTAAGCAAACAAATTGGTAAACGGAGCAATAATTTTAAACAATATTTGGTTGAAAATTTAGAACCTAAATTAATGCAATTACAAGAATATTCAACAGTCTATTGTACTAAGGTGATTAATGACCCAAAGGGAACCGCAAAAGAAGCTCATTATTGTGTGAAACATAACTATGAGTCAGTTATTAAAGATTCTAAGAAATCTCTTGGCTATTTGAAGAAAATTGTCCAAGGTACAAATTAATGTCTCTAATAAAACCTTACTTAATATTACCACAATTTTAATGATTCTTTCTTCCTTTTTTAAGTTGTTTTGTTTTTACTGTGTTTGAATTCTTTTTATGTTGGTTTGTAATTTGTTTTTTTTTTTAATTTTATTTTTAGTTTTATTTTCATTTTTCTTTTATTTAGTATTAATTACCCATTCATTTGTTTTATTTGGCTTTTTCTTTGTTATACCCTTTTTTTACGAGCAGGTTTATTGTTTCTTTTTATTATTTATGTTTTGGCGGTTTGAGATACTTTTTATTATTATTAGGTTGGTTATTATTACTCTCGTAGAACATGGATGAATATATGGATATTAATTGTTTGAACTCTTTCTCTTTTTTATTGATACTTAACTTTATCAACTTGGGCTGACTACTACTTTTTGGTTTTTTTTACTATTACTGATGTTTTGTTTTACGTTTAAGGTGTTTGTTTTTAAGTTATTTTTTATTTTTTTGGAACGTTTTATTATTGTTTTCCTTGAATTTCCACCTCTTTTCTCTTTTAGTTTTTACTCGTTATCTTTATATTTGACTTTCCTTGTTTATTGAATCCAATCTTGCTTATGTTTTAATAGTGAGACTTTGATCTCTTAATCTTAAGACTAATTTTTATGAGTATTTTTATGAATAAATTAGAACAGTTCGTTTTTAATTGAATATTTCTGTTAATTATTTATTAATTCTTGTACTTTTTAAGATCTATGCACTCGATCAAATATGGAGATTGATTACTGGAATCGAATAAGTACTTTCGTTGTAGAACAAATACTAGTATTGGAAGTTAACTCAATACTTTTTAGAAATTAAAGCTTCTTGTTAATAAGTTTTAAAAACTTTTTTAAATATTAAATTATCCGTTCAGGTTAAAGTTTAAAGTTTACACCCCCAATTATCACACATATTTTACCTGACACTTGCTGCCAGTCTTACAAAGCTGCAATAACACCCATACACCACATGAGTATATCCCTCACTATCATCAAAATCAAAATCAAAAAATCACTTTTTCATACCCTATTATCAATACATGTAAATCGATGTGATCCAAATACGAACAGTGAGACAAACATATACATATACACATATACATAAAAAACACACACAGAAATGTCAGCAAATCCAGGAAATAAACTACAATCATGGAATCCAACACCACCAGAACGTGGCTCGTTCCCATTAGATCACTATGGTGACTGTTTCACACAGATGGAGCAGTACTTGAAATGTTTGAAGTTAGTTAGGAATGAAAACGCACCAAACTGCCGATTGCTAGCAAAGAGTTATTTGAAGTGTAGAATGGATAATGAATTGATGGATAGAGTGCCTTGGGATGAGTTAGGGTTGCCTGAAGATGAGAAGACTGCTGGTGCTGGTACCGACATGATGAGTAAAGACGATAGTAACGTGACGAAGAACTAGTGGGTGTAGAAGGCTGCGGTTGTTTGTATATATTTTAGTTATTGTGTTTTTCGCACATATAGCATGTTGACATTTCAATTTTACTAAATAAAATGATTTAGATAATGAAATTTAGGGCTGGGATTTCAAGATATAAATAACAAAAAAAATTCAAAGAGAAATATAATATACATATTTGAACAAAAAGAAGAAACAAACAAACGAAAAAGTTATCGTAACTAAGGTGTACAAGTAATTAAAAAACATATTTTACGATGACATAGGGAAATCAGGTATAAAGCGTAAAAAAGTGATAATCACACAAAATGAACGGTAAACGAAGGAGATATTAATTAATCTTTGCCTCCAGTTCACGAATTCTTGATTCTAGCAGTTCAACTTTAGCTTCTAATTCAGCAACCCTTTGACTATCAGCTGAGCCAGCAGTGTTAGATGAAGAAGCTCGTTGACTTCTTTGCTGTAATTGTCTTTGGCTTGAATCTTGTTGAACCAATTGTTGTTGAATTTGTTGCTGAGCAGCAGCAACTGCTTGTTGTTGAACTTGCTGTTGCAAATCAGCTTGAGCTTGCTGTTGGAAATAGTTATTTGGATCATCGATCTGTTGATGGATGGAAGCAACAGCAGCTTGCTGAGCAGCGTGTTGAGCATCAACTACATCTTGAGAGTTTAATCTTTGTCTTTTAGAAACATAAGAATCATCTATAGATTTCCTTTTTTGAGATAACAAAGAAGAAGAGTGAACACCAGCACTATTAGAACAACCCGAAGAACTGTTAGCATGTCTTAATAAAGCATCTGCTCTAGCGAATCTCTTGTGGCATTTTTCACATTCAAATGGTTTCTCACCAGTATGTAATTTTTCATGTCTTTTTAAATCATGTTGTCTTCTAAATTTAGCATGACATTGTTCACATTCGTAAGGTCTCTGCTCAGTATGGATCATAAAATGAGATCTCAAGTTGTGTTTTCTAGTAAATGCATGATCACAAACAGGACAATGATATTTTTTTGTTTCTGGGTTTTCTTGCAAATCGGCATTTGATAAATTGGCAATAATTTTTAACTGCTCGTCTGAAACAATAGTTGGTGAAGATCTAATACCAGTAACCGAGTTATTGTTTTCCTTATCGCTTTGACTTTCATCATGTTCGTGAATGTTATCATGGAGTGTGTGAGAATGTGAATGAGAATGAGAGTGGGTGGCCGTGGTGGCAGATGTAGGGGCTGGGTGTGTATTTGATTTGTTGTTTATAACGTTGTTTGACTCATTTCCAACTGCTGCTGCTGCAACTGCTGTTGGATCTGGAACATGAGAAGATTGATTAATTAAATTAGAATCAATATTTGACAGCATAGTAGATATCTGAGAATTTGATGCAGAAGATGACATTTGAATAAAATTGTAGTATGTATTAAGACTAGTATTAGGAAATGGGGAGATGAAAATGTGGCAAATCAGGGAATTAGGACTATTTAAAGGAACTGCGGTGGCTGAGTTGTAAGAACAGTAAAATTATTGTCACAAATATTTATTGACAGACAACGCCTTATTTTATTGGACGACAACAGAAATCTGGAGCATTTGTGGCGAGCGTGGCACAGAGACAATGCTTTTTTTTTTGCTTGAAGTCTGAAATAGGAAAAAAGAAAAGAGAGTTGCTGGAATGTAATTTAATAAGGCGTGGTCGATAAAGATGGCCGGGACCCGGCCATCTTTTATAAGAAGAATAGAAAAAGATGAAAATTAAGAAAATTTCAGAAATTAAAATTAGTTTAAGATTTGTATATAGTAGATAAATCTATCTAATTTAGTATTTTACTTAGATCTTTCTTTTTTTTTAAAGAGGATAGTGTAGATAGAGAATTCATAAATTGAAGTACAAAGCATTCTGAGTTGTGAGTTATGAATTATAAATTATTAACGGTTAATTATAGTTAATGATAAGAATACATATCCTAAGATATTAAACACGTATCGAAGCAATTCGAAATTACTAGTTGTCAATAACTTAAATCTGTTTTTAGAAGGAGTATAGTTTTATTTGCTTAAATGTTTTCTTAATAAAAATCATTAATCTCTCAAACATGATTAATTAATTCATTATTACTTGTTAGTTGAATTGCTGATTTTTGCGTTTTGCAATAAAACCAAGATTACTTACTCAATAATTTCCTGAAAGTGCTGTATAAAAAGATCTATTCTATATATTCTGTGCTTTATCCTTTATGTTCTGTATTTTATACACTCTGTATTTCATTTTTATGTTTATGTAAATATTTGATTATGACAGATTATTACAGCATATAAGATATAATATATAAATATAAATACTAATTTAAGCATAATTATGAAACTGTCAAAGCTGACGTAAACCTTTTCTCAATTTTCTTCCTCCCCTCTTCTTTCTGTCCACTACGGTCCGTCAGCTGCGCAGATTAATCCAGCCGGGTAGCCTGGTAAAGAAGATAACGGCCCATGATTCTCGGGCAATAAATTTAAAATATGAAGAAAGAGAGGGGGGGGGCGTGGGAAATTAGTGATAAGTGCTAGTTTCTTTAGAAATGCGAGAAAGCGAGCTGCAGGAAGAATTATATTAAGGTAACAAAGTACACCAATACGAGAGATGAGTTTCATTAATTCAGTGGTCATCTCTAATGATCAACAATAAATACTACTAGTTTCCTCTTTTACAATTCACTACTTCTTCCCCCTTTTTTTTTTTGGTTAGGTTTGCTTCATATTTATCTTTCAATATACCTTTAATACATTACTAATTTATAAGCGCTTCATAGACTGTTCCTTCTTTATCACACACTTATCAGGTCTCGCATTCCCATTTCAACTGTTTTTGCCTTTTTCCTCTTTAACTGTCTTGAAAAGATCCAAACTTGACTTATAACAGAATGATGGCAACCGTCTCATCTTCTAATAATTATAATAGAAAGAGACCTAGAAGATTGTCTTCTTCAACTGGTGCTTCAAGTACAAACACTTCTGCTGCTCTCTCGGCTCCCACTCCTCTCACCCTTACACAGGATCAACAGCAATCTTTACATGATACTAGCTATATTAGAAAGAAACAACAGCAGTACTCAACCACTGGCCGTTCCAAGTATAAACCATTGGACTATAATTCTCTTGATATAATTAATTTGGATTCAGATGCGGAAGATTACGCTTTCAGAGACGAATTACCAGAATTACCAGAATTACCAACTAGTACGAGAACAACAACTCACCGCCATCTTCAAACTCATCAGCATGATCATCAGTATCAGCCCACAATAACAACAACCAAGACGAAACCAGATGATTTTTCTTACTTTGAAACTGTAATAGATGAAGATGATGAAGATTTTGAGTTTGATGATAATAATAATAACAATCTAGGCTTTGATGAGGATACTCAATCAACCTCTTCCTCAGCTTCCTCATTCTCTTACAATAGTTTTAATCTTTTAAATTTGAAACTTGGAAACACGGCAATCCACAATACGCCACCACCTTCCTTAAGCAAGAAGAAATCTAGAACTAAATCTTTACCTCAATTACCATATGCTAGACTGAACTATAGGTCAACCCTTAATAAGCATGACGTTTTACAAAAAATAGGTGATGTTAAAGCCACTGTAGTTCAACATTCTTTCAATAATTATACTTACCAACAGCAAGTACCGGAGGTAAATAGTCGGAAATTCTCATTTAATTCAGATTTACCTTCAACGTTTGCAACCTCCACTTTAATACAGCAACAGCAACATTATTCAAATTCGACTGAATCAACTGCATCCTCTTCGGGCGCAATAAACCACTCGACTGTAACATCAATTGAAGATACTACTCCTTGCGATGATAAAGATGGTCACTATTTAATTAATCCTGGTGCTCTATTTGCTAATGATCGTTATCAAATTCAGTCTTTATTAGGCCAAGGTACATTTGGAAAAGTCATTAAGGCATATGATAGATATAATGACGATATAGTGGCAATTAAAATTATCAGAGCAATACCAAAATATAGAGAGGCTTCAAAAATTGAATTGAGGGTGTTGTCAATGTTGAAAAAGCATGATCCAACCAATGTCAATCAATGTATTCATTTAAGGGAGTGTTTTGATTACAGGGATCATATTTGTATTGTTACTGATATTTTGAAAATTTCCTTGTACGATTTTCTTGATAGAAACCAATTTTTATCATTTCCTGGTTCCCACATTCAAGCTGTTGCGAAACAGTTGTTGGTATCTGTGGCCTTCATGCATGATTTGAATTTAATTCATACTGATTTGAAACCGGAAAATATATTACTAAAAGATGATTCATACATTAAGAAGCCATACCACAAACCTGGTTATTCCAAAACATATTATAGAAAAATATTGGTTGATCCAAAAATTTACACTATAGATTTCGGTTCTGCCATTTTCAACGATGAGTATCACTCATCCATTGTTTCAACTAGACATTATAGAGCACCAGAAATCATTCTAGGAATTGGTTGGTCATTTCCTTGTGACATGTGGTCAATTGGGTGTATTTTGGTTGAATTAATAACAGGTGATGCGTTATTTAAAACTCATGAGAACGTTCAACACATGGCAATGATGGAGAAAGTTTTATCTGAACCAATGGATTTAACATTAGTCAGAAAATGCTTTAATCAATTCTATCATGATAATTCGTCAAATACTGCAGGATATCATGTTAGAAGAAGATCATCCGTTTCATCTGCAAACAACACAAACATGAAGGACTGCATTGCTAATTCATTTTCCAAAAAAACAGGCCGTTTGCTGTTCCCAACCACTAAGACCCAGCAAAAACTGATTAATGAAGTTGACCAGTTGCATAACCTAGCTGATATCATTGGTAATAAAGTTGGCTTCAAATTTGCAATGAATTTGTCCCTGAAGGAGTCATTGAGTTTTTTTAAAGTTCCAAAGAAGTCACATAATGATTACGAGTTTTGGTTTTGGTTCATTGATTTGGTTAAGTGTATGTTGACTTATGATCCTGAAAAAAGAATTAACTCTGTTGATGCAATGAACCATAGATGGTTCAGTTATGGTATTTTAGATGATGGTACCGCTGATGAAACTGATTAGGTTTTTAAAGTCAATTGTTGCTCCCGTTTTTTCAAGTGTTTATTTTTTTGTGTCCATGCCTAATCTTTTCACTCTTTTAAAATATCATTCTTTAAGGTTTTATTGTTGCATTTCTGCTTAGTCTTTACTTTTTCCACCTCCGTTCTTACAATTTCACTGTTATTTACTGTTTCTCTCCTGCTTGTTATCATCATGAATACAGGTATCGTTTATTCATGGCTTACTGTTATCGTTTCTTCCTGACTAATTATCATCACTTTGTCTCCGCTTTTTATTCTATTTTTTATTTAGTTAAACCGCTTTTACAATTTTTATTTGTTTTTCTATCGTTGATTTTGTTGGTTTTTTTGCGTTTACGTGTTGTTTGTTACACTTGGGTTATAATAATATGCTTTTTTACTATACTATATTCTTCTTAATTTACACACTTTCTTCCTATACTCCTACATTTTTTTGACTGCCGGGTTAGTTCTATTATATCTTTTACTGGTTTTAATTTTTTTATTATTGAACTGTGTTTTATTTTTGTCGTTTGGGTTTATTTTTGAGGTTATTTTGAATTATTACTAGCTATCCAGTCTTTTTGGTTTTTGTGTTATGTCGTGTTTTTGTTCATAAATGTGTGTGTTTTGTGATGTGTGAAAGTTATCTCACTTTCTTATTAATTATTTAACTTAACCATATTATTTCCCTTGTTTCTCAATCTTATCTATTTTATTGTGTTTGAAGTGTTTCGTTAAAACATTTAGGCCGGTGTTAGATTTGTGTTTTCATGAGAATGTCTAGTGAGATCACATTTACCACATGGAATTATTAGTTGAGACTTGTGATCGAAATCATACTATATAGATGCATATTCAACTGCTACACTCATTCTTATGTGTGTAAAAGTTTGCACCTAGATGAACTATAGTATTTACTTACTACTCAATTACTGCTTGTTGGTGTTTCATTTGAAATATTTTATTATTTTTATTTTTTGTTCTTGTATCTTATTGTTTTGGTTTTTGGGTCAGGAGGATTATTTTATTATTTTTTTTATTGGGTGTGTTTTGTTTTGTTTTGTTTTGTTTCATGAACGAAACTTGGTGCTGATTTTATTTTATTCTCTTAAAATACGTTTGTTATCTAAAATTCAACCATCTTTTCTTCACGAATACATTAAAATGCTAGACAAAAAGAAAAATATATAGAAATATAATGATTAGACTTACTAGAAAATGCGTTGACTAAACCTATCTGTTTTACTTTACTTTGCTTTGCTTTGCTTTGCTTTGCTTTACTTTGCTTTAGTTTACAGTGTATTCTAGCTCCAAAAGAAAAGGCACCCTTATCCTCCCAAAGAAATTGGTTTATAAATAAATAAATTCGTGTTAATAAAGGAACAAGATAGTATTTTAAATCAAACCAAAAAAAAGCATAGCATGAAATGCGATACCTCTCTTCCCCCACACACCCATGCTACGGTATCAAATTCTAGTTACCCTTATAAATCAGTGAGGACAAAATACAATAACGAAAGCCCAAAATAAAGTGTAGCAAATAATAAGCCAGTATACAGCAAACCAATTAATCAAACAAGCAACAATTATATAACAAAAAGCCTAGAAAAATAAAAAAAATCCAGGGATGAAGCTAAACCTAAAAATAAAAATAAACTATACCATGTTAATAAACCCAAAACCCAAAACCCAATCCATGAAAAAACCATGAAACCATTGAAAAAATGATATATTTGATAACGGTTAACAATAAAGCGGATGTAAAGGCTGAAACAAATATAACAACAATAAACCTTTTCTAGTAAGAATAACACTTGAAATGTTCACTCTCAAGCTGGTTGAGGTTAGTTTCATTTAGTACAAAAATAATAATCTTGCCTTTAACAAATTCCATATTGAAGTGTGGTTCAAATTCCAGACTTTCACCTTCATTATCTGTTAAAACAGTAAAAATGGTAATGATAAAGTAAACTATAGCTATATAAACAAACAATTTGAAAATGAAATGAATCAATGATGAAGTGTAAGATGTAGCGGATCTCTTGAAGATAGAGTTCTTTTCCTCTGTAAAAAGTTTCTTAATTACCTTGGAATCTTGATTTACCTTTTCTGTACCAAAACCATTGAAAACTAATTTTAATTTATCCCATCCAAGATGCTCATAAAGTGAACTGACAATAATGTATAAAAGAAATGTATCATGAAGTAACTCTTTGTTTTCATTTGTTACATTCAGTGCTTTCAATCCATTATTTATCCAATTATCAACTACATGTTTAGAATCTGAATAAATGACGTATTGAATAGCAAAGGATTCAGAAATTAAAGATTCAATTATCATTTTTAATGCATTATAAAGGGCATATAGTTTAGCTGTTTCAGCAGCAATTGGCTTAATGAATAAATCATTTCTTGTATCTTCATTTCCAAAATTAATTTGAATGGCACTGAATTGGCTATTTAGTGACATACCACTTGCGTAAACTTCCTTTAAAAAACAATTTTTTGAGCTACTTTGAGAATAACCTTGAGTTAAAAGTTCGGTTATGTAATCAATGTTTTCGATAAGCTTGTTATGGTTCAATAAAAAAGAGGCCAAAGCTGGATCCTTTGAAACGGCTTTATCTTTTTATTGATTCAAAAACACATATACAGTTGTATAAATCACACCTTTTGAATCCAAATAAGATTGTGCATTTTTTAAGGAGAAGAAGGCTCTATAGCTCGAACCAGGAAAATTACTTGTACTTTCATAACATGATTCCCAGTCTATAAACAATCCAGTTGTTCTACCACCCGTAACTGCGTAGTAAGTGTGATGACCCATTATAAATCAGAGTTCTTTAGCGTGCGTTCAATGTATTGACACCTTTCAACTGATCGAAATACAGCAGAGTGGCAACTCATTATCAGCTGTTTTTACTTAATCCAAGTTATAGGTATTTGAGTGATACACACTCATAGTTGTCAACTAGGCCAGACATTTTGATTGATAACATGCTATAAATGAAAATATTACAAAAGAAATACAAGATAGAATCAAATAAGCTCTGGAAAGATAGCTTATAAAGACAAAATGACGAAACGACTCAAAAAAATTCAACCAATCGCATATTGCTCTACTTTGGGAAGTCCTTCAGTTCTAACAATGTATATAGCAAAAAGGAATATTATTAGTAGGTAAGTAATACCTAAATAGAGAATTAATTTCAATATGATAAATATCAAAACACCAATTTTTTCTAAGCATCGACTCACTCCGGACTTCTCTTTAATATGTGATATCAACTTATCATTTGAGAGTTCCTGTTCAATTTCAATTATCCCATCATTTTGCTGAGTTATATTTTCTGAAATTGATTTGATATCTTCATCAGGATGTTGACCTTCAAATTCAATATTTGTTGAATTCAAGGCTGTTTCAGCAAAATGATCAGCCATTTCATTACCATATTGACCAGCATGGGCTTTTACATGACGAATATTTATCTTAGAGCAGCCCATATTTTTATGAATTGCATTGACTAAATCATACAATAAAACTGTGTCTTGAATTAATTCCAGATTTTCAACTGGCTTACCCTGTGCATCTTTCCAACCATTGGCTATCCAACTCTGATACCATTCTGTGATACACCCAATTGCATATTTCGAGTCAGTTAATATATCATATGTAATTTCAAATGATTCAGATATAAGTGAGTTGATAATCAATTTCAATGCCTCGTAGATAGAATATAATTCAGCAACTTGATTAGTCTGCTTCAATATGATTGGAACCTTAGTTGATCTATTTCTTGAATCACCCTTTCCGAAATAAACTCCAATAGCTGCTCGAGTTCCAGTAGACTTGTAACCATTATTAAAAGCACCATTAATGAAAACTTCTTTTGAATAAAGGCCTGCGTAATATACACCTCCAGTTAGAGCCCAAGCTAAGCTATTGACGTCAGCTGATTTAGGGACATTATATTTTGATTTTAAGTCATTTAAGAATAGGTCAATATCTTTGTAAAAAATGTTTTTGGATTGCAAATAGGTTTGGGCCTCTTTTAAAGAATAAAATACCCTGTAGTTTGAGTCAGGAATATCTTCTATGCTTTCACAGCAAGAGACCCAATCGGTAAATAGACCGGTAGTTCTCCCTCTGGTGACAGCATAGTATTGTTGTTTAGGCATTTTATGATATTATTTTGGATTGCGCTATATTACTGACAGCTGGAAAAGCATGAGTATTGGTAGAAATACAAACGAGAATGATATTCTTGATCGTTCAAGTGGTGTTTAGCAGATAAAATCAAATATTATGTCTGTACCCCTTTTAAGCCAAAAACAGTCCAGCCTTTCTCGTCTGCTGCGCTCCGGTTCGATACACAACATGAAATTGCTTAACTATGTAAACACTATTGTAAAATATACAAATACAATACAAATACAAATGCAAACACTATCAATCGTGATAATTAAAGTGGTACTTATTAGGATTATAACTGTCTTGATGGTCCGGAGTATTCTCACTTGTGAACATAGAAATCACTGACATAATTAATAACGAAACACCTATAATAAGAATGTAATATAAAGAATTATATATCAAGGATCCTAGTCTATTGATAAACCCTACCGTTTCTTTCTTATACTTTTTACCTTTATTTTTGTAATGACGATAGTAATGTATAGCCTTTATAAACAGCATGATTGCGGCAAATGCATTTTTAAAGAAGCTCTTTTTCTTAGCCTTTCTATAATAATTACCGTATTTCAATGCTGTAGAAAGATTTCCTCTATCAGATTGATTTTGGTATGGATCTGAGTTATAATTTTTTGAAATGAATGTATTTTGAGTATTATAGTAAGAATCAGCTTGTCCAATAGTACCATCATATGAGCCAGCAGCAGATTGATCTTGAGAGTGATGTGAACCATTACTGTAATATGATGCAGTATCAGAAAGTTCTTGTGTAGTATAATAGAAACCATTGTTTTTATTGTCATTACGTGTAGGTGAAATTGACTGTGAACGATGCCGTCTACCATGAGAGCTCTTCGTCGTACGAGTTGTATCTGAAACACTTTCAGTCCAAATAATATACATTCTGGACCACCCCATATTCTTATAAAGTAGGTTAAGCAAATCGTATAATGTGACTGTGTCTTCAAGTAATTCTTGAATTTCAAGTGGTATGCCTTGAGAAATTATCCATTGACCAGGATCATAAGCATCAGAGAATCCTGTAATACAATCAATTGAGTATTTGGAGCACGTCGAGATGGTATATTTGATGTCAAAAGACTCAGCTATAACAGAATCAATAATCATTTTCAAAGCTGTGTAAATAGCAAACAAAACAGCAATCTGATCGATTTGTGGCTGTAATGGAACTCTGCCAAATATATTTCTTTCATCATGATCTCCAAAACGAATGCCAAAAACAGCCTCATCATACATAGGATCATGAGCCTTCTTAGTAGATCCATCAGCCAGAATAAGTTTTTTTATCTTTGGTTTTAATGGATTAAAGCTTCCATTTATGGCGTAGGCCAATTCTTCAATGCCATAGTCACTTGCAATATCGAATTCCTCTTTCAAATTATATAAAAACATATCAACGTCTTTATAAACAATGCCACATGAATGTAAATATTCTCTGGCTTCCTCTAAAGAATAAAAGATTCTATAACTTGATTCCGTAAATCCTTTAACACTATCACAACACGATTCCCAGTCTGTAAATAGGCCAGGAGTTCTTCCCCTAGTAACAGCGTAATATTCAATTTGGTTCATGTTCTAATTGATCTAGCTATAAACTCTATCAATCTTTTATAATTCAGCTTATAGTTTAGTATAGTATTATCTTTACTAAAACGAAAAAATGAATATTGACTAAATGTTTCTTTTAGAGTGGCAATTTAAGTCTTTTATAAATAATTATCTTTATGACCTTACTTTTCTCTTTCACATTTTTGATTAGACGCTGCTCCGCCCTATACCGCAAAGCCGCGTGGAGCCGTATCATACACACTTTTCGCTTTAGTATTTATACCCATTTCTAATTTAAAATAGAAGAGATAGGTCAATTAAAAATTAACAAGATAAATATAGAAGTGAGATAAAGATAGCACCTTTAAATACATTTTAACCAGATGATTTATCCATTGCTGCACCAATGTTTGCCAATTTATCCGCCATTTCGTTACCGTAATGGCCAACATGACCTCTAACATGTTCATACTCAAGATTATCCCAACTTTTAGACTTATATAATTTATTAACTTTATTTTGTTTAACTAAAATACGTTGAATGAGATTCTTATTTTCAACTGGCTTACCTTGCGAAGTTATCCAACCGTATCTTTCCCAATCTTTATACCATTTACTTAAGCAATCAATACTATATCTGGAATCAGTAACGATTGTGTACTTATCAAAGTTGTCTTTGTCTGTTGCTGAGTTGAGAATATGATCATATGCTTTCTCAATAGCAGTAAGTTCAGCTACTTGATTGGTTTGTTTAGCCGTACTTTCTAATGGAGCAGCTATATTTCTGGGATCATCGTCACCAAAGAAAACACCATAACCTGCCTTTCTTGAATATTTACTTTGGTTATTCTTCGAAGCACCATCTGTATAAACTTTTTTAATAGTGAAATTTTTTGGTTTATCCTTTGTAAAATTCATAATACCAGATTTAATGGCGGAGCTAGTAACAGCTAATCTAACGGTTTGTGGTTTTGAAACACGACTACTGGAAAATGAAGTTCTTCCATTTCCAGAATTTGAGAGTGTAGGTTTTGAATCACCCTGGACACTTGAGCTTCTACAAATCTCCAATTTGTCTTTATTAATTCCACCATTCTTCACAAACGCCTCAGCTTCTCTCCGTGTTAGAAAACTTTTGTATTTGGCGTTGTTGAAGCCTTTCACGCTATCTGAACACGAATTCCAATCAGTGAACACTCCAGTTGTTCGTCCATTTGAAACTGCGTAGAATTTTTTGGCCTTTTTCATAAAAACAAACAACTTGCTAATTTAATTTACTGCCTTTTATTCGGGTAGTTGAGCGGGGTAAATATTGGTTCAGTTCAATCTCAAGACTGAATATCTGTACCAAATTTTTTTATTTATTAAATCAACGTCGAACTTTTTATTGGAGTAAAGCAATAGGTGTGCCTTTATCGAGAGCATCTGCGGCTTAGGGGCTAAATCCTAATCACTTTTTATAATTCTTTGACAGCTTTCTTTATCTCCAGTATAGTGAACTATACAAACATATGTTGATTAACCTAAACTCAAAGCACAATCAATAATTTTAAATAATTTCTTTTTGTTTTTGGTCAGGAGTGTATGGTCTTGAGTTTCCTTCAAATTATTCTTTTCTCTACCTTTTAACCACTTACTAACAGAATCAGTACTGCATTTTATAATTCAAAGCAATGATATATCTGGAATTAGAATCACTTTTAGTAGAATCAGTAATACAATAATAAGCTTGATCTAATGTAATTAACTCGGCCTTTTTGATTAGTTTGTTTAAAACCTGCATCTTGGATATTTTTAAAAACATCACTAATGTGAAGAGAAGTATATTAGTTAGAAAGAGATATTAGAGTTAGAGCTAAAAGAATCATAGGGTTAAGAAAAGTAGGACTATAAGGTTGAAGATTCATTATTAACAAATCACTTGAGGCAGCATGGGAGATGATACCATTGAAATTGGTGTTACGATAACCAGCCCAGTCAATGCTATTTGAACAGATATTTCAGTCATTTCTAATTGCCTGGTATTTTCAACACACTCTACAACGATAAAATTAATCAATTGAACAAGTTCGATTATCAAGAAAGTAACCAAAATAAAGAGATAGGAATGCTGAAAGTAATTTGATAAAAGAAATATGCTTCTGTAACAACTTTATTATTTATTTTGAGTGAAAGCCAAACCAGATTTTTCTGATTACCATATTAAAGAACCTGCGAACTAACAAAGACTTAGAGGTTGGTATGTTAGGCTAACTTAACTCTTATCGGAAGTTGGGGCGTCTATCGGCCTTCGGCAGTCGGCATTCTATAGCGGTTAATAGCCGACCACTATCTGGTATACTTTGGAGATTGCAGATTGGAATTCTCTATTCTTTGGCAACTTCTCTTCTTATTCACCTTTAACCATGCAGAACTCCCCACTTTTAAAGAATTATAATGAGTCACCAGAAAATAGCACCTTACAATTTCTTTAAAGGGCATCCTTCTACTAAATTACTACCTACTCAAGAATTACTAGAGGCTACTCAAAGAGTATTAACTAGGTTCAACGGTACGCAAGACAACTACGATGGATTCCACGATACCCATCCTTTAAATTATGGTCCTGATTTGGGTAACTTGGAGACAAGAAAATTGATTGCTCAATGGAATGATAAGAATTTTGATTTGTGCTGTCCTACTGATCCAGATTGTATTAACTTAACGTCAGGTGCTTCATATGGGGTAATGAATATCTTAGCTCAGGTTACTTTTCCTCGTGATAACATTACCAGACAAGCTTTTCTGGTTTCTCCAACCTATTTTTTAATCAATGCTGCCTTTATTGATGCTGGTTTTGCTGGTAAATTATCAGGTATTACTGAATTAGATAATGGACAAATCGATTTTGATGAATTTGAAGCAAAGCTGAAGAAGTTTGAAGCAGAAGCAGAAATTAAAAGTGAAATTACAAAAGATGATATCAAACCAATTTATGATCCCTATAGGCCAATCAAAAAGATTTACAGATATGTTTTATATGTTGTTCCGACTTTCTCGAATCCAAAAGGTGGCTCGTTAACGACTGATAACAGAAAGAAATTAATACAGTTGGCTAGAAAATACAATATTTTAATCATTTCGGATGACGTTTATGACTTATTAGATTATAGAGGACCAGATATTGATCGCTATCCAAGATTAGTTCATTTAGATAGAGAAACATTACCAAAGGATGAAAAATTAGGTAATGTTATCTCAAATGCTACTTTTTCAAAGCTCTTAGGTCCTGGTATCAGAGTTGGCTTTCAAGAAACTGCTACTCCGGAATTAGCATTTTTGTTATCACAAGGTGGTGCTCATAAGTCAGGTGGTACTCCGTCTCATTTGAACACGGTAATTATTGGCGAGCTCTTGAAATCTGATAAAGTTGATACAATTATTGCAAAATTGAACTCAGTCTATTCAGAAAGAGCTAAAGCAATAAAAGAAGCAATACACAAATACTTACCTGAAGGATCTAAAGTTTCATCTGTTGAAGGGGGTTATTTTGTTTGGGTTACACTACCATCAGAATATCGCTCATTAGAAATTGCAAAAGAATGCGAATCAAAAGGTGTTATTTTAGCAACTGGAGATAAGTTTGAAGTTACTGGCGATGAAAAGAACTGGGGTAAGTCTGGTGTTAGATTATCAATAAGTCATCTGGATTCTGATAAAATTGTTGAAGGTATTAAGATTTGGGGTGATGTTTGTCAAAAGTATAGACATTAAATTAATATGGTTTCGCAGTAGTTATTTTTATTTATTTCCTCATTTTATTTGATTAAACTTCGTATTCACATGCCTTATAATGTACATCACTTTTTATATAGATCTATACATTTCATTGATTTACTAATAAACTCTAGCTATTCCTGTGAAGTATTTGTGAACACATTCTTTAAACTCTTCAGAGTTCTCTTCAAGGTTGACTATTACTTCACCATGCTTCCAAGTTAGCTTTCTATTAATTTCCTTTATGATTTTCAATTCATCCTCGGATAATGGGTTGTCCAAAGAGCCTATGCCATCTAAAATGGAATCTGACACCTTAAGTAGTCTTCTTTTCAAATAATAATCAGACTGATTATTGGAAGTAATGTAAACATACTTAGCAAATAAAATCCAATTTGGGTGATGCTTGTTTTCAGACATTAACAAATAACGAATCATTGAGTCCATCAAGAATAAGCTTGGTGTGAATGAATAATTATCAAGTATATAATTAAGAAAAGCAATAGCAAAATAAGGTTTGCTTATGTTATTAAAATGGTCCACAAATTTTTCCATTAAAGTTGAATCCAAATATAACAATTTATCAGTGGACAGCAGTTTTTCAAGATTAGCCCAAGATGATTCAAATCCGTATGTTTTAAGATCCAACTCAATTAACTTTAAAGTTAACTTAGAACCTCTATTAATATCATGATCATTTAAAAAATCTGTGATTTCAGCAATCGATTCACCATTTCTGTGCTTAATATATGCTATCTCACTATTTATCGGTAATAGCGGTAAATTAAATTTCATCATTTGTTGTAAAATAAATTCATTTGCAAAAGGGTTAAATAATGAATTGTATAGGATGTAAAAAGTTGATAAATTAGGACTTAAGTTTAAATTTTTCAAATCTCGTATTTCTGAAGCTACAGATTCAAGACGCTTAGTTCTTCCTGCTCCATATAACAAATTCATTATTATTAAATTTGTTATATCAATTGTCGGCCTTACAGAATACTTTTGTTGCATTTCAGATCGAAGCCAAATACAAGCCTTGTAATTATGGTCCCGAGAGTAAAACTGAACTACTTTAGCATATGAAGAATAATCCAATTTTCCTGATTTCACTAAGTTGGTTATTATTTGGTCCAAGATTCTTCGAGATGTTAGGTTGAGTGAATATCTGTAAGATGTTATGTTTGAAATGTATTGATTGATAGTATACTCACTGAAGGAATCAGGAGGTGGAGGAGGGATATTTTTACCAATGGGAGCCCTTTGCATGCTGATGAACAACGAATCCTGATTAATTGTAATTTTTCCTTCTATTAGTTTTTGGAATTCTTCTAAAACTATTTGTTCGGTAAAGCCATCATTGTGGTTTGTAGTTTGTTGTTCTGCTTTAGCATAGATTTCTGATATTTTTTGGTGAGCCAAAGACGATAGTTGAATGTCTTTAGTAGAAGAAGAGCTGTGACGACTCATCACTAAAGACACTCTGCTTTTAAACATATATATCTGAATTCTGCGTTTGAGCTTGTTCCAGTGAAATGGTACAAATAACGGAAAAAGTGATTTATTCTCTTCATTTTCAGTAATTAGACTGAAATATGACGCGCTGCGAAACTGAAAATAAAAACGGCCAGTCCTTTCAAATTGATTCATTCCCCACTGAAGCCCATTTGCCATCTCTTATATAAACACTTTTTTTTGTGTTATATTCCTCCAATTCCTTCTTTATTGCATTTTTGAAGGATATAAAAATCATAAGTACACACCATAATGAGCAACGTGGCCCTATCGGAACACTTCACAGATAATTTCTTTAATTTGCATTTCGATCAAGCTTTGAATGAGGTCATAGAGGTGTTAATAGTTCCAACTTCTATCAAAAAATTAAAAGAGGTCATCGATTTGATTGACTTCTACTCCATAAGAGCCTCAACTTACTACAATGGTATTACCTCTTTATCCAAGCGAGTCAATTCTAATGCTGGTCCTGTTTTATCTCAGGCTCAAGACACCACTACTAAAGCGTTTAATGCCTTATTGAAAGTCACACCTTCTCAAGGTTTCAATGGTTCTACTAAAGTCGACTATATGGTTAAAAATGCATTAGTTCCTGCTAGAAAATATTTGTTTGATATGAATAACAGTTTACAAGAAAAGAAAAACTCTGTCCTAGAAAGATTAAGAAGTCTCGAATCATTGGAAACATCATTGAAAATGGCTAAGACTGAATACATTAACAATTCTGAAACCTTAACTCAATTTGAAATTGAATTTATAGATGAATTGAATACGCTGAGGGAAGAATTGAATCTACAAGATTTAAATGAAAAGAAGGCTATAATTGGAGATCCTGAAAAGGATAATGTTCTGCTAGATAAAGATAAATTTGTCACAAAAGATGAATTAATTAAAACTATAACTGACATGTTTGAAGGCATACCTAATGAAAATAAAGTTTCGTATTCATTTTTAGGTAAATTTTCAAGTTTTGAATTCAAAGGTACTGACATATATGATTATATTAACCTTAACTATTCAGAAACTTATTCAGATTTAACTCAATTTGTTAATGATTTAATTGATATGGACCTCATTTCAGCTAAGAATGTTCAAGATTTTCAAATCTCAACGAGATCAAGGTATGAATGGACTAAAAGGGCTTTAATTGTTGCTGGTAAACAAGAACTTCCTTCTAAAAGTAAAAAAAGTTCTACAATTTTAGGGTCTTCACTATTTTCTACTAATTCCAATAATAATGAAAATGAAGAAGCAAACAGTGTAGAAAAATTTAAGAAACTAAAGAATTTAGCTGAACAGTCTACCAAAAAGTATGAAGCTGCGGTGGCTGTTTATGATGAGGCCTTGTTATCATTTGAAGTTTTAATGTTTGATACACTAACTAAATTAGAACAAAGTTATAGAAATTTACAGTTATCAATTAGAGATCTTTGTGGTAGATTTGAATTCTATATGGGTCAAAATGACGAACTTGTTAAAAAATTACAAGAAATTGATGCTGGTGGTGAATCAGATTTAAGGATTTTATTGGGTGTTTCCACAATGAAATCAAAATTCATAGCAAATACACAAATTTTTGAACCTTATAAAAGTGAGCCTTATTTGAGAACAATATTTGGTGTGAAGTTAATTGACGTTCAGGATGTTTATCCAGACGACAGTTCTGTTATAATTTCTACCATCTTAAAAGAGATTGCGAGTTTATCAGTTGAAGACCAAGTCAAAGTTTGGACAAAACGTTTAGATTCATTGGATGATTTCAAAGAAATTTTGACTTTTAGAAATAAGATCAATGAATTGCCCAAGACCGCTAAAAATACAGAGGAATTGGTTGAGCAATTAGATGGTGTTTTCAATACTTTAAACCATGAAAATTTAGGTCTGATTTTAAGAAGATATCTATCAGAATTACCTGAATCATTAATCGATACATCCACGATCACCATTTTAAATGATGCATTTACAGAATCTTTTGACATTGATTTAGAATATGTTAAGTCATTTTATGATATTGAAACGGCCGAAAACCAATCTGAAAAGGTTAGCAAAAGTACTTTAAATGCCATTTTGTCACATATTTTTAAATTGCGTAATGATATTGTTGTGGAAATTGAAAAGAAAGAGCTTGTGGAAAAGGTTGGACAAAACTTAATTCATTTCATACTAAAGCCTAATTCATCTAGTCCATACTTTTTAGAGGATGAATATACTAAAGTACTAATGGAGAAGATCTTTGAGTCTATGGAGAAGGTTTGATTGTGTCTATCTGTGTGTACTAAGCATTTTAACTCGCTTTGATTTACTTTGTTTTTTGTAAACGTTCTCACTAAGCTACTTTTAAGTTGTAGCAAAACCACTTGAGTTCAGAGTTAGTTCCAATTTAGAATTTCGAGTCTCGCGCTTTTCATATTAGAAAACCACGTTGAGGTGTTTTTTGTTTGTATACTATTCTTACCACTTTTTTAGAAAGATCACCAACTCAAACCACACTACGTAACTCGATTCAGTCATTATCATACAGCAATGGCAGTTGGGAGTGTGATAGAATTATCTCCATTGTTTTTAGCATTACCTTCGCTGCTCGTCTCATCCACCCTTACAAACACAAAACAGTTGAATCAAATAGACACAAACCTCAACAATGACCAGGACCCTGACCTACAACCCATACCAGAGACAGACAACAATCTGTCCATACATTTGAATGACAGATACAACTTACCCATATTAGAGAGTATTTTTCTTGCTTCTTTCTCGTTGCTCGTGTTGTCTGTATTGGTTAAAGTGGGCATGGTCAGTCAAAACAACTACGTTACCCCAATTACCAGCAAAACTCCAAAACGATTAAACAGTGTAACTGCCATATTGACAAACATTTTTTTGTTAGTTTTACCATTATCAGCACTCTTTTTTACCAACCAATTGATATCTCCTTTAAGTCTTCTGAATTTACTTGTAATCACGTTGTTGATTAATAGAACTTCGACCAAAAGTAAACATATGTCTATTAAGCTTCAAAAAAGTTATTCAATGGATGAAAGCACGATCATAGTTTGTTTTAAAAAATACCAAGTTTTTGCTGTTTATTTAATTTTATTGTTATTTGATGTTGGATTTTCTTTGGTCGGTGGCACACTCAATTTGAACTTGGTTATTGGCTATTTAATCTTACTTATACCGATCTTTGTATTTTTGAATCCATTAGGCTCTGAAATAATTGAAGAAAGTAAACAATCACCAAACCTAACGGTTTCTTTTCTATTCACAGTTCTCTCTTTACTCTGCCTATTAACCTTTAAGTTTGAAGAATTTAATTTTAAAATGATTTTTATTAGTGTTGGTTGTTTAATTATTATAATATTCAGTCAATTGGATTTAGATGAATCATTGTCTTCCAGAACATTTTTTGATAAAGATGTGTTTTTACCTAATTACAAGATTAACCTAGCTGTTCTAAACGTAATTATGGTTATTATCCAGCACATCTGTATTAATGGTGATACAAATTTCACTGATAGTCTTTTTTTACATACTTTTGCTACTCAAAATTTACCACATTTGGCTATAATTGCTATTTTAGTTTACATCATCAAACCAGTTGAACCTTTTGCAACTAGCGATGATTCAGAAATTAAAGAAAAATATAGTGAAGATGGAAAAACTGCAACAGAGTCAACTTTTTTTGGATTGTTATATCAGATGTTTCATTCCAAAGAAATTAGATCGATTTTTAATTTCCTATTACTTAATATTTCTTTTATGTTTATTCAACTATTGTATTCATTCAGATCTAAATCGTTAAGTTTATTAAGTGATTCATTACATATGTTTTTAGATTGTCTGTCTTTGTTTTTGGGTTTAATGGCTTCTTTAATTGCAAAAAATAACAAAGAGCATCCAAGTAAAAGTTTCCCTTTTGGATTAGCAAGAATTGAAACATTGTGTGGGTTTGCTAACGGATCTTTATTATTGGGTATTGTTTTAGAAATCTTCAATGAAGCTTTCCAAAGAATTATTAATCCTGTTGGTATCGAAAAAACCACTGAATTATTAATTGTTAGTGTTTTGGGTTTAATTGTTAACTTGGTTGGTATTTTTGCTTTCAATCATGGTCATCCTGTCGGTGAGTGCGGCCATTCTCATTCGCATGCTTTTGGTGGTGGTCACAGTCATTCTCATGCTTCACATCAACCTAATTCACCCTCCCAGACATCAGATTTGGACAAATGTTCTGATTCATCACATTCTGTTGGTTCCCATAGCCATTCTCATTCCCATTCTCACTCTCACTCTCATTCTCATTCTCATGCTCACGCTCATTCTCATTCTGATTCTCATAAAGAACCTGAACCTTGTACTGACTCTCACGAACATGTTGACCATATGAGTTTAAACGATAATATGCAAGGTATCTTTTTACATATTTTAGCAGATACATTGGGATCAGTTGGTGTCATACTATCTACAATCATAATTAGATTCACTGGGTGGAAGATTATTGATCCAATTACATCAATTTTGATCGCCTTATTAATTTTTATTTCTGCTATACCATTATTAAAATCATCTTCATCTAATTTATTAATGGGATTACAAGATAAACCTGAGCAACAATTAAAAGATATATTGAATGATATTTTAAAAATTCCAGGAGTTAAATCTTACACAACCCCAAGGTTTTGGCCTGAGAATGATGCAAGCTCTGAATTGATTGGATATTTACATATTCAATTTTACAAGAGCGAGAATTCCTTGAGTATTAAAGCAAAGGCAGAAAAATTGATGGAGGGTAAAGTTAAGAAATGCTTTTTGCAGTTGGAGAATGAAATCGATGATTGTTGGTGTAGGAATGATGGGGTTTTTAGTAGTCACTAAAGTTATATGTTTTAGAAAAATATATATTTGCATTTTTGTTTTGTTTTTTAAAGCGAAATTCAAGTTTCTATTAAATCGTTCGATTGCTTTTTTTTGCTTTTGTTCTTTTCCTTTTTGTTCGTTTTCATTTAATTTATAACTTTTTTTATACATACTTATTTTTGTTGTCGTAGATTAATATCAACCTAAATGATATTGCATTTTAATGCATGATTGGTATATCAGCCGCATCGCCAATGGTAAGCTGCTTTGGTCAATAAATCATTTCTAGTCAAGTAATAAACACTAAACTGCTTCTTTAGGTTAGTCTGGATTTTTCAGACCGCCACTGAAAAGATGAAGGCACTATCATTAATGGACAATCATAATCAACTCCTCTTTCTTTTATGATGAATCTTACTTTATGGAATTGTAATTGCTTTTCCGTACTCTCACTCATCCCAGCTAATGGAAAACGAAAAACAATATAAAACAACAATAGAGAAAAGCATAACTACAGCCATAAAAAGTGAAGGAACGAAACCTATTACTTCCAAGGAAAGTCTTCATGAGGACTTAAAACCGACACAAAATTACTCTATTTTACATTACTTGATAGGGGGGTTACTTTTCTTCTTAGTTGTCTTTGGTCAATATTTAATACCTCCTTTGGGTAGTTTGGTTCCACTACCGCATGATGATCCAATTCAACCACAACAACCACAATATAATAATAATAAACAACCATTATGTCCAATTCCAGAGAAGATTTATCTACAAAATACCTTAACTTCACGGTATGTTTTAGCTGATCCTGATTTCCGAACATTTTCAGCTTCAAGACTTTCAAAAGCAATTAGAATTGATACTTCTGTTGCTGAAAATGAAGAAGGTTTTAAAAAATTGAACCAATTCCACGTATTTTTAAGAAAAGAATTCAGAGAAGTTTTCAAAGCAGCTACTAATGTTTTTAGAATCCATCAATATGGCCTTATTTTGGAGTTTATTGGCAGCAATAAGTCATTAAAACCAATACTACTTACAGTCCATCAAGATACTCCACCTTTAGGTAATCTTGGGGAATGGAGTGTAGATCCATTAAGTGGTATGTATGATGGGCAAAATATTCATGGTAGGGGTTCTTCCAAAAGTAAAAATCTATTAATTGGTTATTTGGAAGCAATGGAGATTCTATTAAAGCAGGGGTTCCGCAACCAAAGAACAATTATTTTATCATTTGGTTTTGATGAATCTGCTGTGGGTATTGAAGGTTCTGCCTATAATGCTCAGTTTTTAATAGATAGATATGGTGAAAATAGTATGGATCATATCATTGATGAAGGCCCTCCAGTTATATCAAATACTTATGGTTCGCCAATTGGTGTTATCACAATTGCTGAAAAGGGCAGTGTTGATATCAGAGTTGAAATTACTACACCACCTGGGGATGCATCTTTACCTGATGATCACACCAGTATTGGTATATTGAGCCAATTTTTAACGGAATATGAGCATACTCAATTCAATCCAACCATGCCTGTCTATAGTCCTTATTTATGTACTATGCAATGTTTAGCTGAGCATACCAATATGTTATCAAAGGCTTTGAAAGATGATGTTTTAAAAGCTCATTATGATGATAAAGCTAATAATAGAGTGATGAATCATGCTATTTCTGATAGAAATACCAAATATTTAATTCAAACTACACAATCCATTAATCTAATAATAGGCGGGGAAAGTTCTGATTCGTTACCTAGAAATGCAAGTGCTATAATCAATCATAGAATTGCATTAGGTAATGATATTAATACAATTTGGGATAAGATGATTTATCATGGAAAAGCTATAGCAGATGAGCATAATTTAGGCCTTGTTATTGATAATGGATTATACAGAAATGTTTCGGCTAATGGTAATATCTTCATTACGGCACATAATCCAGTAAACATTGCACCAATGGCCCCTACATATGACCCTACGTGGCAGATGATAACTTCCCGCCTCAGAGCATTCTATGAAGATGTAGTTTACCCCGAATATTTTAAGAAGAATTCATTAGTTATCACACCAGGTTTAACTACAAAGTATATTACAGATACTAAATATTATTGGAAACTGTCCAGTCACATTTGCAAATTTCAGCCAGGTGAACATGTAAACTACAGAAAAGATGGTGTTGATGAGTTCATTCCAGTCAATTCACATCTGCAGGTTGTTGCCTTTTACTATCATTATCTTCAAGAGGTGTGTGGGTATTAAAATTCCGGAATCCAATAGAATAAATAATTCAATGACATTTTATCTGTCTATAACATATTGTATAGCTCTTGTAGAATAGCTTTAATTCCAGTCTCCTTTGTTGTTCTACTATAATTGTACATAGGAAGATGGTTTTTACTAAACTGGTTCTTGTTGTCTTGTCTATACAAAACAATAATATATTAATTTGACTAGCTATTTATTCTGGCACGAAAGTTTAATCAACAACTGCAGTAAATGGTAGACTATATTAAACAACCAAGTTGAAGCCTTTCAGGAAACATTCATATACTGATTCAACATGTGGAATGTTTGAAACAGTCCCACAATGACATAAGAATACTCCATTTAGGCACAAGCCCAAGAAACTAAATTCAACCCATATAAGAATCTACCAGTATATACAAGTTAAAAATATTCTATGTTAAGAAAGTCAACTTATATTTGAGATATTCCTGGACAGCAGCAACCAATATACCCTAGCTAGCCTTTTCTAGCAGGATGTTGTTTTCATAATTGGTGCACCAATACTATGTATAATATAGTTCCAAGATTTTATTCTTGTTCTACTTCACATTTGATTAAGGAAAAGAGCCTCCCCTTGTTGCTAACCAAGCTACTAAATACAACCCTATAATGATTGATCTAGAAAGCACATTAAAAAAGAATATCCATTAAAAAAACAAATTGAAAAAAAAAATAGTTTAAGATTTAAATATCCCTATAAAAATTTAAAAGACCCCTTGTAACAAAATAAAAAACAAAACGCAAAACAAAACGCAAACGCAAGAAATAATAGAAGATAAAAAAGCTTAGTGGTAAAAAAAAAATGGTAAAATAGTAATAAGAAAGTATAAAAGTCTAAAAGCAATAAAATAAACTAAAAATAGTCAAAAAAAATTATGGCCAAGTTGAAAAAAATTGTATAAGATCATTTAAAACCATCAAAAAATGAAATAGTCATAAAAAGCATGAAATTAAAATAAGGAAAGCTAAATGTACAAGAACTAATATCATGAAGTTTCTAAAACCCAAAAAATAAATATGGATATTTCAAAGTTCTTTTCCCAGAAGTGATATAAAAACACCACAAACAGCGGGGTAATTCTAGGAATTGGAAAACAAAAGAACCTAAATATGTACAACAACGAAAACCCAAGTTTGGATAGATGAATATGTTTCAACTCTTATAGCTGTAAAAATTAATTATCAAGCTTAAACCATGCTTCTTCTTCTATGATAAATACAAAATAAAATTTGTAATAGTAACAAATGAAATAGGAAAAAATGAGTGGATTAATAAAATTAAGCAAACAAATCATCCAACTCAGCCAACGTTATATCCTCTGGTGTTCCAATTTCCTGAGTTAAAAATCCAGACCTAACAGTCTCCAACCACTTCATACTTATAGAAGGTTCAACAGAAGTATCGGCCATAATTGAATTAGTAATTGAATGAACAGATTCATGATGGTTAGGTTCTGAAACAACAGGACTATTAAAAGTATTTAATGCAGCAGCTCTTAAAGCAGCAACAGCAGCAGCGGCAGAAGGTGAATTTGCAATTAAATGTTTCTTAGGAATACGTGGAGTTGCAGCAGCAGCAGTTAATGAGATATATTGTTGAGCAGTTTTCGGTTTCTTCGATTGAATAAAACTCATCGACTTCGATCTTTTACCAATTGTAGAAGGAACTTTATCCCTGACAATCATTGAACCACGTCTATAATAACCATTGTTGGCGTATAGCTCATTTTCTTCTTCAGAATCAGCAAACGCTGGTTGTAAGGAATCATATGCATCATCGCCAGAATCAGAGTCATCATCGTGTAATGCTGACAACCAATGTGATCTATTGGTAGATGATTCTTTTAATATTCTTGAGGCCTTCTTGTGTGATTGGTGATAATTATCTGATGAATTCGAAACATTTAAATGCGGGTCATTTGAGAAATTTGAAACCTTATTCAGGGAAGCAGTAACCGGAGCTGAAGCATAAGGAATTGATAATTGGGGTAATCTAAAATCCATTGAAGTATCCATGAACGAAGAACTTTTATCCAGTTGTAAACTTGAAGGAGAAAATCCAGCCGGTAGATTAGTTGGATAATTGCTGTTATCATTGGATGATAAAGAATAATTAAAATTTGAAGCCTTCTTCTTAGAATAGCTATGCTTTTTAGAATCATGATTTGAAGAATCAGCATCCATATTTGAGTCGGCAGTGTCTTCAGTCATATTAGCCTTTTGAGTTTCAATGACCTTCTGAACATATAAATGATAATCCTTAGCTAATAAACCACGATAAACATAAACCATTCTTTTTGGAGAAGCATCAGCCCAATCTCTAGACAAAGCATAGATTATATTTTGATCACCTTTTTCAACTCTTTTGACGTAAGCATTTAGTTTAGCTGAAACCAAATTTGAAGTTTTCGAAGATAACTTAGCCATATCTGGATGCTTTTCTACTAAAATATCACAGATTTGTTTAACAGTCATTCCTTCCGCTTTAGAATCTTCTTCAAATAAAATTTCAAAAATAGCCATTAAAACATCGTCATCCAGAGTTGGATGAGAACATGGCTTTGGTCTTGCACCTGTAATTGGGACACTAGTGGAGATACCACTTGCAGTAGTTAAAGCACGGTTGGATTGTTTCTTCTCTTTTTTATCCTTTTTTTCCCTTTTCTCCTTCTTCACTGGGATCGAAGACGCCGGAGCAATATTTGTAGCAGAAGAAGTAGGAGCAGGAGTTGAAGCGGAAGATGATCCAGATGATGAAGGTGGAGGTAATGAAGTTTTAACTAATTCAGTAGAATCCACAATTGAAGTCGCTGAAGTTGAGGTGGTTGAAGCAGTTGAAGAGGGGGTCGAACTTCTATCACTTCTACTTGAAGGAGAACCCGGATCAGACATATCAGCTTTTTTGGATGAAGGTGAATGATACTGAAGAGACGAAACAGCTGTACTAAATTCAGGTGTCGAAGGAACTGTATGGTTTTCAAGTTTTGGGTGAGGCAAAAATGAAGTCATGATTGTAATTATTTAATTTAGAAGTCAATAATGTAAGAAGTGAAATAATAGGAAAAATGTAAGTAATTTTCTTATATCAGCTATAGTAACAATTGTAAATAAAAAATTATGAAGAACGAATGTAAACTAATTAAATATCTTCTTTTGTTGTTTGTTTATTCTTTGAATAAAAATGATAAATTAAAATTAGTTGAATATAGTATATGTAAAGCCGGATAATCACAAACTGGTGGTCTTTTCAAAGTTAGCTCAAATTAAATATCTAAAATTTAATAACACAGTTCACCCAATCAAAGGGACACTAAAAAGTAATTAAATAAATAGAATAACCAAAACTAAAGCTGAAGACGGGAATATAAGATGGGAAGCAACGACCAAGGTATAGCAAGTAATTGAAATGGGCGATATCCGTCAAAGTTCAACGATATAATAGAAATTAACAATTAAACTCGGGTTCTAATTTAACTCCAAAATTCAAAAACTTGTTCCTAAGGAAACAGATAATAAATCTAAAGAAATCACTCTTGATAAATTTTGATCTTTCTTTGATTTTCAGGGATCGGTCTATCTATGAAAGAAAAAGAGTTGTGTATGATTTATTGATATTTTCAGCTCTAAGGAAGTTGTAGATAACTTAATAAATACCGCCCTATACTGAAAAATATCTCTTTCTCTTTGATATGTAGAAGTTGCTTTTGCTCTGTTATCAATTTAGTATTTTAAAAAACTAAACTTCACAAATGACAAAAGATTTAAGTGTGTTTGATTTGCTTGTATGTAGCAATAGTTGCAAATAAGTTATAACTTATTATGAAAGTTACTAACTCCGTAATGTATATATGTACTAGGAATATAGTAACTACAAATTATAGTTATCAAGTTAATTCACAGATTCTAACTACGCAAGTTGAAAAGTTGTTTATCAGAAAGTCGCATTCGCGCTGTGACTGCGTTTTGACTTGGGAGCACGCAGCCAGTAAAGTGCTCCAAACCACCAAAAATTAGGTTTGCCCTCTTTCTATACAGTTTCTGTTCATTTATAAATGTCATGGTTTCATTATAACAACTAAATAGAAAATATAAATACTCTTAAACATAATCCGACTTTTGTGTTAATATATACCAAAGATTCACCATATTTTGCTTATCACTAAGCACCGATTCGCTTATCAGCAACGGATAGAAATGCGGGGACAGAATGGCATCAGTTGTTGTCCATGTATATGCAAACCCTGGTTGTGTGCACGTGATCATCGATACTTCTATTAAAGTAACTTCTCTGGGTGTTCTTTGAAATGAGCTAAGGATATCTGGGTTCTGGTGAAATCGTCTTTCCAGTAACTATCTGCGTAAGGGTTGAAGTAGTCTTTCTTGTTAGGAGGAGAAAACCAGTAGTTGAGAGCAATGTGTACATGGTCTTTTTGATTACCAAATGAAGTCACTTCATGGAACCATCCTGCTGGTAAATACAGTAAATGATTAGCCTTTAATTCCACTGTCACACTAGTAGCCTTTAACAACCTAGGGTATTTTGCAATAATAAGACTCTTTAATTTTTTTAGCAATTCAGGATCTTTAACTTCGTCTAAATGAAGTAAGGAAGGAGGAATACTACAAAAGGATGGTGGATCCTTCTTATCGTGACTTTCATCGAATTCATTTTCTTCATCGTCGTCAATACCTTGAATATCAATTCCGGCTTTTAATTGTTTCCATCTTTCAATTTCTTTCAATAATGCACCATCATTTCTGATTTGTTTCCAAAATGGCGCTGTTTCAGGATCTTGCATATAATCAATAATTCCGGTATCGTATAATTTATTGATTTCACCAACTGTATACAAATTGATAGCTTGGTCTGGAGAAAATAGTGTAAATCTTTTTTTACCGGTAATAGGAATATATAGGTTATCAGCATGATCATGATGCAATCCTGACGATGTAGCGTTAGGATTTGGTAATCTTTTACCTAAATGATCAATATGCAGGTCGTCTTGAGCTGGCTTGGTTGCTCCCATCCATAGGTTAATTTGTTGAGGAATCAATGTTTTAAAGTAACTGGGATATAATGGCAGTTGAGATGGTTGGTTAAATAATCTAGTCAATGGCTCTTGAAATAGAGATCGAACACGATCTTGAGCTTCTGATAAGGTTAATGGTTCACCTAAAGTATCTTTGGAAATAAGTTCTGAGCCATCATTATCGTAAACAGATTCATCCTCTAAATTTTCGAAATCGTCATGCAAGTTATTCATATCAAAGGAATCATCATCTGAGAATTCTGCAAAAGAGGTCTCAAATCCGGAACCACCTTCAGCTTCATCGCTCTCTTCCTTATCCCCTCCTTCACCTTCATTATCAAGTAACTTCTCATCACAATCGATTAGGTCGACATCATTTTCAGAATATTGAGTGGTCTTATATAGCTCTTCACCGTTGATTAGCATTTCAACTAAATCTTTTAGGGTTATTTTAAGTCTGTCTTTACCAGACCCAAAACCACCATCAACTTTCTTTTCAACTTGTAATTTTAGTTCATCCCCATCAGAATTTTTATCAAATTGCAAAGTTTCTAAAATAGAGTCAAGCTTAAAACTGTCTATATTAGGTAAACTATCTTTAAATTCATCAGTAACTTCTATCACAACTGGAGTTCTTGTAGCTATATATTTCTTGAAAAATTCTTCATCTTTAAGATCAGCAATTGAAATTATATCTATTGACTTTGTATCATCAGTTAACTTAAATCCATTATATTCTAAATATGGGGCTGTTGATTTTCCCTGTTTTCTTTTTGATGGTCTACTTTCCGGCATTTCAATTGTCTTTGTAAGGAAGTTCCAAGTAAAGAAAAAAAAGCATCGAAAATCATGTTATCCTGTGAAATGCATGTCAAAATAAAACTCTGCCGTTTAGCCTCTCTGCCGCACATATATTTAATTTTCTGGTTTTGAGCCCCGTGAAAATTTAGTTGTCGAAATTCGAGAAATCGATCGATCGAAGGCAACTATGTTGTTTCTTCACAGATTCCTTGTTTTCAAGAGTATTAACACTTCGTAAAAGCGCATCACAGAACCCTCTAACGACACGCTTCTCTGTCAAACCCTTCCCCAATTCCCCCACAGAAGAATATTGGCAAAATACCAGCTTTAATATCCACGGCAAAAAGCATTCAGTGATTGACAATTTCGTTTCCATTGCAATCCAGTTTTTTACTTCCATTCTACAAAAAATAAAAAAACATTTAAACCATATATTACGAACGCGTTAAACTCGTTCCTTTTCTATATTTGTTATCCAATTTTACAGATAGTTCCCCCATATAAAGAATTATAATTGCAACTTTACATAATGAAGAGAGGACAACATCAATATAAGTCTAAATTCACTGATTTCTTTTCAGACTTGTTTTCAGTTTTACTTAAATTAGATAAAGATTCAGGAATAATGTCCACTGAAATACCAACTTTGAAAGAGTTCTATGAGCCTTATATTCAAAATATTAATTATTCATTTCAAAAATATCTGGATGCTTTGAGAGAAAAGCAAAACCCTAAACAGAACGATGAAGCTGAGGCTGAAGAACTTCAAGATGATGATGAAAAGAAAGATCTTAATCTGACAATTCCTAGTTTCAAACATTCAACGACACTCTTGAAGAGGTTTGATGCTAATCAATATCATTCAGTTTATGAAATATACCATGACTTAAAAATATCTTGTATTTTAAATTTACTGAAGCACGAAAATGATGCTCCCCAATACAAACGCATTGATACATTCTATAAAGTTTCTACTGAATTGTTACTGCGAGAGACATTAAGATTAGGGTTAACACTACAGGATAACTCTAATGTTACTGACCAAGACAAATACGAGGGAGATGAAACCAGTTTAGAATCCACTCTTTCAAGGGATTTCGAGTTGATCTCAACTACGTATTTTAACAAAACCGGAGAAGCACTCCAAGTTCAGGCACAAAATAATTTACCTTTATTTACGTCTAGAAATTCGTTAAAATCAGAACTGGATGATAGAGAACCAATTATAGACGTTAATTTAACTGGATTAAACGTCATGAAAGTTGTTCCTACTATAAGTTCAGCTAATTCAGAGCCATTATCTAATCTGTCCCCAAAAATGCCGTCGTCAAATCAGTATCATTCTAAGAATTTTCAAAGTAAGCATCCCTCAGGTGCAGTTTTGGAAAACTATATGCATCCAATCTGGATAAGATTAACCACATCACAGTGGTTGAAACATGGTGGCTTGAATGATGATTCTCATTTTTCATTTGCTCCAACTTGTGATGAATCAAGAGCAATTATTTCAAACGAGTGGAAAAGCTTAACTTGGCTACAACAAGTAGGTTTTAAAAAATTAATGGAAGCGAATAGACAATACAATGCTTCAATTGGTGAAATTAAAGATGTTGTTACTGATTCAACTAGCACCACTTTAACTAATGGTACACACATAAAAGAGAATGGTGAGGCTAATGATAAATCAGAAAAAGATGTTAAAGATGTTGAAGTGAAACATACAGAGTCAGCTCGTCCAATAACAACAGATGATGAACAGGTTGATTTAGAAAATGTTTTAAAGTGGAGCGTTGGTCATGTCATAGAAAACGATGAAAAAGAGGCAATTAAATCAAATTCAACACAGAAAGAAATTAGTAGACTTTTGTTGGAATTGAATGAATTAAGAAAAACAAGAATACAATTTCAAAAACAGCAAATGCAAATACAATCACAACTATCACAGCATAACTCATCATCTAAACAACATAATAATAGTTCTCTATCTCATCATTACAAAATCATAAAGGCATCGAAGCAAGAAGTTGAAAAATTCCATAAGTTATCAAGATTAATTACGTCATTGATTAAAAATAAAAATATTAACCCTGATCAATTGGATATTTCACGAAGTTCTAAGATTCCTATCTTGCAACATAATTATGCAGGTTCATTACCTGCTTCTTTCTACGGAAACTCTAGTAGTTATGGTTCTTCTAGATCTGGTTTAAGATCATCGAAGAGAAGAAGATGATGTATTTTAATATATATATATATATTTTTGATTCTGTTCCTGTTCCTGTTTCTGCTTTTTTGTATTTTGTTTGCTTTGTTACAACCTGTATATTTAGATATGTATATGTGTTTTGCTCCGTTTCAAAACATCAAGTCTGTTTTTTTTGTTTCGTTATCTATGTTGCCGAATCTGAATCTTTTATTTCCTTTTTTTTAACATGTATACATGTATTTTTAAATTAAATAGAAATTTGTCATATTAAACTGAATCATATCTCTTCAAGTTTCTAGATGAGTATGTTACAGTCATGCTGTATTAATGCTTTACAATTTTTAACTCATTGAGCCCATAAAAATAAATATTAAAAACTCGTAAAAATATAAAAGTCCCTATTGGAATTCAAAAAAAAAAGAACACAAAAAACTGACAAAACACCATTAAACACCATCAAACATCCCTAACATCGTTACCATTAAAAGACACAAAATTGCCATTCATGAAAATAAAATCAGAATCAGCATCATCTTCATCTTCATCTTCAAAATAAGCTACAATAAAACCACCATCTTCTTGTGATACCATTACTTTATCGATATACTCCATGTTTAAACCGTATAACTCAGCTGTATATAGAAATATATCATTAGATTCAATTGATCTAGTAGGTGTTATTTGAGCTGGTGTAAATAAACGTTTATTCTGAATTAAGAATGAAAAGGCTTGGGCTATATTAGACAATATTTGAGTTCGGCTTTGCTTTTCAATTTCTGGATGTTCAGGATCGACTTCTAAAGCACTATGAGTCAATAAAAATTGTTTGGATTGATTGATTGATTGATAGTTTTTTGATGAAGGACGAGTGGAAAAACTTCCTTTATAGTCTCCTAGGAAAATCCCGAATCCAGCTGGCTTTAAAGAGATATTATTTAAGTCAAGTGGTTCATGTTCAAATGGTAAGTCGGCACTTCTTAGATCATTCTGCTTAATTGGGAAGCAGGAAACGTTGGCCGTCGTCATATCTCTAGCCGGTCTAAACGTAGGATTTTCACAAAATTGAGGTGCTGATATAACCATTTTATATTGACAAATTTGTAGTTCTTCAACTGAATCAATCTTCGGACTTCTCAAATTCGAATTGCATTTGTAATGTAAAGTTGTTACTCTTTCGTCGCCTGTTAAATCACAAGTAGATCCATTATACACAACCTGGGTTAAGTACTTGGAACCATCTTTAGTTTTAATTAATTCAAAATCAGATAGTTTATCGTAAGCGTTGTGACCAACCGAAGCTAATCTATAAATTGGTGTGCCTTCTTGAGGTGATATCATAGAAGTTTGCATGTATAATGCTTGATTATAATGGAATTGTATGATCTCATGATTATAGCAATATCTGTAAGCCCAATAACTTTCTGCTAAACTCACACATCTAGAAGAAGCTTCAGAAGAATTTATTCTTTGCTCAACAAATGATCTAATAGTTTGAACTGCATCTTTCTTTTCTTGTTCTGGATTTAAAGTCGGGTTATTAAATGAAGTTTCATTCTCTATTTCATACTCTAACCAATTCCCTGGAGAAGACACGTTACAAGCATAGTTATAATTGTTATCTTTAATCACATACAACGATTTTGGTTCGTTTATGAGTTCATCAGCTGCCCAATTATTATGAAATGATACCTGGTACTGTGGACTCTGGTCATCCAACTTGACATTGGGAGAGACGTGGGATGCCAAAGAATAAGATATAAATAGTGATATAGTCCAAAGCATTATTGATAAGTACTGTAGTGTGTTAATTTGTGTCTTGATGCCTATCTCCACCACAATTCAATAATGAATTGTTTCTCTCTATATATGTTTACTCTTCAACTTTTTCCTTCCCGGACTGTGGCGTTCGTTAAAATCTGACAAGTGGCTGATGCTACCATTCATTAATAAGATTACTAATGTCTAGGGGATTTCATATCACAATTATCTGGGTTCTTTTTCCTATAAAAAAAGCCACTTTTCATATTGTTTTCTTTTCGTCTTTACACCTCAACTAGATTGAACTCTCCTATAACTAGTGTTATTCCAACTAATTCATTCAGTATCAATTACTTCTCAATTCTAATTCGAAAAAGCATGTCCACCTCCACAGTTCCGACCACACAAAAGGTACTCTTAATCCACGAAAACAGTGATTCTTTAGATGTCTTGAAATATGAAGACTTTCCTGTTCCAAAAATTGCTGATAATGAAGTGTTAGTCAAAAACAAATATGCTGGTGTTAACTTCATTGAAGCCTATTTCAGAAAGAATATTTACCCATCGGTAAAACCCTATATCCTAGGACGTGAAGCATCTGGAGAAATTGCTGCTGTTGGTAAGAATGTTAAGAACTTGACTGTAGGTGATAAAATAGCTTACTTGTCAGGATCAACTTTTGCTCAATATACGAAACTTCTATCTACTGCTAACTTTCATAAATTATCTTCTAATACCTCTGATGAAACATTAAAACTTTATGCTGCTAGTTTAGTTCAAGGTTTAACTGCTCTAACCTTTATTAATGAAGCTTATGATGTGAAGAAAGATGATTTCATTTTAGTTACGGCTGCAGCTGGGGGGGTTGGCCTTATTTTAACTCAATTAATTTCGAGTATTAAAGGGGCACATGTTATCGCTCACGCTTCTAGCGAAAAGAAATTAGAATTGGCAAAGGCTGCAGGTGCTGAATATTTCATAAATTCAACGGAATTATCTCAAGATGAACAAATTAAGAAAATCTTAGAAATCACTAATGGTAAAGGTGTTAATGCTTCTTTCGATTCAATTGGCAAAGATACAGCTGAATTATCATTAAATGTTCTTGCTAGAAAAGGCACGTTTGTTTCTTACGGAAATGCTTCAGGTGTTATTCCTCCATTGGAAATTAACAGATTATCAGCTAAAAATCTAAAGGTTTTAAGACCTCAACTTTTTGGTTATATTCAGGACTTCGAGGAATTTCAATATTATACTTCTGAGTTGTTCAAATTAATTGATGAAGGTAAACTAAATATTAATATCTTCAAGTCTTATCCATTATCTGATTATAAAACTGCTGCTGCTGAATTAGAGGGTAGAAAAACCTTTGGTAAGTTGATCCTTGAAATTCCTCAATAAGTTACTCATTTTGAAGATTTGATCTTTTTCGCAACATTTAAATGTGGTTCAATAGCTACAGTTTTTTAAAATTATTTTTTTATTGAATGTTAAATGAGAATCATGACGTTAGTTATATAATATTTTTCAATATGCTGAACTCATTACTATTATCTCCAGTGTATCAGAAAACTAAATTTTATTTAAAGTTTTGAAATCTAATCGTAAATAAGTAAAACTTCATCATATATATGCCCAGTTAAAATCTGCCATGTAACAAATTTTGCTGGTTCTACTCTATCGTGGTGTAGGTATTGATCCGTATTAGTGTAAGTGTTTAATATTTAGGTAATTTGACTTTTTTAGTCAGTATAACTTTTCTTTTAATAAAATTTGACTGTTCTCTATTAATACTCTCCCGTATCTTACATACAAAATAAGCTTAGAATTACTAATCCAGTTCGATGCCTTAAGATTCGGAAGAGTCAGAATGAAGCCTTAACTATAGGGTCAGCAACGGTATCCTGGCAAAGTATTCACTGCACAAAATATGCAATATGAAATAAAGGTAAATTCACAAGTTTAACTCATTTTATCGTTTCTTATTTAAGTTTTCTTATTTTCAATATTTATCTGATATTATGATTCCTAATAAAAAGCAACTATGCCTCAATATGAAAAGGTCCGATGTAGTGTAACGGCTATCACAGTTCGCTCTCACCGAGCAGACCCGGGTTCGACTCCCGGCATCGGAGAGTAATATTTTTTAATATTTGTTAGTTTTGATTTTTAAGATTTTATTTCGACTCCAGAAGTAAGTTAATCCAAATCGAAACATATTTTACATTGCATAGGAGGAGAACGTAATATAATAGCTCAGGACACACTCAGGGGCAGTTTATTAAATTTTGCAAACAGCAATTGCCATTTCTCTATCAGTTAAATATTCTGGAAAACCATTAATTTCTCTAACGGGAGAATTATTGAAAACATGATCAATTCTTTCACTAGGAATATGACTTCTAATACTTTGTTCGTTTAACCACATCTGAAAACTAAAACTAATACCAGTTTTTACGTGTTTGAAACCGTGACCAGTTAAAAAGCTTTGTAAAACCGCTGGTGAAAATCCACCATGATGAGCGACTGCATGGTTTGAATCTGGATCATTTGGGGTAGCTTCTGATTTACCATCAAATAAGTCTAAAATTATGAAAACTCCTTGTGGTTTCAAATATGATTTCAGAGCTTTTGTAATTGCATCAACTGCTTGAAAATGATGATAAGTTAAAGTAGTAAAGATTAAATCGAATGTTTCTGGTTTTAAAGATGCTGGATACTTTAAACCGTTCTTCGCATTATATTCATCATCGATAATATCTAGTTCATTTAAAGTTATCTTTAAATTCGGATTTTTCTTCTTAATTTCAGGTATCCTATCTTCAAAAACTTCTAATTGATGTTTTGAAATGTCAATGCCAACAATTTCAGAGCCATTTGGGATATAAGCCGCTAAATATTCGTCTAATAAACCAGTACCACAGGCAAAATCCAATATTCTTAATGATTTTCTAGACTTGAAGAGGGCTGAGATTTCGGGGTCATCCAATTTTGGTAGAAAGCTTTCATCTAATCCAAATTCTGGCTTCTTATAATCACCAATAAAGCCTTCAATTGATGTAGGTGGCTGATTTGGAGAATCATAAGTTAGAATGGATTTGCAAGACGCTTTTAAAATTTGTTTTACCGAATCTGATTCATAAGTTTTAGCCTTGAGTTTATTGAACAGATCAACATTAGTTTGTCTTTGATTATGATAGTCGGACATTGTGATTGCGTTTAATGAAGTTACTTTTAACTCAGATTCCAAAGAATAAGGAGAACTTCAAGTGTAAAACCAGTTTAGTTTGAGTTTTACTCGGTCAATAATGATCCGCGTATTATGCCTATAGGATAAATCTATTAAATAAAGTACACAAAATAAATAAATTTACAGTCTCTTCAAAGCATCAAACCTCTTTTTCAAATCATCCAGTTCATCAATTTTCTTTGTGAAGGTTATCTCTTCTTTTCCAGAAGTGGCGAGTCCTACGGCGGTTTCTTTAGCATCACTTCCTCCATCTTCATCACTAAGATCTTTGTCATTTCCAGTTTCGTCCTGCTCAGCCTTAACTTTCTCACCATACAAGTCAATATCATAACCAAAACAAATTTCTTTCAGATATAATTCAGTCAATTCATCCATATTTTCGTTCTTGCACTTTTTAATAATTTCTAAATCATCTTTATCTAAATCACCATCATCGGTCATACCGAAATCATTCAACGTTTGTTCATAGAACACTTTACCAAATTTATTAAGTAAAAGTGAGCATAATTTCTTGTATTCTTTAATTTGAACATAGCTGTTTAGAAATAGTAATCTTCTAATTAACTTAACCACCATATTGTCTAACATACCTGAAGTTGACTCAATGGCACCTGTTTTTGGATTAAATCTAATTGTAATTAAATTAGGTAATTTCGATAATAGTAACTGTAAATCAACAATAAGAATTTCAAATAAATCTATTTGATTATCATCATTAATTAACTTATTTATTTTAATCTTAATTAGAGTCATACCTCTATCGAACTTTCTTGAACCTAATGAAGTGATAGTGCTAGACTCTGTGGATGTTTGAGATTGAGATTTTAAGTCTTTTGAAATTTCTGTTAATTTAATCTTGTTTAACTGTTTCATTTTAGAGGTTTTGAATTCTAGTTTGGAGATTGTCATCTTAAGTGATGTTTTCAACATGACCTCTTCAGTAACTGGCATTTTTGGATAGACTTTTGATTATATTGTATTGAATGAATAAGAATATAATTAAACGTATACGAAAGTTATAAGCTAATATATAAAAGAAAACTATGCGCTTTTACAAGAGATAATCAATCAATCGATTGTTCAAATATCCGCAGTAGTTCCAACACGGCTGTGCTTACAGTGTCGGTATGAGTTTTTCATCTTCATCTGAGTTTGATCCCGTATTTTTGGAGAAGAAGGGAAAAGAAAGCTAAAAATCCTTCATAAGCAATTAAGACAGCAACACTCTTCCAAGTTGGAGAATCTAGAGTGTTGTAAGTCATATTTACAACACCGGTTGAAACGTTAGCCAACAAGAATATCACTAAACTGTTGTTATTCACTGCAATTAATGAGTTTGGAACTGTGGCTATACTTAATTGCTTTGTTTCTTCATCTAAAACTCCACTCTCATCTTCGTAATCTTTAACTATTTTAATTTGAATATCACCCCAAATAAAATTTTCAATAAGTTTATAACCCAACAAGAAAGTACAATTATAGGCAGATACCCAAATAACGTACAAGAAGTTAGCCATACGTCTAGAAACACCATGCAAATAACAAGTATCAATTACATAATACAGCAATTGAAAGAAAGCAGTAGTAAATAATAAACCCTGTAAAGGAGTAAACGTACCAAATGGTTTTTTCTTTAGTCCAGACTTCGCTTCGATATCAGTTTTGGAGTTATGCAGTCTGAAAATATTTGAAGGAGTTGGTATTACTGGCAATAATATAGAACCCAAGGCTAAACCATTTAAGAAAATTGCAAAATAACCAAATAAGGAAAATATACCTTCTCTGTTCATTGATAAAATATCAACTCTTTCTGCTAAAATAATGTAATTTAGTAATCCTTTATTAACTAAGAAGTATTCATATGCGATCCCAATGATACAGCTTAGAAACAATGGTGAGACTAAAAATATTATTGGAGAAAAGAGATTAGCTAAGAATGGCAAAGAAGCCAAAGTGAAGAAGAAATTCCAATGAATACCATATTCAGTGACATGTTCTTGGTAATCTAATGATTTGACACTAATCATTCTTGCAAAAGCTAAAACTAGCAATGGGATTATAGTTTTAATACAACTAAATAAATTCTTCAAATAATTGTAGTTACCAGAAAACTTTTGTCTTAAAAATGATCTAGCTGAAATTAAGCCCATTGAGAAAGCAAATGACCCAACACCTAAATCCATTAAGCTTGTACCCCATGTCTCAACTTTAGCAAATCTTCTAGGGAAAATTTCAAAATCCACAGCTAGGATTGATATGCAAGTGATGATCATCATTTGGGCTCTATATATGGTAATATATGGCTTAAAAGGTAGGAACTGTTTAGGTGTTAATTTGGATAAGTTAATTTTCAAAACTCTTTTCAATTTCATTGAATCTTTACTGAAGGAAACCGATAGCAGTGGTAAAATGTGTAAAATGGTTAATAAGTCAATATCATTGGAGTAAACTGTGACTGACAAGAGCAAGCTATTCCAGTTAATAAAAAAATCCAATAATTTACTGAATAATGAAGTTTCAGTTAACCCACTGAAAACTTTTGTTTTCTTCTTCAATATACACCAAGCTAAATAAGAAGTTAGAGAAATTGAAGTGACTTTGTAAATATCTAAAGTAGAACCACCAGTAAGACCTGTGACAAAATCTTCTTTTCTAGATTTCAAAGAAAACAATCTAGAATCTAGTGAATCCTGTAGAAACTCAACATGATCTTGTTGTGACATGGTAAAGTGGTTGTTGGACTAACAAGACATTAAAAGAATAGAGACACGTCTCATAGTCAACGAGAAATCCGATCTGCATCGCTAAAAAGTTAACCAGCAGATGAACTAATCTGATTACTCTTTTTTATATTGATCTAACTACATACACCATAGACACTCAATAATTACACCAATTGGTATAGTGAATACACCTCCAACAGCATCTTGCTTATTATGGATGACTACTATCAGACACAGCTAGAGGAAATTGAGACTCTAAAGGCCATTTATCCAGACGAGTTCTCAGACAAAACCCCCGAATCATCAGCCTGGAATAAGAAACCTAATCCCAAATTTGAGATTAAATTGACCTCCGATAGAGACATTGAGCCATTGCTATCATTGATATTGTCAGTAGAATTAACTGCCACGTACCCAAAAACTCATCCTTTGATCAAATTGCTTGAGCCTCGCAATGTCCTATCTTCTCAATTGGACTTCCTAATGAAACAAGCAGAATTAATTATGAAAACAGAAAAGGGAGGACCGGTGATTTATTCTATTTCTTCAACAATATCTGACTTTTTGAGTGATTTTCAGACGGGTGCTAGAAATGAGTCATTAGAAGAAGAGAGGTTCAATAGGCTCGAGAAAGAAAAAGAACAATTAGAACTGCAAGAAAAAGAAGAGCAGGAAAAGGTTGAGCAAGAAAGAGAAAGAGAACAGGAGTTCCTAGATCGAATGGTTTCCAATGAATTACAGCGGAGAATGAAACAACAAGATACGGGGCGTGAACCTGTTTCGCCGATTGCTGAGTCAAATCCAAATATGAATTCGACTTCTGCTGCTTCTGTTCCTGCAAATATATTAAAAATGGATGAGAATAGTTTAACTCCAAGTAGTGCAGATATATCTTCGAATGATCAATTCTTCATTTTTGATAAATTGATAAACGTTCAACTAGATTATGTTCAATTTCAATTCAGGACAGTTATTGGGTTTGTTCCCGTAGAGCCTGTGGGGCTATTGAAAAATGTTTCTAAACAATTTTTAGTTAAACCATATGTGAAAACAGACTCTCCTGCATTTAATCTTATTCAAGATATTTCAAAAGGTTCTAGATCATTGAAAAGAAGATATGGTAAAAATACTAAAGGTGTGGAGAAACATTTACAATTTTTATTTACTGAAATTGAATTAAATAATCCATTTTGGAAATCGGCTCAAGGTAAGAAAGCTATTTTAACGTTAGAAAAAGAACTCCAGGCAGTTTCTGAATTAAGACATAATAATATGGACAGAGTTTTTGCATTTAATATTGAAAAATTAGAGTTTACTTCAAATGGTGATATTTCATTAAATAATTCTGCAGCTAAAAAAGTTACTAAAAAAATGTCCAGAGACAATGAAAAATATTGTGTTTGGAAGCTTAGAATCTTATCTGAATATGCTGAAACTTTGGGTGATCTTTTATCAACAATTTCTTTCATTAATATCCAATCCGCTAGAGAATGGACTATTCAATTATTAGAAAGTTTAGAATATTTGCATAAGAGTGGGCTTATTCACAGATGTATCGGTCTGGATTCGATTCAGATTTGTCAGCCTGAAGGATTAGATTCAACTAAAGTGAAACTTTCCAATACTTGTTATGGTTATACGATATTAGATATGATTAATAATTATCCAAACATTGATAATGACACTTCAGAACCTGGATTTCTACCTTTTGATAACAATGGATGGACTGCTCCTGAAAGAATCAATTCCAAAAATACTGCTATTTTTGCTAAACCTCAGAGAAAAACTGATGTTTGGGATATTGGTGTTACATTCTTACAAATGATTATGGGTACAGATGTTATTTACGAATTTGAAAGTCCTTCTGATTTTTTAACCAATTTCGGTAATCTAGACAAAGCAATTTGTCAATTTATAAATGAGATATTTGAATATAAAAGCAAAAAAAGACCTGATCCTTTAGAATTATTGCCGTCAAGGTTTTTAAGATTGAATATGAACGTTTCACCGTTAGCTAATATAATGGCACATAATTCAAGTTTAAATGCTTCAAATGAAAGAAGTCAAATGGGTACTGGTCACATGAGGTTACCTTCTGGTCCCAAACATCTTTCTGAGTTTTCTGACATATCGGATGCTCCAGCCCTTTTAGCAGGCCATAAGTTTGGTGCAAGTAAAAGTAGGCGAGATTCTTTCAACCAAGGTATTTATTTTTCTACTGAAAATAACACTTATTCAAGATATGTGCAAGATTTTGAAGAAGTTGGTAAATTAGGTAAAGGTGGATTTGGTGATGTCGTTAAAGTTAGAAACAAATTGGATGGCAGATTTTATGCAATCAAGAAGATTAGACATACTGAAGATAAATTATCCAAAATTTTAAATGAAGTTATGTTATTAGCTAGGTTAAACCATCAATACGTTGTTAGATATTATGCCGCTTGGCTAGAAGATGATTATGGCTACAATTTCAAATCGAGTGCCGTTGATTCTGACGATGAAGAGGAAGATGACGATTATGAGAGTGATAATGATGCGAATAGTGTTGTCACTCAAGGAACTCTAAGTGCCAGTCAAAGTTATAACGATTTTATATCTAATTCGCTTAATCTTGAGGAAATTCAGTTTGGTTTTGGTGGGTCTGATTCAGAAAGTGATCCAGGAAACGTTTCAGAAAATGATGCTTCAAACGATGACAATGAGCAAGGAGATTACTATTCTGAAGAAGAGTTCCATGATGATAGCGTTTTCACGTTTGGTACAACTATAGATAAGAGTTCTGCTTATGAAGATGAAGATGAGGATAATAGGCCTATTCGTAAGATTCCAAACTCACAACCTAAATCGAAGAAGAGAAGTGTTTTGTTCATTCAGATGGAGTATTGTGAAAATCGTACTTTGTTTGATTTAATTAGACAAGGTTTACCTAATGATTCTGATAACTATTGGAGAATTTTAAGACAAATCTTGGAGGCTTTAAGTCATATCCATGCACAAGGCATTATTCACAGAGATTTAAAGCCAATGAATATTTTCATTGATGAAAATCAGAATGTGAAAGTGGGTGATTTTGGATTAGCTAAAAATGTTCACAATCTACCTTCTGCTGCTAGTAGGGTATCTGGTCTTTATAAATCTACTGAAGATTTAACGTCTGATATTGGTACCACTTTGTATGTCGCTGATGAAGTTTTGAATGGGAATGGTTCGTATAATGAGAAAGTTGATTTGTATTCATTGGGCATTATCTTCTTTGAAATGATTTTCCAGTTGGGCACGTCAATGGAAAGATATACTATTATAGGAAATTTAAGAACCTCTTCAATTGTTTTCCCTCCTGAATTTGATTCTCAAAGATTAGCGACTGAAAAAAAGATTATAAAAATGTTATTGGATCATAAACCTGATAGGAGACCTTCCGCTGAACAACTATTGCAAAGTGGTCTAGTTCGCATTCAACAACAAGATGATTTAATGAAACAAGCTTTGAATGCTTTAGTTGATCCGTCGTCTTCGTGGCATCATCAAGCACGTAATATTCTTTTTTCTCAGCCATATAGCTTTGCTAGAGATTTGTTGTTTGGTGACTACATAAATAAAAAGAATTATCAGCCAGTTGATTATTTATTACACTCCAAAATTCTAGAAGAAGTTGAAAAAATTTTTAAAAGACATGGTGCTCTTAAATTTGTTGATTCTAATGCCCTTTTGTTTCCTAAGAATCCATTCTATGATTCAGTTTATCAAGTGTATCAGCTTTTAGATAGAGCTGGTTCTGTTTTACAGTTACCCTTTGATTTGACGCTTCCTTTTGCCAGACTCCTAGGTAGGAAGCCACTCTCCATCAACAAGTTATATAGAATTGATTATGTTTATAGATCTGTTGAAAAAGATGAAGGTTCTGGCCCAACCAAATTTAAAGAAATTGATTTCGATATCGTCTCGAATCCTAATGATCCGGCCGAATTTCTCCCGTTTTATGATGCTGAATGTATTAAAATTATAGATGAAATTATTTCAATTTTTCCATTTTTGAAGCAATCAAACGTTAAACTTATATTGAATCATTGCAATTTGTTAGAAACTGTCCTTGAATATTGTGGTATTGAAAGTGCTCAGTATGCAAGTGTTAGCAGACTGCTTGCAGAAGTTGGATACGGCAGTAGCATGAGAGATGTTAAGGCAGTTTTAAAACAGGAATTAAATATTTCTACAACTGTTTCAAATGAATTGGTTCAATTTGATTTCTGTCTATCTCTGGAAAACTGTAAATCCAAATTACACAAATTGATGTTGGATAGTCCTTTATTAATCAAAGTCGACGAAACTCTAAATTACATATCTAGAGTAATAAGATATTTAGAATTATTTGGTGTTCATTTATCAATTGAGATTCAACCATTTAATAGCTACAATGCAACATTCTATAGGGGTGGTCTGATGTTTATAGCTGTATATGATGATAAATTTAAATCTATTATTTGTGGTGGTGGTAGATATGATAGTTTGATTGCTGCCTTGGCCAGAACGAAATCACCACGATCATTGCCTAATGGTGTTGGTTTAAGATTAGCCTGGGACTTCTTATTTAGTTCAACGAAGAGATATCAAGAAATGTTTAGTAATTCTAAAGAGTCCAAAAAGAAAAGATATCAAAAGGATAAATTGAAAGCTTTTTGGACTAATTCACCCAAATGTGATGTATTGATTGGATTTTCATCCGTTGGAATTTTGAAAGAAGTTGCACCTTTTATGTTGAATTTGTTATGGGGCAGTGATATTTCTGCTGATGTGATTAAAAATTGTTTAACAGTTGAAGATATGAGTAATCATGCCCTCGCTAATAATGTGAACTTATTATTGATTGTTAAGGCGGATAAGAATTTGAATAGCATTGTTATGAAAAGTAAATATAAACCATTCAGATTAAAGAATTTAAGCAAGAAAACAGATTCCGAAGTTGGTTTATCGGACTTAGTTTCAGTTATCAGATCTGAATTATCTCAATATCAAAATCAATTAAATGCTTCTACTTCTGAGTCGGGAACTTCAACCAAAAATGATGATGGAACTACTGGTAATTTATCAAGCTCTCTTATATCTGCCGAAATAGCTTCTAATAACGAACAAAAAGTGGTAGTTGTAGCCAACAATGCTACCAATGCTTCTAAGAAGAATAATAAAAAAGATAAATGGGCCCTAGTTGATCAAGCATCTAAAGCATCACAAAATTTAATTGATACTCTGATTAATTCTCCTGTTTTTACCATAGATGCAAGAGACGGGGTTTTAGATATGATTGCCATAACATCGTTGTGCCAAGAAGATGAATGGATAAGGAGAGTTGGAGGTGTTTCAAGCTCCACGCCAAGATCATTTGTTAAGAACATTTACACTGCTTTGAACAAAGAAGCATTGAAAGGTACGGAATGGGGAATTATATATAATCCGAAAACAGGGAAGGTTTGTATCGTTGATTTACAAAGATAACTTGATTATTTTCTATTATTTTCTCTTTGTTATTTTCATTATTTTCTTTCGATTTAGTATTCGGTTTTTTTATTACCGTTTGTTTTCTCGGTTATTTTTAATTATTTTGTTTTGCTTTCTTTATTCCTTATTTTTGCTTTACAACATTATTTGTTCCTAATTACTGTGTATATATTTTATATTTATGAATGTTCAGTTAATGTAATTAAGTGATTATGTCTATGACCAATTGATCTCATCTTAATATATTAGAGAAAGAATAATAAAATAAATCTAATTCATTTAGTCCCTTTTTGCAACTTTACTCCACTCTCTTTATTTGGTTAAGATTTCAGAAATGATATTCCTAAAAACATACAAACAACTGGAAAAGTTACCTGACATAATGTTTTCATCAAAGTTATAATGAAGAAAAAATTGCTTTTAGAGCATCAATATTTTATTTGTGGTTATAAATTCGTAATATTTTCTAAATATATATAAATATATATATATATCATAAAGATTCATAAAAGTTAATATTTAGGTAATGGTTCAGTGTTTCGGTGGTAAACAATCTACATAGAAGGTGACCTTTCCCGTTAAATTAACAAAACATTAACTAAGATAGATAATATGGTTTATTAAAGATTAATAGTTTCCAATACCTGATAACCTACTTTACTCGTGCATCCTTCTGTTATTCTATAATTTGTAATAAATTGACATTAGATTGTTGTTCTTTGTCCATTATTTTTTGTTGCCTTTTTCGGGAATGTAAAAAAGCGTTATAGAAATGACGCTAGGAATTACTAATTTCTTTTATAATAATAACTTTCTGAACGATAGTTATGGTAAAACATAAACAGACTAAGTGAAAAAATAAAAATAAGTTTTAAACAAAAAACAAAGAATAATCAAATTAATAGTGGCAACTCCTCATATTATTTATAATAATCCGAGATGGTTTAGTGGCTAGAATTCTCGCTTGTCACGCGGGAGACCGGGGTTCAATTCCCCGTCTCGGAGTTTTTGTGTCACTCATCTACATTGATTTTGTACCTTTTTTGCACATTTTTTAACTTTTCAAATATACCTACTTACTGAGATGTAATACAGTTCATGCAATTTAGGTTAATAATTTAGGAAAGTTGAATTAGTTAATTAAATATAAATAAAATTTCCATCTGCCACCAAATAGTAGTTATTTCTACCAAAACGAAATTATATGGAAAAATAATTAATGAAAGCATAACCATATTTATACTGTCTTAAGTTGATACCCGTAGAATATAAAACTAATCCAGCTATATTTTAGGAGTACCTCCATTAAATCTATATAAACCAAAAACATTATTTCATCCCAAGACATACCCCGAGTATAATCAAAAAGTTGGCTATTTCAATTACCACTGATTGGAAGTAAATACATAATCAGCTGCAGAGGTGGTCTTTAGTTTATTGAATATATACTTCTGGAAAATTTTCATAGAACCAGTTCTTCATAACACCGTTCATTAAATTAACCTTCATTCTTTTCTGAAATGTTACCGTTATCATCTAAATTGCATCTGACTAATCTTTCGGTTTTAACTTCTTTCTCAACATTTGAAGGACTTGTTTGTGTTTCGACTGAGCTAGACATCATAGTGTTAGTAGCCAAAGAAATTGCTCGAACTATTTGATTCCAATTCGCAGTAACATCAGCTACACAGGCCGAACCATCATTAACCTTTTCCATTTGAGAATTAAACTCTTCCAAAGATGATGATAATTTTGAGGTAAGTCTCTTAACTTCTCGTAAGTTTTCAAGCTCCTTTATTTTTTGCTGTAGCCTCTGCTGTGTCTGTAGTTCTGTTGCAGATGAGTATCTTCTTGAATCCATTTTGGTTATCTTCTTGTATGTCTCGTAAGTACAATATGGTGCTTACAACGCGTTAACTAAATTAACTATACCTCTTTAAAAATGAGCGTGCGCGCGCAGATTACCCTTCGGGAAGCTACCAGTTTGTTTACTTTTCAATCAAGCACAGACAACATTCTTCTTATTATACCACTGATCAATATACAAAGCCAGTCCAATCATTAAAAATTAATAGCTAATTAATATGGCTAGAATTTCCGATAAACAGGCTTTGCCTGAATCCGCTAGGAATGCATACACAAATAATATAGATAGCTCAAACGATAACAAGAACAATAATAACAATAATAACAACAATATTGCTCCAGTTAAAAATAATCATAACGATGAGCTTAGTCCTTATATCTCTACTGAATGCCCACAATTATCTGAAAATATAATTTCTCCTAATGAATTGAATCATGTTAAAAGAAAATATCTACTTCAGAACAAAGTGTTGGCAACAAGAAATGAAGAATTATTGAAAAAGATAACAGTTTTAGAAAACAGGTTATTAACAACCCAAAGAGAAAATTTAAGTTTAAGAAATAATGAAATTAAATTGAAAGAATCACTTAACTTATGCTCGATGAGATTTGAATATCAAATAATATCTAAATTTGAAGATATGATGACTGAATTTATAAATTATGAAACTAGTTTGGGGATTGATAGGCAACAATCATTAGAAAAATATCGTCCCTATATTCCCACAGTGTTAATACCACGTAAACCTTTTGGAAGTTTTAAAAATGCTGATAGCCGTTCTTATCTAGCTTCATTAGATCAACAATTAAAACGTAACGCTAGAAGAAAAAGCATAATTAATAATATTCCTGCTGAAGTTGTCAAGAAAAATGACAAGGAAACACAAAAACAATTTGAGGAAGATTTATATTTGAATCAAGATTTGGAGGTTAGAGATTTCACGATCCCAGAAGTTGGTGAAAGAGAAGAAGAAGAAGATCAGGTTCAAGATATGGACATGACTACAACTAAAATAAAGAAAGAAGTCAATAAGGCAGATGAAATACCCTCTGATCAACAAAAATTTGATGTTTCTAAGGAACAAGAATTGGCTAATATTACTGTTTCACAACGTTTGAGAAACAATTCATCTAAGCAGGAAGAAGGAACTATTTCTGATGAGGTTATCGAAGTCTCAAGCGCTGAAGCAAGTATGGAGATAACGCAGGCTGAAGTTTCGGACTACAAAACTAATAAAATTAAATCCTCACCTCTATCAAAAATAAATAGTGAATTGTCTCCTACGAATACTCAATCATCTGTTAAACTAGTTATAAATTCTTCTACCACACTTCTTCCCGAACCTACTGAACACAGTCCACTACCATCTTCATCTTTTGATCTCGACTCCCCTATTAAGAAGCAATCATTAAATTCAAATCTCGGAAATGCCAATAAACCAAGACAGCAAAAACAGGACTTAGCGTCCGAACATCTATTAAACTGTCAAAGGGGAGATACTCAAACTACCGATATAAACAATGTCAGAAATCCATTCATAGATTTAGAGAGTTCAGCTAATTCAACAGGCGGTGGTTCAAAAGATGACACTAGCTTACAAACAAATGAACAAGCAGATTCACCCAAACCAAAGTCCCATCGCCGTAAATCATGGCTGGATATAGATCCTCTATCTGTAACAACGACAGGGTTAAGAAAAAGAAGAGGAAAATCAATCAATTATCAAGAACCTCCATTGAGTAAAAAGTTGAGAAGAGAATCTGATAAATTTGTTGACGCAGTTACTGTTTTAAAGGAGAATTCATCAAAGCCTTCTAATACAGTTAATAGAAGGAAAACACTGGCTACATCTACAGTTCACGTGAAAGGTAAAAGTACAGCATCGACAGTATCTAAAAGGAGTAAGAAAAATGCATTGAAAGTGATAGATAGTAACAAATTGAACCAAAAGAAAAACCATCAAGTTAAAGTTAATAATAAAGATATATCCAATTCTGTTTTTGATTTCAGTGAATCAGAAAGTGATGACGTCAAGAAAGTGCAAACTATTAAATCTAAAAGGAAGAGCCTGAGCAACACAATCAAAAATAGAAGACATAGTATCACTTTATAAGTTTGTAGTTAGGTTTGTATATTACCTTAGCATTTAGTTTTGATACCTCTTTTATTTATTGTGCTATATTGAGTTAAACAGAGAAGAAGTAATGTATACATTTGAAAATTAAACACTCATTTTCATCTTAATTGAACCATAGGGTTTGTAATCAACAACTTCAAAATCTTCATACTTAAAATCATCAATATCAATAACTTTTCTATTGATCTTCAACTTTGGAAATTCTCTTGGTTCTCTGGTCAATTGTTCTTTAATTGCATCAACATGATCGCGGTAAACATGAGAATCACCCATGGTATGAATAAAATCACCTGGTTCCATATCAACGATATGAGCAATCATACAAGTCAGCAAAGCATAAGAAGCGATATTAAATGGAACACCAAGACCCATATCACAAGATCTTTGATACATTTGACAACTTAGCTTTGGTTTAGAACTATCTTTAGGGAAATTAACATAGAATTGACAAAAGACATGACAAGGTGGTAATGCCATATCCTTAAAAGCCGGTGGATTCCAGGCAGACATGATGATTCTTCTATCATATGGATTGGTTTTCAAAGTTTTAATAATGTTTGCTAGTTGATCATAACCTTGACCTGAATAATCAGCATCACAGTCTTTATATTCAGCACCAAAGTGTCTCCATTGGAAACCATAAACTGGACCTAAGTCACCTTCTCTTCTGTTAGTTAACCCTAATGAATCTAAATATTCTCTTGATCCATTACCATCCCATATTCTGACACCTTTCGCAGATAATAGTTTACCATCAGTTTTACCAGATATAAACCATAATAATTCATGTAGAATACCTTTGAAAAACACTTTTTTGGTAGTCAATAAAGGGAAAGTACCGTTGGAGAGGTTGAATCTTAATTGAGGTGGTGCAAATAGAGAGTAAGTACCAGTACCAGTTCTATCTGGTCTGTGTTCACCTTCTTCTAGGATACGAGCACATAGGTCTAAATAAGCCCGTTCTTCTTTATTTGTATTTTCAAAAGCAGTCATTATATAGTGTATATCAGTATGATGGATTTGAAAAAAAAGATTAGTTTAATCGGACCTACCATATAAGACGCGTTTATCTAATAACCGTTTATAAAGAAAACGCGACTACCCTCTAAAATGGAAAAGTATTGCACCGCCACGTACACGTGATTAATTTGCCAGATACCGTTACCTCATGCGCCTCTTTGATTACTTAAATTTGAAAATTTTCCTTTTCAGCAAATTGACTTTACTCGCACGCTCATTGGCCAGTATAGAGCATCCGTGCACAGCCAACCATGTTCCGGCAAACAGTAGCTCACTCTCTGCCTGTTCATCAAATTACACAACACAACTTGTCTCTGTTTCGAACTGCACAAAACACATCTTTCACTTCGTTTCTCCAAAGACTAGAATATCATTTAGTATTAACAATGTTCTCTCAATTTGGTTCTGCTTTCAAGCGTTCTATGAATGCTGTATGTATTCTTACTTATCTCAAATTTCGTCTACTGTTCTTCAACTTCTGAACTGAATTCAAATGAAAAATACATTCACATCAAACTCACAATTGAAACTTCCAAATAAATTAGTCTAGGCGGTAAATAGACTTCTGACCTTTACAATAATGATATTTAATTCTTAAATCAAGTTTAAACATTGTAAGTTTTAAAGGGTTTATTAAGTCAACAGGAAGTTACAACTTTGCTCCCGTTACACCACAACAAGTCTGCAATTGTGATTTCTAAAAAGGAGAAAATATCATCGACAGTATCTATTCAAGATTCTGTCTTTTTTCAAATCGTCTCATGATTCTAAATGCTCATTCAGTGCTATCTTAAAGTTGGTTGATTCCTTCATATTGTTGTTTTTTACTCGCTTCTCATTGGCTATGCTCGCTGCACCATACAAAAAAAATTCAAATGTTTCATTATCATCCATACAACAAGATGGAAATACAACACAAATGTTTTTGAGTTAATGTATCATTTCAATATTACAGAATTAGAAGTTTTGTTATGAATCGTAGATTTTTCTTATTTTAGTAATGGAGTGCTTTCATCCTCTGAAACTTCGTTCTAAAAAATTATAGAGAGGTTATACTAACATTAATGTTTCCATTTTTAATATAGAAAGCTTTTTCAACTAGTGCTAAAACCGAAGTTTCTTCTAGCATGAAGAAGGCTATCAATGGTGGTATTGCTGCTACTGGTTTAACTGCTGCTTACATTTTATATCAAGATTCTCAATCAGCCCAAGCTATGACTGCTGCTGAACATGGTTTACATGCTCCAGCTTACGGTTGGTCTCACAATGGTATGTTCGATACTTTTGATCATGCTTCTATCAGAAGAGGTTTTCAAGTTTACAGAGAAGTTTGTGCAGCTTGCCACTCTTTAGATAGAGTTGCTTGGAGAACTTTAGTTGGTGTTTCTCATACCAACGCTGAAGTTAGAGAAATGTGTGAAGAATTCGAATATGATGATGAACCTGATGATCAAGGTAATCCAAAGAAGAGACCAGGTAAGTTAGCTGATTATATTCCAGGTCCATATGCCAATGAACAAGCTGCTAGAGCAGCCAATCAAGGTGCTCTTCCTCCAGATTTATCATTAATTGTTAAAGCTAGACATGGTGCTTGTGATTATATCTTTGCTTTGTTAACTGGCTACCCTGATGATCCACCAGCAGGTGTCAGTTTACCACCAGGTTCCAACTATAATCCATATTTCCCAGGTGGTTCTATTGCTATGGGTAGAGTTTTGTTCGATGGTTTAGTTGAATTTGAAGATGGTACCGAATCAACTACTTCTCAAATGGCTAAAGATGTTACCACTTTCTTGAACTGGGCATGTGAACCTGAACATGATGAAAGAAAGAGATTAGGTATTAAGGCCTTGATTATGACTACTTCCTTATTCTTCCTATCTATCTGGGTTAAGAAATTCAAGTGGGCTCCAATCAAACACAGAAAGTTCACCTTCACACCACCAAAGAAATAAATAAATAAAATAATAACCTAATTTATTTATTTTTTTTAATGTCATATTCTCTTTTTGTTATTTGCTTCTTCACGGCTTTATACCTATCCCCACTCCTATTCCTACACCATCCATATAATATTGAACATTGTACGTTTTTCATGACTTGCAATATAAAACTCATTCAAAAAGTATCTATAAAGCTGTTGTTGCATTATAAGCATGCTGTATCCTTCCTCATCACAACATACGATTCCATACATCCTGTTAAAACGTCATCTTATTTTTCTTCTTTGTTTCTTTACATATATATATATATACTATTATTATTAAATTATTATTTGTTTCTTGTTTTTTTTTCTAAAATAAACATTGACAGTTTACGAGTTATATATGATTTTTCAGGGTTTAGTGCTCTAGGGTATGAAAATGCATTACGTTTGAAATGTTAGACATTAAACGTTAAACTAGCGCGCAAAATTTCGAATGATTGAGTGATAAATGATGATCTTCGGCTAGTCTGTTTGCTAACAAGCCATTTTTTCCTTCTAAAATACCATTCTTAACAACAAGTAAATTTGTCTATAATTTATAATACTATTCAATTCGGTTGTATTTTTACATTTTCTTTTTTTAAGAACTTGTACTGAAAGACTCGGCAAATAACTCCAAGTAATGTCGACAATAATACCCACAACAACAACACCGAAACAACACCAAGATCCAAATGACAGTTTATCCATCTCATGGAATCACCATTCGGGGTCCTCCACCAGTTCAGAAAAACTGCAGAATGGCGTCGAATTACTTTCTCCAGATGAAATACAGAAACAGCAACACCAAGATCCAAATATTATAGTTAATACAATGGTTACAGCAAATAACGCGTTTATTTCGTCATTAGACCATTTACCTTGTGATATAGTTCGGTCATTATGGATTATTCAATCTTTGAATTTGAAAGCTGATAGATTGAAAGTTGATTTATCTAAATTAATTAGATTAAAGGATGCTTTACGAATTAAAAGAAAACAAATGAATGGTCTTAATACTCTTGATGGATATGAGCAACAACAACCACAACCAGCAGCACCTCAGCAACAACAAAACCAGAAATCACGGGAGGAGGACGATAAAAGTGATGGTGATTTAGGCTTAAATATTGCTATTAATAAAATTCTGGATGAACAAGAAATCCAACAAGCTAAAAAGGTCATTTTTCTGAAAGCCTACACTATTGAAAAGAAAATCAAAACAATTAGACTAGAGGTTTTTAGTGAATCAAAACATCTTAGCTTATTAATTAAGAATCACTTGAATTATATCGAGAATGATTTAAGGTTGATGGGTAAGTTATCTGATTATAAAAACTTGACGTCTTCAGATTATAATGGTGACGATGCAAGAAATTGGAAAACTTTCCTCAAGTTTAAAAAAGAATTTTTGAAGTCAGTTAGGGTTGCAAATACAAGTAAAGAAAATTCTGTTACTCTCGCTTCTGCTTCTTCAGCATCTCATACTACTCCAGGAAGTGGATTGAAAATTAGACTTAATTTGAATGAAATCAACAAGAAACAAAAATCACAAGATCAAGAAAAACCTGATAGAGAAGCAAAAGAAGTGAAGATCTCACAATCTCAACCTCAGAGAAAATTAAGGGTATCATCTACCTACAATATCAACAAGAAACACACTATTTTGGAGGCTGAGATTCGGGCTAAAGGTGAACTTAAAAGACAAAAAAGTGGTAATAAGGCTGACCAACTAGCCTCTTCGTTCGTAAGTAACAAAAGACATTCAGCTTCTAGAGTTACCAAACAATCTTTAGATCGACCATCTTCACAACCCAAACCCCAAAATTCACACTTGAAAAAGACAAATGCCACACCTCCAGTTAATATGACTAGAAGAATAAAAACCTCTAAACAGTCCTCCAAAAAGAATAAATCTAAGGCTGTCCTAACAGTAGTTTCTCCTATCCTTGAAAAATCTGTAAGTGACAACGAAGAGTCATACTGTTTTTGTCGTGGGCCATCATTTGGTAAGATGATAGCATGCGACAATGATAAGTGTGAACGTGAATGGTTTCACTACAAGTGTGTTGGCCTATTTAAAGCACCAAATGACAAGCAGAAATGGTATTGTTCACCAGAATGTGAAATTGAGGCCACTTCAGTCAAGTCACGAAAGAAGAGGAAACGAAGATAAGTTTATAGGGTGTTTAGCTTTTATATTTATAGGATTTATAGGGTTGTAGCTTCACAGTGACACCGAATGCTTACCAGTATTACGTACAGAATGAAAGCCAAAGCTCCGCGATCGGGGTTTTTGAAAACTTAGAAGTAATGAATGACATGATACGATTCAGAGAGTATTTAATCCTAGTAAATTCCTAGTTTAATTTCAGACAAATAGATCCAACAATCAATGTCTGATATCTTAATCCAAAACAAGAAGATTAAAAATTAAACCACAAAATGTTGGTAAGAAATAATTACAGATCAACAACATCTCTCATACAAGAAATCATCAAATGTTCTCCTAGTCTCTTACAATCTTCTCCAATCGAATCGAAGAGATTATATACACAGGAACATGATCATACCTGCCAAATTATAAGGCCTTCAGAAATGGATCTACTTCACATAGTCAATCCAGCAACAACCCAATTATTAAGAGCAGATACGCCTCCAATTCCACAAACACCATTGTTGATTACGTTTGATGCTTACGAAACAATTTACACTCCAATTAAGAGTATTCCACAACAATACAACGCAATTAGTACTAAATATGGAATCGATTTAACTTTAGACGAAGTTAAAGATCGTTTTTTTAAAGCGTATCAATTAGCAAACGGTCATTTCCCAAACTATGGCAAAGGAAAAGGACTATCGATTTATCAATTTTGGAAGATTTTGTTGAATGAAATGTACTCAGAGTGGTCTCCGATAGCATCTTCTATAGTAGCCGGAAGCTCTAGTGACAGTGGCCCTACATTTGATTATGATAAAGCAAAATTATCTTCCAATAAATTTAATAAGATGTCCGATGAAATTATTGCTCATTTTGAAACTAAACAAGCTTATCAAGTTTATGATGATTTAATTCCATTTTTACAGAAAGCAAGACAAAATGATGTTAAGTTATGTATTGCATCAAATGCTGACTGCAAAGTTACAAATTTGATTATTGATGAGTTTGATAATTTAAGGGATTATTTTAATAGAGATGATATTTATTTAAGTTATAATTTGGAAATTTGTAAACCTGATCCGAAATTTTTTGAACTCATTTTGACTAAAGAGTATTTGAAGTATTTCAATCATGAAAAAGTCTGGGAGCCTGCTATCACAGAACAGAGCTTTGACGATTATAAGGCAGATATCTACGATATTAAGAAATTAGCTTATAGAACATGGCATATTGGTGATGAATACGGGAAAGATACTAAATGCGCCTTGAATTTGGGTATAGGTTCAATATTATTAGATCGTGATAGTACATCTGGATTTTTAAGAAAAGGTGAAAAAGTCAGAAAAATTCATGAGAAATTTTATGTTGTGGATTCTTTGGATAAGGTTGCTGCATTATTTGGTTTTCCTTGAATTATAGTAAAGTCACTGGCTCAACTTCTTATATTTGTTTAATTACCTTTTTTTTAAGTTTGCTTCTATTTGACCTTTATCGTTCGTATTTTAAAATTTTTTGGTCATTTTTAGTTTTTTGTCTGCAGATGAACAAAGAATTGATCGAGTGACTGAACAAACGAATCTACTTTCTTTATCGCTAATTGTAGAAAATAAGCAGCACTAGAAAACATAAATTTATATTAATGATACAAAAAGCTCACAAAAAAAACTTTGGACAAGGGAAACCATATACGTGAAGAAAAAAGAGGGGAGGTAGAGAATTAAATTTATTTTTCTAGGAAAAATTATATAACCATCCAAACACCTAAAGCCATCATACAGGCAAGAACAACAGCAGTAGTGATAGCAGCACCAACCCTATCCTTCTGCTTAACTTTGATCTTATTAAAATTAACATTGTCATCGGAATCTAAACCTGCATCAGTATTACCAGAAGATGTACCACCAGTAGCATTGGTATATGGCCCATCGGAACTCATAATTAGCGTATTTTGCATAATTTCTAATGCTGATATTTGTTCACCTAATCCATAATAGCCATCCCATTCACCATAAGCCCAATTGATACCACAGGTGTGTCCGTCTGTACCACCTGAACATGACTTAGCAGCACCAGCAGCAGAAGCTTCAATAATAGTCATGATTTCATCAGAGTATTCTGGAACTAATTTAGCCGTTGCTCCTAAACATCTACTGAAAATTGATTTAAATGATCTTTGATCGTTGTTACATTTGCCTGATTCTTGACATTGCATTTCATAAATAATTGAAGAATTCAAGAAAAGGTTACTGATACCTTTGAAGAATTTCCCTGTTTCGCCTGACCAATATGAATCCTCTGTATAATTATATAGGTAAGCAGTGCCTGCAATCAAAACACCAAAATTATAAGTCCATTGGCCTTTACCAATTGTACCACAGTTATCAGTACCAATATCAGCACCGTCATACACTGAATAAGCACCATCAGTTTCAACTACAAAACCAGTTTTGTTCGTTAACCAATCATAGACAGTCTCAGCAGTCTCAATGTAAGTATCATTGTGAGTATATCTAGCTAATCTTGCAGCCATCAAAAATAGACAGGCATTTGAAATGGTATTTTTATAACTGTAACCAGAATTCCAGGTGAAAATTTGCCATCTCAAACCACCGTCACAATAAGTAGTATCCCACCTTTCCCACATGGTATTGTAAACGGCTTGTGATAAAGCCAACCAACCGGGTTCGTCATCAGGCGGATTTGTAAAATTTCTTTCTGTCGCTTCCATAACAGCTAATCCCCAAAAGGCTTGATCATCATTACCTTCAGTCATGGATTGATTAGATGGAACATAGTCATTTTTTGAACCTCTTTGAGCCAGCAAAGCATTATAAATCAACTCCTCGTAAGTATTATTTTCACAAAGGTACCAATTGGCAATCATACCTCCAAAAGCTTCTCCGGCTTCCCACCAAAAGTAAGGATCCTGAAACATACCAACAGTACCACCATATCTTGTACCTTCATAATAGTCCAATGTACCTTGAATTATCAAAGAAGTGGCTTGACAGACCGAATCTTTGTCCCCTACAGTAAGTGATAATGCAGAGACCGTAATAGAAAGGAATGATAATGTGTGACAAAGTAAATATGGGATGAAAAAACTTAATTTCATTGTGTGCCCAAAATTTATTGATTTTTGATTTGATCTATATAATTGATAGTCTTTATTTATTTAGCCAAGAATAAAACAATGCAGCGAAAAAATTAGTTTCTTTAAAATCTACCGTAATCAACAGATATATATATATATATAAGAATGATTTATAAATATAGTGTGATTTATCCAGGACAAGGAGGATAACAACTATATGAACTGAGAAAGAAGCAAGGCTTATTATTCATTTATAGCAAAGTCAAAACGGTACGTTCAGCGGTCACAAAGCATCTTTGAAGTAGCCGTAAAGTTATGGCGAAGTTGGTGCACAGGTGTATACGTTTTATTCGGCAAGATCCAACTAGATGAGCAGCTGTAAGATCTGGGAGCTTAGCATTATTTCTCTTCAAGAATCTGAGTTACAATTCTTGATAATAGACAATTCTACCGGCGTTTAGTTAAAACAAAGATTTTATGAGAACATTCAGAATTGTGCTTTGTGTTTACAATTAGATCTTACAAAAATAGTTTATTTTGTCACAGCATTTAGGAAGTTAACCCGAAATTAAAAGACAACAATAAAGGAATCAGCTTTACTTTTAAGATTACACTTTCATTAAAAGTTCTTATTCGTGATGTTGAGTTATTTTTTCTTCTATAATATTTGATAGTAACAAGCGTGTTAGGATACTATTTGATTAATATAATTTGTAGTGACTTACTTTGCTTCAAGGTCTTCAAGGTTAAACAGCTAGGGTAATTGAAATTTTAGATAACGCTAGCATCAGTGCACCATCAAACCAAACCCAAAGGCTTACGTAATTCTTGATATTATTTATCCTGCTAATAGATAAGTATGTAAAGTCACAAGTTTATATGATTGGTTTGCCTTCGACTTAAGTTTGTACTCCCACCCATCTTCTATCTTTGTTTTATACACTCTATTTTTTTGAATAACTTTTAGTATTTGTCTTTGTTTTGAGTCAGAATAAACAACAAACTATCAAATAGCCATACACAATGTCCAGTATCAAGGGCACCCCACATGGTGGCAATCACTCTCCTAATGGAGATTTACCCCCACAAATATCAAGTCAGTTACAAACTCTAGATCCTGGTTCGAGTAATAAGGGGAAAGCTGAAAATTTATCTGACAATGATAAGTTGATTACTGTTAAAGCTCAGTTTTTGATTTCTAGCTCTCCTGATTACAATGACCCGGAGACTGATAAAAAAATGATCAAAAAGCTGCAGTTCTCAGCTCATAAGAAAAACTTACTAGATCATCAATCTTTGGTTTCAACATTATATGATCATGCTTCGAAATCAGAAAACTCTGCATTAATGCAGGTTTTTGATGATCATATTCATTATGAATTGAGTCTTACCAGAAAATCTAAGAAAAGTAAAGGTTATATAGCATTACAATCAGATGCCGATTTCGCCGTTTTAAGAAGATCGTTGATGGTTAAGAACCATTTGAAAGTTTGTGCTATCTTCAAACAAAAGACTACTACAGTAGCATCTGCTATTGAAGTAGAAAAACCCGTTTTATCAGAAAATGTTGCTGCTGTTGCTTCTGCTAATTTGCCTATAGCCCAAAAATTGAAGTTAGATTTAACTCCTGCTGCTTCAGCTGCTAATATTGCTTCATCTAATGATTTACCTAGTGTTTTAGGTGTTCCTGGTATCAATATTGACAGTTATCATTCATCTGATGTTTCCGAATCTGCCAGAGCTTTGCCTTCTGTTCATAATTCTGCAGTCCCATATAGCCATGTTTCAGCTGCTCCATCAGTTGACCATCATGATGTGCCTTCAACCCACCCATCTCCTGTCCCATTTGCTATCCCTTCAGAAATTTCGAAGCCTGCTTCTTCAACTGCTGCTCCTGCTTCAGTTTCGACTCCAGCCAACGCTTCTTTGACTACTTCCCATAGTTCAGCTGGAAGATCAACTTCGACTCCTTCAGGTAACAACAAACCCCCTACTCCTATGAATACATTACTACAATTTTTGAAGAAGAATGGTGATGATGACTTATCCAAGGATTTGAGAACTCTCTTATCCTCTTTCTCCAAAGATTTTGTCAGTTCGGAACTGGTTACTTCTTTGTCAACACTTTTGGAGGCCAATCTTTCTAAGTTATATACCAAAATTGACGAATTAAAGAAAGATGCTTCTTCAAAAGCCAAGACCTTTAACGTTTTCCAATCTTCAGGTTCGGAAATTGTGCATGAAGGTGTTTTATGCGATGGTTGCGATCAACCGATTAAGGGTGCCAGATATAAATGTTTAGAATGCTATGATTTTGATCTTTGTGAATCTTGTGAGTTTGCTGATATCGAAATTCTGGACCATCGGCACAAGCATCAATTGATTAAAATCAAGCTAAATGAAAGACCGATTGTTGCTGCTAATATTAACTTTAGTAGAAATCCTCATGCAAGTACATTTGCAGGTTGTTCATACGAATTAATCGAAGAATTAGCAAAATTAGGTAAAAATTATGGCGAACCATTAAATGATTTAAAGACACAAGTTTGTCAATTACAATCTATTTTAAGTTTATTAAGTGATGGAGATGAGAAGTTAATGACTTTGGACGAAAAGATCACTTTGATTTGTGACCTTGTCGAAGATTACAAAGTTCAAAAGGTCACAATCGAAAAACAAGCCGAAGAAGAAGCTAAGAGATTAAAAAAGGAAAAAGAAACTGAAATGTTAAGACAAAAAGAGTTGAATGTCCAGGAGGCCAATGAATTAGATGAACAAAAACAAATGAAATTGGAAGAACAACAGACGTTAAAGTTAAAAGAGCAAGAAAAACAAAAGAAGAAAGAATTTGAGGAAACCAGATTAAAGGAAGCAACTTTAGCAAAGGAAATTGCATTAACACAATCTGAGTTAGAAAAATTGAATATTGTACATAATAGAGTTATAGAAGAAGATAATGATACTACTTCTCTTGCTACCACTGCAACTGGCACAGCATTAGTACCAATCGATAAAAAACGTGCATCAGCACCATCCCCAAGTCCAATTCCAGTTCCAATTCCAACTACAGTTAATCCAATTTCTACATTATCAATTGGAGAAGAGACTTCAGAAATTGTTGATAAATGTATCATCAACCACTCTAACAAGTTCATTACTTTCTCATGCCAATTCTTAAATTCTAACAGATTACTATACATCGAATTCATCAATAAATCTGGTGAAGATTTAGTTAAAACTAAGTTATCTATAATTTTTGATAATGCCAAATTAATTAAGCCAATTCATGATTTAGAGCTAACTCCTAATGCTTTTGAAAGAAATGTTAAGAAATCTATTTTAATTGACATGCTGGATTATTTGAAAGACTTAGCTACTAAAGTTGAATCCCACAATATTAGAGAAATCAGTTTAACTGATGAATTAGGTGCAAGTTTTACGTGCAAAGGTGGCCATGCTATCTCACAACGTAGATTGCTTAAAGTTGAGGTTGTAAATAGTGCTAAAAGCGCTGTCTCTATTCCTAATGATACATCTGCTGGCTTAATTTCTCCAGTTGAAAACTCTGTTCCTCATATGGTTGCTTCTCAAGTTACTACCATATCCAAACCAACCTTGTCTACTTCTACCTTGAAATTTCCGGAAATTCCACAAGAAGATTTTGTCATGATTAATTATGCTGATAATAACAAAGAAGCAGCTATTTCCACCCCAACACCATCCCTAGTTCCTACCTCAGCCTCAGTTTTAGCTGTCACTCCTGTTGCTGTTGAAACGTTTGCCCCAACTGTTCCTAAGGATATCAAGAATAAGAAGAAGGAAAAGGAAGAAACTCATGCTATAATTGAAAGTGACTATGATATATTATCCACTACTGATTACGATGAATTCGATACTTAATTTGAAGTTACGAATTTGTGATTTTTTTTTTGGTTATATAATCTATTTTTGTTTCAAAATTTTGATATTATATTTGTGAATTTGAAATAATATATAAATATTGTTTTATTTTATTTTGTTTCATTGTTAAGTTTGATTATGGGGACGAAAAACTACTATAAAAAATAAAAAAATATGAATTTTTCAATGCTTGCTTTTCCTAGTTACAATTTTGACTATACTACTGTTTTTTTTACTTTATTATTTTTCTTTACCGGATTTTTATTTTATTTTAATGTGGGTTTTTTTCATTATTCACTAATTATTGACTCTGTTTTTTTTTTTCATACAGGTTATAATTTAAGGAGAAGGTAGGGTGGATTACCGTTTTTTATTTTGTCACTTTAGTTATATATTTTTATACGTTATTTTTTGTTATAACATATTTTCTTTGTTTTAATTTAGTTGATTATCATATATAATTTCACCTTCAACAGCAGTAATATGCCTTTTTCTGTGTGCCATAAGGTCTTATTCTTCTAGATTAAATTACATTTTACTAGGGTAATAGAATATGTAAACGTTAGGCCTACTTAGATAGAGATAAATGTTTTCAGAAATCAAGGAAAAAAAGTATATTTATTTTAAAAAAATATGAAAAGCATGATTATATTTTAGAAATGAATCAAGCAGAAAATACTTTAAATGAACAATGTCAAATTATTCAACTAAAGATAAACCTAAAGCTTCTCTTTGAGACTTTGATGCCGGATCAAAGTAAGGAATATCAGCTAATGAAGTAACTCTGGTACCATGTCTTGGATCTTTACTTTCATGATCCCAAACAGTTCTGTGCTGAGAGATTCTGTTGTCCCAGATAGCAGAAACACCATAACCTGGTTTAGTTGGTCCCCATTTAAATCTAACTTGAATATCAGCATTCTTTTCGTAAATATCAAATAAGTAATTCAAAATTATATCTGATTCAACTGGTGAAACGCCAAGGATTCTCTTAGTCATTGATCTATTAATGAACAAACTTTTCCAACCAGTAACTGGGTGAGTTCTAATCAATGAATGGACTCTTTCGATACTTCTTGGACCACCGAATGGATCATCTCTATCCAAGTATTTATGAGCAGAAAAGTAAACAGCCTTCTTACCATCTAAGAATTTCTTGAATTCTTCAGATAATTTATCATAAGCAGCGTAACCAGAAGCCCACATGGTATCACCACCAACATCTGGAATGGCATCCAAGTGTAAATGGGTAATACCCGCTGGTCTTTTTTCATGAACCAAGTCTGTGTGCCATCCATCGGTACCAGATATATACTTATCAGCATTAAAGTTACCGTAGTTGATATTTTTAAAAGTGAAGTTTCTACCAGATTTTAATTGATTATAATCGTTCCAAATAACAGAGACACCAGGCAAAGCTTGATAAGTTTGAGGATGTTCTTCAACTCTACCATAGTAAGCACCTAAGTCCTTTTGCTGCTGAGGAGATAATTTTTGTTCTCTAAAAAAGACGACACCTCTTTCAGCAATTAATAATGCTAATTCATCCTTCTGCTTATCGGTTAAATCAGCTAATTGTAAACCAACTAATTCAGTACCAATATGCTTGGTTAAGTTGATAACTTCTTTAGCAGCTGAAAGCAAGGCTTTCTTTTCGGGATCAGCATTCTTACCTCTTTCAACATATTCGTAGTCATCATCTCTAATAGCGTAAGCCTCATCCAAGTAAACTGGAATCTTGTCTTTTGCAGGTCTGAAAGGATAACCTTTAGAAATATCAAGACCAGAAGCTTCTAATCTATTTTTAGTAGATTCTGGTAATATTGTTAAGCCTTCTGGATCTGGACCAAAAAAGACCTTTTCAGTTGGTTTAGTTCCGATTAATAAATTCTTAGAGGATCTAACAAGATGTTCGATTTGCTTATCTAAATCTTGCTGTTTTGAAGTTTCAACGTCAGTTCTGAGTCTCAAAGTTTGGGTGGTAGTTGTCATTTTTGTGAATTGGATTATTTAAAGAATAATTTTTGATTGATTTCATCAGCTATTTTCGAAAGTAGAAGAAGGATATCCTTGTTCTTATATAGTTTTGGACCTTAAGAACATTTGGCATTAAACTCAAGTTTTAAAACTATGGCTTCTTTGATACTTATCGGTCAACATCCGATGTAGTCAATATTATAAATTATCTCACTTATAGGTAAATCTATGGCATATGGTGTTTGTTAGTTGTACATAGAATTGTTAGTTGTGGCGTCTTAAAATAAGCAATACATTCAAGAGAAACCACCACAACTTTCAAATCAACTCAGTTTGAAAGGAACAGCAGTGCTTTGGCTAGCACATCAATCCGTTATATTAGTAATCAAATATGATATCATTTAGTAAATGTAAACCTTGAGAAAATTATGGTATGATTTGTAAATATTTGGTCATATCAGGTTGTTTAATGTGGTGTAATTGTAAACTATTGATTAAAAGAGTTTCATAGTTAATGCGCCACATAAGCCACAAACAAATTAATACGACAATACAAATGTTGTATGGAAAACTCAGTTCGCTGAATTTTCCTGATTTGACATAGGCCCTATCTGCATAAGGGTTTATTTCCGCGAGAAGCCCGAAGCCATCGCGGAAACAAAGAAAATTTCGGGCAGTTAATCAAATAGTAAAGCATTTTATTGTCATTATCTCCATAAGTTTAATGAAATATAGTTCGTATAAAAGTGTTCTAACTGTCCAACTGGTTTCTTTTCATCGTGTATGTTTCATTTTAAGAACTGCAAATAACTCTACCCTTCAAGAAATACTAGAGCAAAATGAATTATTTAAAACAAGCTATTGGTATAACATCGTCAGATCCAATTGAAAAAGTTTCAAAAATTTTACCAGTTTCAGATAAAGCTTCCGAATGTGATTCTTCTGAATGCATTAACAGATACAGTGAAAAATGCTTTAAATTGGAGAAGATTGCTGAAATTGAACCATTGTGGGAATCGGCTAAACCTATGGATATACACGTTTTGGTGAGTACTGCCTCAAGTGACTGGAAGCATAATGCTCTTGATGTTGATGGGATGTTGAAAAATATTAATGATTTTAACTTTAATAAATATGGTAAAGCAAAAATAAATACTACATCTGTGGCTTTCAGTGATGAAGATTATGAATCATATACATCTGGTAAAAAGGCAGATTTATTATTATTGCCTTATTTCATATGGGTTAAAGGCTTAACTTCAGAGAATTATGAAGATGTCTTGCATGAACTACTTACTACTTTGACAAAAGACGGTGGTGTCAAAAGTGAAGATATCCCTAAAAATATTAAAGGTGTTAAGATTATGAAAGATCCAAGCAGATCATATGTGTTACTATGCTCACATAGAACAAGAGACAAAAAATGTGGTATCACTGCTCCAATAATGAAGAAAGAATTTGATTCACATTTAAGAGAGTTAGATATGTATAGAGATTTGGGCGATGATAGACCGGGTGGTGTTCATGTTATATTTATTAATCATGTTGGAGGGCATAAATTTGCTGCTAATATTATGGTTTATAATAAAAATGGGGAGTTTGTTTGGTTTGCTAAATGCAATCCTTTAAACGTCTCTCCAATCATAAATGAAACTATACTTCACGGTGAAGTCTTCCCCAAACTGGTTAGAACTGCTAAGAAATTTGATGCTATCTCCTGGTAAAACTAAAATCAATATCAACATCAACATCAACATCAACATCATAACTTCATTTCTTTATACTTCTATTTAAGTATTTGTAACTCTTTTTTTTGCTTTTATTTATTTTAATCTATTTATCTCATTCCAACGTACTCTGGTATTCTTAATTTTACCTTTAAACCTTATTTTTGTGACAAAAACATACTTTATATGTAGTACACAATATAAAAACTAAACAAAAAACAAAAAACAATAGCAAAATAAAACTAAAGAATTAAAACTTGACTTTCGTAAGGTTATCTATAACTCATCCTTACCGATTTCATGAGTTTGCTCAGTTTCATAACTTTTAAATAATCTTAATGCATTTATTCTCATTCTGACAGAATCTTTCGAATCTTCATTCAAACTGCCGGACTTAATCATGTTACTTAGTCTATCTAATTCTCTGTGAATGTATTCAACACCACCACTGACTAATGAGTTAATTAATTTGGCGTAATATTTAATTTCTTCTGTATACTTCTTCTCCTTATCTAGAGATCTTAATTCGGCCACCAATTCAGCAACCATATTGACTCTTACAACCCTGTTGGAGCCAACAAACTTTTTGATCTTTTCATCCAATTGAGGCAAAGTACCAGCACTCTCATTTAAACCACCATCAGCAGATCTATGTAAGCCTACTTTTCTGTTAATAAACTTGACCAATTCATCTAAGGTTCTACTACCTTCATACATTTTTGGCTCATTTAACTTACCATCAGCGATGAAAACAATAGTTGGAAAACTCTTAATTTCATATCTGTTCTTTAACCAATCAGTTGGTTCATCACCAGTAGTATCAATCTCACTAATTAACACCTTATCCAAATCACGATGGAAAATATCAGCTAATTTGTCCCAAGTCGGTTTCAATTTCTTACAATGTCCACACCAATCGGCAGTGAAAACCATAAATGCATCCTTACCTTTATGCTCCACCATCTTTTCAATTGACCCATCATGTAATTGAACAATCTTAGATGCACTTTTACTTTCTAAGTCAGTACCTGGAAGTTTGGGTGATTTACTTTCAATACCAGTATGAGCTTTGACAAAATTCGAAAAAGATTTATAATCTCTAGCACCCAAATAATCGATAGGATTATCATAATCCTCTGCTTTGAATAGTTTTAAATCAGGATAAGCATTAATTCCAAACATATTTGCAATTTTCTTGTTTTTGTCAGCATTAATCTGAACAATCTGAATTTCTTCTTTATCTTTAAAACCTAAAGCTAGAGATTCCCAAGCTGGTTGCATGCTTTTACAATGCCCACACCAATCTGCATAAAATTTCACAAATGATGTCTTACCAGATTTTAACACAATATCTTCAAAGTTGGAGGTATCTGCTGTGATAATATAATCTTTTATGAAATTAGCTTTCTCTTTAATTTCTTGAATTTGGTCGTCAGCTATTTCTGTGTAACTTCCTAGCCCACTTCTAATTAATAATGAGAGGACTAGAAGGAAGGAAAATATGAAGTTCATCCTTGAAAGAAATATTGATCAGTTGATAATTATACAATTTGAAAGATAAAAGATGGAAACAACGTTTTTAAAACTACGTAATCTGATAACCCATATAACTATGAACTTTGCAAACACGTAAGAATATGAACACGTACTTCAAAAAGCCGCACAACGGTAAAAATTCAGCGACGATCGGCGCGTCACAATGCGGCGTAATGTTTCGATTACTTGAATATTTTTTTGATATTTTTTGCACTTAATGAAATTATTGGTAAACTGATAGGAGAATTTGGGATATTTGCCTACACTAAGACACAAACAAACAACAGTGTAAACAGTATGAGTCAGATAAAAAAAACTGTCAAATTATCTCAACTTTGTGAATTATGTCATGGCAGAAAAGCTGTAATGAAAAGACCTAAAAACTTACAGAAATTATGTAAGCAATGCTTTTTTCATGTTTTTGAGACTGAAATCCATTTAACTATTAAAAAGGAACAACTATTTTATAGGGGTGAAAAAATAGCTATTGGTGCATCAGGTGGTAAAGATTCAACTGTTTTAGCATCTATCATGAAAACATTAAATGAAAGATATGACTATGGATTACAATTATTGTTATTAAGTATTGATGAGGGTATTGTGGGCTATAGAGATGACTCGTTGGCCACTGTTAAAAGAAATCAAGTTCAATATGAAATGCCATTAGAAATAGTTTCTTATAGAGATTTATATAACTGGACCATGGATGAAATAGTTGCTTGTTCAGGTATTAAGTCATCTTGTACCTATTGTGGTGTGTTAAGAAGACAGGCCTTAGATAGAGGCGCCTTAAAATTAGGAATACATCATGTTGTTACGGGACATAATGCTGATGATATGGCCGAAACTGTTTTGATGAATTTATTGAGAGGTGATACCGCAAGATTAGAGAATTCTGTTAATGTTACCACTAAATCATCTGGATCTCCCATCAAAAGATCAAAACCCTTCAAGTATACTTACCAAAAAGAAATTGTGCTATATGCCCATTATAAGAAGTTAGATTATTTTAGTACTGAATGCACATATGCTCCTGAAGCTTTCAGGGGTACTGCTAGAGTTTTATTGAAAAATTTAGAAAGTGTCAGACCTTCTTGTATTTTAGATATTATTCACTCTGGTGAACATTTCAAGCTTAAAGAAAGAAAGAATAGAAACCTGGCAAGTTACAAAAAGGGAAAAACTAAGAATTCCGAACAAGTAAAGGGACAAGCGAATAATAAAGAGATCGAGGTTAGATCAGATGGCTCTGTTTCAATAAAGTCAAGAGATGGCAATAGATGTGATAGATGTGGCTATTTATCGATGAATAAGATTTGTAAAGCTTGTATGTTGATTGAAGGTTTAGAATTAAGTAGAGCTAAGGTTGGAATTGAAGGTGACACTTCGATGCAAGGAGCTGCTAAACTTACAAAGACTCTAGAACAATTATCGTTTTAGTGTACTCCTATTTATTTTAAACTATTTTATTCTATAGAATTTTTCATAACTATTTTCTTTTATTTATTTATTTATTTATTTATTTACTAATAGATTATCCTCATTAACAATGAGAAAAAAATACCAATTAAAATAATCAGACAATAAAATTATATAAGGGCAACAAACAAAGAGGTTAATACAAAGTAACGTAAACTAAGCAAATGATTAAAAAAGAAAGCATAAGTACTCACTACAGATTAAATATATAGGACAAACTTAAGAGAAAAAAACATATGCTAATTAACAAAACACAAAACACAAAACTTAAAACACAACACATTAAATGAAGTAGGATTTCCATAAAACACCTTCTAAGTCTTCAAGTTGCTCTTCAGTGAAAAACTTACTATCGATATGCCATGTATCTTGTCTAGTTTTCTTAAACTTACTCAAAGTATCTTTAGCAGTTCTAGCGACAATACCATCGTATGTAGAGCACCTACCCGCTAACATCGAAAGAACCTTAGGTAACCATTTTGGTGGAGGTGATTGGTACGGGAATGCATCAACTAAAGCACCTAAACCCAACGTAGCACCGTGAACAATATTTGTTTGTTCAACTGTTAATTTCTTCCCTTTAGTTGGTTTATTTTGTTTCAAAATTGTTCTAAATTCTTTAATACAATCCAAAATCAACTTTCTAGAATCACTTGAAACATAAGAATGAATTAAAGATGAAAAATAACCTGCCGCTTGTTCTCTAACCGATAAATGAGGAGAGTACATAAAATCTAAAAATTTTCGAACTAATCTGGATCGTTGCTCGGCAGTAATTGTTAAAAACCGAACGGTATAATAAGTGTAATCAGCATAAATTAATTGAGTCGCCTCATATAGCGTTGGCTGCTTCAACCCATGATCAGAACAAATAGACTCAATGAATTCAACAGTTTGCTCCTCGTTAAATCTGATAGCTGAAGTCAGATATAGCAAAGCTAATTGGTTAACACCAGCAAGCTGGCATGCATCTTTCATCGAATCTAATTCAAAACAAAGAGCAATAATATCTTTAACATAAGGGAATAATAAACCGCCATGAGCAGTCTTCAAAATATGAATATATAAGAATTGGAAGCCTCTAACATTGTACATGAACTCAGAAACAGCAATTTGCTGAGGGGTGAGACCTTTCACAGTTGGAATGAGGCTAATCATATTTTTAACATATTTTGCAAAACGTTCCTCAAATTTAGCTGGTAAGTAATAAGGAAGAGTACCTAATCCATTCTTCTTAGCATTATTTTCCTTAACAAACTCTTCAAAGCAGTCATGTGATATAGACGAATCATAAAATAAGATATCAAATAAAGCAGAAGCAGAGTTTTGAGCAACAACTTGATATGGATGCGATATAGCATCAAATAATTTATCAGTTAACTCATCAAACTTATGGAATCTATTCAAGGTTGATGACATGTAAGATCTTAATAAAGTAATTCTAGAAGATATAATGAATGGAGAAACTCTTCCTTCACGTTCAATTTCAAAATCACAAATAGCAGATGTAATCTTAGGAACACGTCTCATATCAAAATGAGCTGGAACCCACCAACAGAATATTTTCCAAATATTTAGAGAAGATTGGGTAATCTCAGAAGAAAAAATAGTGTCTAGTTGAGCACCCATACGTTCATCAATTTCTTTCAAATGGCTTGTATTCTTTCTGTTAACTAATAATAAAGCAGAGTATATCTCAGTAACAGCGACATGAGTTTGCTTTTCATCCTTTTTGTAAATCTTTTCGGCAACCTCAAACAAATCACTTAGCTTGAAATTTGGTGTGTATCCATAAATTGAAAGTAGTGCAACAGAAGACAGGAAATAAACAAAACCTGGTAAGAAAGAAGCATGAGATTCGGATTCTTCAACATGTAAGTTAATCATTTCTAGTAACCATTCTTTATTAATCAATGTTCCAAAATCAGTTATGGCCTTGCTATCGTTCTTGTTGAATCCTAGACTTTGTGGAACATAATTATTAACTACCTTAAAGGTATCTTTCCAAGACATGACTGGAACCCAAAATTTATTATCAATGAAAAATGATGGATTATCAAAGTTTTTCAATTCAGTAAAGAATTCTTGTTCAGAGACACTTTTACCCATAACAGTAGTTAAAGTCGATATATTAGGACCAATAGGTTGTAACGAATAATAATTTTCCACATTATATTTAAATGAAGCTTTGCTCTCAGAGATATCCAAAATAGTAGCTAGCCAGATAATACATTTCTTAGAAATAGCTGGATGAACACCATTAACAGAAGTAGTTAACAAGGAAATAACATCTGAACTCAAATCAGCTTCTAGATCAGATTGTAAGAAAGTTAACAAATCTAAAGTCTTCAACATTTGCTTCCAATGTAAATTATTCGAACACCTCTTCAACACTAATTCTTGAGTCTTATTGATTAAATTAGACATATGCTTTTTCTTTGTTGATTTTGCCAATTTCAAAGCTTCAATTTTGTTATCAATATCAGAATCAGGTGGTCTAATACTGTCAACTAATTCTGAATTCATATTACAAACATATTTTGGAATTCTAATGTATCTCTTGATGTAACCATATAGTTTCAAAGCATAGACATTAATTTCATTTTCATCTAGTTGGATTGAACGAGTCAGTAAATCTTCATACTTACTTAAATAATGAAAATTTCTAACTGGCAGACCTCTGAACTTCTTAGCATGGAACACCCTTAAAATATTCTTTAATTTTTCATTATCATTATTAGCCAAAGCGGTTTCCCAATCTTTGAAAATACCAAACAATAAATCGGAACAATTCAGAACTTTATTCAACACCGAAATCAAAACAACAGTTGCATGATACGATGTAATTCTATAGCTTGAAGCAGATAACGAAATTAAATCTTTAATTAATACTTTATCAGTACTTGTAGGTAATCTAGTGGATCTAGAGAAGGACATTCTATTACAGTGATAGATAGCAGCTCTAGCACCAACAATAGTTCTAGTATAGGGAGCATTCAAGTAGAAGATGTCTAGAATATCAGCCATATGAATATTATCGATGTAAATCGGATTACTTGAACTGTAGTAACCGACATTCTTTAACCAACCGCTAACACACTGAATCAAATGGCCAATTAATTCTAAGGAACCATCCTGTTGACCTAGACATTCAATTAATTGATGCAAGGTCTTACCAATCAATTCTCTAGTTTTATGAAGCTTAATATATGTTGGATCCATTATATTCACAATCTTGCTTCTATCATAATAATAACCAAATGAATACATTTTAGAATCACGATTAGTTAAAGAAGAATCAACGGCCTCGAAACCACCACCCAATGAAGGAGTAACTAGTCCACTTGGAACCTCAGAGTTTGGAACTAGGAAATCAGTATCAACATTTGCAGCATCACCAGTGGATATCTTCACATCAGAGTAATCAATAGATTTACCAATTTCGCTTTCAGCTATAACAATATCTTGGTCTTCGGAGATTGGATGTTGGTCTCGTAATGGAGTACTTGGTCTCTTAAATTGTTCTTCGATTAAGGAAGAGGACGACTTGTTTGGTTGTAAATTTGGGGTTTCTGGGGTCGGAGAACCACGCATTGAAACAAGTGAAGCAGTCGAAGCATTTACAAGTGATAGTAATGAATTTTTAGATTGTTTGTGAATGTCTTCCTCCTTAAAATGGGGGTCGAATAAGGTACAAACACCGCTCATTATACTATCTAGTGAAATAAGATGGAATGCCAATACATCTGAAGCTTCTAAAGAGATTTTTTCCTTTGGATCAAATCTTTGAATAAAATCTGTAATATACTTAATTGAATTTTCAGAAACATCAGTAAAAAAATTAACAGCAGTCTCTACAGTTTTATCGGAAGGCATATACCAATTGAAAATCAAGTTCTCCTTATTAAATCTATATGGATTAAATTGAAATCCACCCCAACATTCAGCGGTAACTTTACCACCATTCTTCTCTAGCCAATCCTTTGAAATCAACCTTCTCTCTAATAATCTAGTTAAAGTCAATGAAGACAAAGCAGAATTCAACAACATACCAGTAGTGAAGGCAGCTTCACCTTTTAGTTTAGAAAAAGAACCGATAACTAATTCTTGCAATTCAGGTAAATAATCGGAAACTTCTTCACCGGCACCCAAAACAGCACCACAAAGTAACTTATAATGCCAAACTAACCTAGCATCTTTTGACATAATTTCTTGAGTACGAGAAGTACCAGCACCTTGTTCAATTTCCAGCTTAACTTGAGGAAATAAATAATTGTACAATTTTGGAAATTGATTCTTTGGATCTCTTCTAACAATTAATTCGGCAATATTTGAGAAAATAATAGCAACTAAATGTTTAACATTATCAGTGATATAAGCATAAAATTCATCTGAAATAATTTCAAACAACTCATCACTAACGGACTCCAGCAAAGAATCAAAAACTTGACCAATTAAAACTGAAGCTTTGGTTTCAATACCTTCATCACCTTCAACATTGGGAGCAAATTCTAAATATTTAAAACAGTTGGTACTGAAACTTTTGATAAAATCTTTAAAAGAAGAAGTAGCAGAGTTTAAAGCTTCCAACTCTAATTGGGCATCATATTCAAACGTATCAGAAACATCACCAAGAATCGAAATTGATTTATTTGGAGAATATTTGTAAAACTTAGCTTCAAGATAAGCCAGGTGTTGCTGCGTGAAATCCATAGCAATTAAACCTCCATCACCTGTACCTTCAGTTAAATCAACAACAGGAACAACAGCCGAAACAGCCTTAACAAAACGAATGGTTAGGATAGTCTTTTCAGGGTCATTTGAATCTATCCCAGGCAACAACATCGATAGTAATCTTGGAACATGAACTCTGTAAACCGGATTATTAGCCATAAATCTTGCTAAGACGGATAATTCACGTAAAACAACATTGATTCTATGAGTTGAATTAACCGAATCAAAAGAAGTATAAATATCAAGTAAGACTTCATCTAAAATCACTTCAGGGTTCATGAAGCACAAGGTTTCTAAAGCCTTAACATATCTCTTTCTACATGAGCTTATTTTAGATTGAACACCTAAATGAATTAATGGTTTCAGTAATTTAATGAATTCAATTGTAACCTCTTTATTTAGCTTCGCATTCTCTGGCAAACCAGAATAATCTTCAGAAATAAAAGAGACTAGCTGCCTATCAGACCGTTCATCCAACAATCTCTCATGATAAGTTAAAGCCAAAGTTTTAACAACTTGGGATAAAATAACAGACCAAGCACCCGTGTTTGAAGGATGAATCAGAGTCTGAATCGAATTAGCATACGTTTTTAACATATCCATAATACCATACTTCTCGAAAGCATACTGAGAAGTCATTGAATTGATAATCATTTGAATAATTAACTTAACATATTTAGATTGCTTATCATCCTTATGAGAAATCTTCGAAGTCATAAGTAACTGATTGATCAATAGATTGAACTGATCTTGAGTGAAAATACCATACTTACCTAACACTGTAAATTCTGGATTTTTAGACATTTTCTTCAGAACAGATTCAATGATGTTCAAGATAACAACCAAAATACAAGAGATTTCTTTATTTGCTCTTTGAGTTGTCCAACAACTGAAGAAAATTGGCAAATAATGTCTGATATCATCTTTTTCATATGTTATTGAACCATCGCTCATAATAATGGGTTTTCTTAAAGTGGTGGGAAGCAAAACAGCCATCTGTAAAAACGAGCTCCCAATGGTTTGATAACTATACTTACTCATAATATTTTCCATAATCAAAGGAACGCAATCTTCATCAAAAAAACGATTGATAATATTAGCTAATTTGTACATACGCTTAATTCTATTATCATTACTATTATCACTTGATTTATCAGGGAAATCTAAAGCGGCAGCAAATTCTTCATAAATGGGTCTCCAATTTAATCTTAATCCAGATTCATATAGTAGATCGCCTTCTTTAGCTATCATACTGATAGTATCTGTATAAAATGATATATCAACAGATTGACCTCTTGACATACAAACCGCGAAATAAGATTTAATCAAGGCGCTGGATAAGGTAACGGGAATGGCTAAACCCAGGTTAATCATATTTTTCAATTCTTTCGTCCAATGTTTTAACCCAATAATTGGGGCACTAGATGAATTAATTGCAGCTGCAGGGGTAGAAGACACCATAGGCTGTTCTTCATCTGAATCATAACCTTCAAATTCATCATCATCTTCCTCTTCGTCTTCATCATCTTCATCATCAGGCTCAGAATCCGATTGTACCAAAGATTCATAGTTCTCATCTTCATTATGTTGTTGTTGGAAACGGTGATGTAACTGTTGTAATTGTTGAGATGGAGATAAATTTGGATCCAAAGTTCCATGCTGATTAACTAAGGCATCTCTTGCTTTCTCTAAATCGGTAACACTGATTGAAACATTACCTTTCAAATCCATACTTTTAATAGCAATATAAATATGTGTAATAACATGGCTTAAATACTTATATTGATCCCTAATAGATTCGATCTTATAAGGAAGTAATTTTTTAGATTCTAAATCTTTCTTAGTTTTAGTTGAGTAAAATTGAGATTTCTTATTTCTTTGCAACCTTTCAGCTTCTGAATCTTTATCTGTAATATTCAAATTATAATGGTTCAATCTATCCAATTCTTGAGTTTGTTGGTCATCAATATCTGATCTTTTGAAATGACTTGAAGATCTGGACAAGCCAACCGGCGAAAATGGTCTATCGCAAGGGTTATTGTTATACATATATGAACCCAGACGAGACATGTTAGAAGCTGAGACTGATCTGGATAATGGTGAGCTTTCTCTAGCAGGAGCTACCAAATAGTTATTATTTTTCTTGCTGAATCGATCAATTCCTGTCATTTTCAAAGGGTTGTTAATGTGATGTGACAGAAATCAAAAGATAAAAAATCAGTAATTGCGTCTAGAGTGGAACAAGACGACCAATTGTAAAAAGGATTAAAAACAGTCTTTGAAAATAATAGAGTAGACCAATTCAGTGGTAGAAATAGAGAAGTTTGGAAAAGGAAGAGGTTGCCTTTGTAGCCTCTCTTCACATCAGTTGAAGGGCGAAACTCTGAAAGCCAAAACATCATCGCGCTATGAGTTGCACCGCCGGCAATGTGCTACCAGTTAGCTAACTCTAGTTTGCCCTCAATTAGCCCAAATCGACTGAAAAGAGAAGTCTGAATTCGCCAATCGGTACCTACAACTGACCAAGCTTAACAAAATAGAAGTTGTCAAACAATAGTTTGGTTTTATATTAGGAAAATGAATTATTTTACTTCTTATTAAGCAATAACTTCATGATTTACAGGGAATGAAACAAAACTTAAAATATAACCTAAATTATATAAGCTTAATATATAAGCAAAAAAACCATGATATATATATATATATATGCAAATTTCAAAAAATTAATTCGAAGAATTTTCCTAAGAAGAACCACCAACACCAGCACAGAAAGTCAAAGACCATGATCTAGACATACCATTATCCAACCAAATGTCATTGAAATTATCATCACTAAAGAAATTCCAAGCTTGCTTAGAATCAGTCAATGCTAAGTTTAACATTAAAATACCTCTCCAACCAGAATCCAAACTCTTGGTTAAATCACCTAATTGCTGTTCATTCCATTCTTGACTGACGAAATCAGCATGCCTAATGAATGAAGACATCGGTGTAACGGGAATCATATGAATACCATGAATATATTCTTTATTCATACCAAAATAGGTAGCGTGATCAACTTTATTTTCAAATAATATACCAGAGACTTTATTTTTAATGAAATTTGCAGGCATAATGGTATTATCGTCTTTGTACAAGAAATATGAATTCATGGACTGAGATTCAATACCTAAAATTAATAATGCAATCTTTCTTAATCTTTCGTTATTTGTAACAATACCCCATAATAGGATACCATAATAGCAGTGATAATCTTCACTTGTCGACTCTTCGTCTTTACCATCACCATGGGCAAATAAGCCATTAGCCCAACTATGGCCATGATAGAAATCAAATGATCTGAAGACTGGAAAGTAGGAATCTTTAACACTTGGATTGGCGATATCTCTCATCAAAGTTTCAATGTATGGCTTGGAGAATTCCTTGAACGATTTATCGCCAAATTTCTCATCAGCCAGTGAAACTAATGCTGCTGCGTGAATATGGTAACCATAATGAAAATGATGGTCATTATAGAAACAATTACCAAAATCAGCATAAAGGTTACCATCTTGTAAACCTGCGGTGGTGACAATACCTTTCCAACTGGTTTCATAAACTAAAGGAGCTTGTTGTGTATTTGTAATGAATCTATTAAATGCCTCTTTCATCTTAGCCAACATAGTTTTGGCTAAACCCTCATCATTCAAAACAAAAGCGGCAACATACAAAATGTAAGCACCTTTATCTAGGATTTTACCAGAAGAATACATGGAATCAGTATTTGAAAAACCAACAACATCAAAATTTTGAACTTCATTGGCACATACTTCCCTAATTTTATTTAAAGCATTTTGAGAATAGCCTTTGAAGCCTGAATTTTCTAACCATGGCTGAAATTGTAATTCAGAAGGAGGTGTAGCAACTTTAACGGTAAAACTTAAAATCAAAAAAGCCTTCATCACACCTTTAACTGTTGCGTCTAATTCAAGATCATTGATCGGAGAAATATCTGTATGAGTGTATTGGTGAGGAGAGTAAAATTGAACAATTTTACCACTGTTAGAATTACCTCTTACGGCATAATTAAAAGAATAAGTACCATTATTGTCATTAATATTGACACTACCTGACAATTCACAACCAACTGGGTAAGAACCAGCGGCATCATCGTAAACATTAACATTACCGGATGATAATTTAGCAATCTGAACAATTGTGGAATTTCCGGCTTGAGATTTCATGTAAATGTTATTACCATCAGTTTTATCGAAATCGCCATTTGAATAAACCACCCATTTTGTATTATCATTTAAAGAAGCGATGTATTTTTTCAGTCCATTTTCTAAATTGCCATTAGTTTCAAAATTAGAAAAACCAACCTTACTTGCAATTCTAGGAGTTAGATTACCAGAGTAAACACCAGTAACAAACCCCATACCTTGGACTAAATAGGTTTGCATTTTACCTGCATTTGACTGTAATTGAACACCACAGCTGAATCTTTGACACTCGCCAACTTGAAATGTATAACCACCTTCGAATTCTTTAGCACTTAACATCATGGAGCAAATACCAACTGGGTTAAACATATATTTAACGGGATTGGCCTCGGGGTCGTCACCAAAAACTACCTGGGATCTGGAAGTATGTGAGATACCAAAACCTTTGAAGTTTTCATCTTGAGATTGCCAAACACCATAAGGATGAGTCCAAATTGGCAATTGTTGATTATCAACTAAGAAATTACCATAGAAATTATTAGTTTCAATAGGTTTACTTCTGGAATCATCATAGAATGTTGGTAATGCAACGGGATGAAATGAACTAGTCTTGAATTGGCTTGGTGGAGCATTAGAGTTAATTGGTTCAGAAAAGATGTTATCACTAGAATTCACAACTGGTAGACTTTGAACAACTTGTTGTACGTTAAAAGCATCTCCATTGTTATTGTCTGTTTGTTTTTGTTGATAGTCTCTCTCAGGAATAGCTGGAGCTTGGTTTTGGTACTGCTGCTGTGGTTGCTGATGATTGTTCTGGTTCTTGGTATCTTCAACCTTTTCTTGAATTTTGTTTTTTAAATGATTGAAGAGACCCATTTTAAAGATAAATGTTGATAGCAATTAAAGTATTTCTTGGGAAGAAAATGGTATGCGTATGAATTAAGAAAGATGATAATATGGTCTTAGCTGGTAACTGGAGAAATTTCAGAAATTGCAGACACCGGTGAGTTTCAGATGTGCTGTTTCGCCTGCGAGATTCAAGAGGCTCACCTACTGTAATATCCCTATTTTATGTTTTCTTGTTTTTGTAGCTAGTATTGAGAGATATAATTAAGATACACAAATTATACATAATAAAACAATTGATAAGAGTTGAGATGTGGACCAACTCACAATTATGGTTGAAGAGTTGATCTTGCAATCTGAACTTTTATCGTGCCAAACATTATAAATATTCCACAAGCTTGTATCATAGGCATTTCTTCTATAACCACAAACTTTCTTACCATAATCAGTTTTTCCTTTACCAACTGGAATTACTGGCTTACTGGATTCTTCTGCCAGATATTGTATAGGAGCATGTTTTCTCTTTATATCTGCTAATCCAATCATTTTTTCTTCTATATCAACGGTCAGATAGACGGATTTCAAAAAGTCACTTCCTAACAAAAATGTGGAATTCATTAAGTCGTTGGAAGGTAAAAGAGCCAAACCACATGTACCATTATTTTCAAATTTCTGAACAAAATTTTTCAGCTGAACTTCAATTATTTTACCTTGGAAATTAAACTCTAAACTATACTGTTCACTCTTAAGACAATCGATTTCAGCATACTTCATATGAGGAGTTCTTTTAATATCGATATCAGAAAAGATATTTTCTAATATATCTTCTGGAAAATGAGTTCTAGTTGATCCTGTATCTAATAGTGCAGGATATTTGTTATTACCCAAGTACGAAACACTCCTATAAACATGGGCTTTGTGATCATGTTTTAATACTAAACCATTCAAAGTAACCTGAACTAAATTCGGTCCAAGTGAAAATAGTCCAGCGTCCTTTCTAGCTGAAGGCATCAAGCTTAATTCGCCATCAAATTTTCCTTCATCCAATCCTCCAAATAAAATAGAAGCTTCCCCATTCTCATCGTTCAAAGCAATTGAGTACATGGTTTTATTAATATATCCCATTTTTTTCAATTTCACTGGAAAATTATCATACTTCTTATAGTATCTTTCACTCTCTGGAAATCCAATTCCTAAGATTCCAAACTCTAAAGGTGTGTCATCAGCGACCCCAAACCTTTGCAGTTCCAAGAAGATGGTATTATTAATCTTACCTTCAGTGTTCTCAAAATTAGGGTCTTGATCACCCATTATATCAAATGACTTTTCAGATAAAATCACATTATCTTCCACCCAGACACCTTTAGCATAATCAATGCCAGTGCCGTATCTAACTAGAAACTCACTCTTTTTCTTTTTCTTATTACCTACCTTCTTAAGTTTTTCAGCTCCTCGATCAACTTTTTCTTTATTTTCTTTTTCATTCATGTTACCATAAACTTCTGGATTATAATAATGATTATCCTCTTTGTTTGAGTATATATTTTGTTCACCGTCGGATAGATTACCGTAAATCTTAGAAGTTTCCGAATATTTAGGATTGAAAAAACCGTATTTAATACAATCATAGAAAGAGCCTCCAGGTTTGTCATCGTAGCAATTATCCCTTGATTGTTTAAACCATAAATCTGATGATCCCGTATCAAGTAATACAAAGTTGGGATCTTTTGATGAACCAACTTCTAATGTTATTCCATAAAAATTTCGATGGGCAGTTAATTTGATTTCAACTGTGTTATTCTGTACTGTAATTTGTTGTGAGCTAGTAAGTAAGTTAAAGAAAAGTAGTGTTATTAAAAGTGGGAGCATTATGAATAGTAATAATTGTATGAAACCTAACAGAAGACTGAAGAAAATAAATAAAATAAAGCTTTGTTTAAAAAAGTAGACTTTTGAAAAAAATCTAAAATTAATTTGTAATCTTATTATATAAATCCAATTTTTGTCCTGGTTTCGCAAATCTAATCTTTTCCTGTGGTAGCAGACGTTCGAACAGCTAAAACTGTGTTTTTTATATGGTACAGTTAAACTTTGCATGATGTTGCTACTCAAGGCGCATTATAAGATATATACATATATATTGAAATAATAAAACTGCATGAAAATATTGTTATGAGATATTCATGATAAGAACGACAAAATCCTAAAATGTTTAAACAGTAATCTTGAATTGAGAATTAAACTTATGCCTAATATTTCATATAAGCGCATTCAATTTGATTTATTGCAATCAGATAATTCTAATAATCTTTAGGTTTTATGAATTACAAGGGGTATAACTACATTAAAGCAGTGTGATGTTTTAAAAGCTTTTATCAATTTGATCTTATTATAAAGCTGGGAATATCATGTTAATCCGGAATCAGTACAGCCACCATGCCCGGTTTATAGAAGCTCTCAGACCACCATCCACTTCTTTTCTAATTACATATTTTCCATTTATACAAGATCGCAACTCTCCTGAAGATAAAAGGATATACTACACAGACTCCAAAGTATTACTTGATATATTAATTTTAATTAAATTTAATATAATATTTGAATGATTATGCAATAAATAATTCAAAAGAATTGTGACAGCAAGCCAATTTCAAGGCAGTGCTGAAGAAGATTTTAAATAACTATTCATGTCAAGAATTGAGATTTCGACTAAAACTATTCCTTTTGCAACATTTAAAAGGAGCATGAACCTAAATACTGAATATTATGTCCCAGTCAGAAACTGAAGGTCCAGTCCACTCTTGTGGTCCAGCAGAAGTGGTGATAATAAACGCGCAACCTGAAAATATAGCGTTAATACCAAAATCAGAAAGGACAATTTTTGGTTTTAAGAATTATATTCATGATCTACAAATGTTAACAAAAAAATAATCAAGTTATATTACGTCAATGACTACGATATTGGGGTCAAAGGGAGAAAGTCATGTTAAAATTACTGGTTTTGGAACTACAATATTCTTATTTAAAACAACTAACGGGCAAACTAAAGTTTGCAACCTTTTAGTTTGGTATGCTCCTGGTTATGCAAACGTTCTGGGATATCAGTATAAAAGGCTTGGTTATTTTAATGGCACTTATCAAGATTATCTTGTCTTATGGAGAGGCACTGAATGGCTAAATCTAAAATCCCAAATAGTGAAGTTGAACCGCTTGAATAATATCACATATATTCCTCACTGTTATGCAGTTAGGTCTCAACAAATTTCAGAATAGCCAAAACTTGATAAATATCAGTTATGTGATGTATATTGTAATGGTTCTTACTGGACTAATGATTGTGAAGATAGAGTTGCTGGCGCAGGTATTCTCTTTAATGGCGATGTCCCAAGAAATAGAGCTATACAAATTACAAATTGTGATGATCCATCAAATCAACTTTCCGAAATTCTTGCTGTTAGAGAGACTTTAAAAGCGATTATATTGTCAGATTTGGGAAAATCAAAATCTCAGTATAGAATCTTTACTAATTCAGGCTATGCTGTTAAGTGTGTTACTGAATGGCATAAAAAATGGCAAGTTAAAAAGTGGAAGAATTCCAAGAATCAACAAGTAAAAAATTTGGAAATTATTAAGACATGTTTGAAATAAATTGATATTATTAATATGTATTACGCCAGTAAACATTGGGGAGCACTTGAATTTATTCAAGTTAAAGGGAATTCAATTCCTTATGGTAGTGAAATGGCAAATAATCTTGCAGATGAGGGGTGTGCCGATGATGAAGATGAAGAAGATCCATATTTTAGGTATATTGATGTTTAAGTAGTTTGAGGAGTTCATGTTTACAGCTTTTTTACTCTAATATATTGTTTGAGTTTTTGTATAATGAACATATGATTACAAAGAATGATAAACCCTTTCATCCCATGACACCTGTTAGAAGTATCCAAAGATCATACCTCTTTGAAATCCAGGAAAAACATGTGTGCAACCACTGATACAATCGAACTTCTCGGTCTGATTTGTCGGATTGAACAGTGAATTTTGGTGAGATTTAGAGAGCTCTTTGTGAGGTTGGGTAGCGTGAACAAGGGGGTATTTTAAGCCTAAAATTATATAAAACGGAGGCAACATATGCTTTAGAAATTCCATAATTACCAAATGACACCACAATTAGAACAGCTATTTAACACCTGTGGAACAGCTGATATTATCCCTGTCTCAGAACCTGATCTGGATAACGTCTATCTTATAACAATATCTGAAAGATCCGTTTTCGGCAACCCAAACTACATTCATGACTTGCAAATGCTTACAAAGAAACAGTCTAAACTGCTGACTCAAAAAACCAGGATAAAAGGAACTACTAATCATGCTAAAATAACAGGTTTTGGTACTTCTATCTTGTTACTTAAAACAGTTGATGGACAAGCAAAGGTGGTTAGTCTTATGGTTTGGTATTCCCCTGATTTTAAATGTAATGTTATAGGCCATCAAATTGGGTTTAATGGTGTTTTGCTTGATAGTTACAAAAATCAGCACGTTTTGCGATGGGGTGTTCAGTGGATTTCTGAACATACTCCTCTGGTAAAACTATTAGATCAAAATGGCGTGCCTTTCATTTCTGGATCAAACGTTGTTCAATCATCTTCAATCACTTCAGATATAGAAGAATCATCCGATCAAGAAGAAGATCAAGAAGAAGAAGAAGGATTTGATTTGATAAATGTTTATGCTAATGGTGTTATTAAAACCGAAGAAACCCAAGAAAGTGAAAGTGAAAGTGAAATCGAAGAAGAGGGAGAGCAAGAAGAAGAGAATTCTAGCATCCAAACCAAAACTGTTGCCGGTGTAGGTATATTTTTTGATGATGGAGATAATAGGTCAAGGTCAATCCGTATTACTAATTGTGAGAGCCCTACTCTTCAAATAGCTGAGTTAGTTGCATTACGGGAGACATTACAAATTATCTTACTTACTGATCTTGGAAAAAGCCATAGTAAATACAGAATCAACACAAATTCACTTTATGGAATTAAATGCTTGAACAGTTGGTACAAATTATGGGAAGTAAATGGATGGAGAAAGTCCAACAGAAGATCAGTGAAGAACCAAAAGCTTATCAAGAAATGTTTGGAATACATTGACATTATAAATCGGTGCTATAACAGCAAAAATTGGGGAGATCTTGAATTTGTCCATGTAAAACAAACTTCAGAAACCTCATCTAATGGAATGTCTTTGGAGTTGGCTAAAGATGCTTGTGATGAAATTGTTGATTCCGGAGATATCATAACTGTTGCTTTATAAAATATTTTTATGTGTAATTTTACTTTGCTAGTTGATATGAAAAATATATATAAGGAAAAGAAAAATTAACAGAGTAAACCAGTAAGCATGATCATGTTATCTGAAAATTCAATAATCTTCATAAATCTTTTGTAATTTAATTGGTTGTGAATATTGCCTTGAACTTTTGATCAGGTTCACTCCTTCAAGTTTTGGTAGTGCGCTTTCTTGTAGGTGGACAAGTCGAGAAATTAAGATTTCTAATTCATGCAAATCAACTCTACTCTTTTTAATTACAGAGGCTTCAACAATGTCTAATCCCAATACTTTAACTAATAAAGTAGTAAAAATATGCGGTCTTAAAACAGAAGAAGCTGCTAAACAAGCAATTATATCTGGTGCAAACTTACTGGGTGTAATCTTGGTTCCAAATAAAGTTCGTACGATTAATCACGAACAAGCTAAAAAAATATCTAAGCTGGCATCAGAGAAAAGAAGAGAACTGCAGAGAACATACCCATCTTCCAAAAAATTATTTGATCATTTACAGAAGAGTGAACTTGATGGTTCAGACTGGTTCAAGTATTCGGCTCAGATAATAACCGAGAATGGGCCTTTCTTAGTTGGTGTGTTCAGGAATCAACCAGTCGAAAGCATTGCTCAAATATCTAAAGATCTTAATCTTGATTTTGTTCAGTTACATGGGTCTGAAAATATAGATGATTATATTCAAGTGTTGGATGTGCCAGTCATACCTCGATTTGTGTTACAAAAATCCACAATACAGCAAGCCACACAAACTAAGAAATTTTTATTACCTTTATTAGATTCCGAAGCTGGTGGCGAAGGTAAGGTTATTAACTGGGATGACGCCAAAAGGTTCCATAATGAACTAGGTGGGGTTTATCTATTAGCAGGCGGGTTGACCCCTGAAAACGTTCGTGATGCTATGCAAGTGGAAGGTTGTCTTGGTGTTGATGTCAGCGGTGGAGTAGAAACGAATAATGTCAAAGACTTGGATAAAATAGATAGTTTTATACAAAACGCCAGAGATTTATAGATATCAGTATATACTACATTTAAATAATAAATGATTCGAGAAATTTAATTTGTGAGTTTTCATATACATCGAGTATAATAATAATAATAATAGTAATAATTTCTTAAATATATAGCTAAAACATTATAAATTCTAAGGACAAAGAAATGTTTAAGCAGAACCAGAAATAAAGAACCATTTGTCAACGGACTTGTCAATTGGAGCAGCTGGTAATGGGGAAGCTTCTGGAATACCAGAGCTGGTGGTGAAACTAGCAGTGTTAGATAAGGTGGTATTAACTAAAGAAATATCCTTGGAGTCAGAAGCTTGTCCAGCAATCAATTTCTTCCATGCTTTAGAACATTCTTCAATGATTTCTTCAGCATACTTTTTGTTCTTACATTCACCAGAGAAAGCGAATTGGTTTTCTGGTTTACCATCTGGAATCTTGTATATTCTGAACCATTCGTTGGTAGCTCTTAATAAACCTGGTAAATGCTTTTCAACATCTTCGATATCATTTAATCTTGGAGCTAATGGGTCATTAACGTCAATGACAATGACCTTCCAGTCAGTTTCACCTTCATCTAATAAAGCCATAACACCTAAGACCTTAACTTGCTTAACTTGACCTGGATAAGCAACAGTTTCACCAATTTCACAAACATCTAATGGATCATTATCACCAGCAGCTCTAGTTTCTGGGTGAACAACATTTGGATCTTCCCAAGTTTGTGGAAAAGCACCATAGTTGTGAATGTAACCATGATGAGGGAAACAGTTTCTAACGAATCTTAATTTACCCTTCTTAGTATCTTGAATAATTGGGTTTAAGTGTTCTTCTTTAGAAATTTCTAACTTAGCATTGGTCCATCTTGGAACTTCAACGATGAAGTTTAAAATCTTTTTTGATTCTTCAGCATATAATGGAATATCATGAAATGGAGAGATTGGTTTACCATCTTTTTCTAAGTAAACCTTGTAATCTAAAGAATTGGCAGCACCAACTTGTCTAGTAGTATAAACCATTTTAAATGTCAATTAATTTAAATAATGGATGATAATTGATAAAAACTATTGTAAAGAATAGGCGAATAACTGAATAAAACTACAAATATTTCGTTCAACCAACAACGAGTCAACGAAACGAAACTGCAAAATTCCATCGCGCCGCTTTTTTGAAGGCTGTGCAAAAATATTGTGCAAGTCACGTTTTTCATCTATTAACATCTATATTGTTGTAGTTATAATTAAAATTTCTTGGCTAAGCCTCTCGTCCAATTACAGTAACAGAAATATTGACCATTTAATTTTACAGAGTCAATCCACTTAGGAGAAAATAGTTTTTACTATATCTTATGTATATATTTCTTTTATAATTATTTTTATTTTTATTTTTATTTTTTTGTTCATTTCTTAACTAATCATAAATTACTATGTCAACTAAGAAGAATACTGGAAATATTTTAGAGTATCAATTAGATGAAGCTTTCCGACAAAATTCTTTATCTCAGAGATCTAGAAGAATTTCTACAAACGAATTACAGGATTTAGATTCTAATGGACATGAACTAGTTGATTCTACTAATGAATCTCAGAATAATATTAATGATTGTTCTTCTGAAATACATAAACCATCGTTTTTCAGAAAACTATTGATTCAATTGATTAAATATTCTAAATATATTGGTCCAGGTATTATGGTTTCAGTTTCTTATATGGATCCAGGTAATTACTCCACCAATGTTGCTGCTGGTTCTGATTCCAAGTTTACTTTGCTTTGTGTCGTTCTATTATCTAATTTAATTGCCATTTTTATGCAATCTTTAAGTGTTAAGTTGGGTACTGTTACTGGTATGGATTTCTCTCAATGCTGTAAGAAGTTTTTACCTAGGTGGTTAAACTTGACTGTTTACGTTTTGGCTGAGGTGGCCATAATTGCTACAGATATGGCCGAAGTTATCGGTTCAGCCATTGCTTTGAATATCTTATTGAAAATTCCCTTAGCAGCTGGTGCTGTGTTGACCATTGCTGATGTGTTATTAGTTATGTTTTTCTATACCCCTAATGGCTCAATTAGAATGGTTAAACTTTTTGAGTTTATGGTGGCTTGTTTAGTGTTTTCTGTCTTGATTTGCTTCTGTATTCAACTGAGCTATATACCACCCTCTACTTCTGCTAGGGAGATTTTTAGAGGTTATGCTCCATCTAAGCGTTTATTTGAAGGTTCTACAATGTATGATGCTATTGGTATTTTGGGTGCTACTGTTATGCCTCATTCTATTATTCTAGGTTCTGGTTTAGTTCAGCCTAGATTAAGAGAGTTTGATGTGAAAAATGGTTATGTTAGATTATCTGATAATGAAAATCCTGACAGCGAAGAAAGTTACATCAATTGGAAACCGTCTTACCAGTCAATTAAATACTCTTACAAATATTCATTAATTGAATTAGCTGTTTCATTGTTTACTTTTGCTTTATTCATTAATTCTGCTATTTTAATCGTAGCTGGATCTACATTATATGGCACACCAGAGGCGAAAGATGCCGACTTATATACCATTCACGATTTATTATCTAGAACTATCGGTAAGGCTGTTGGTACAATTTTCATGATTTCTTTGTTGTTATCTGGTATTTCTTCCGTTTTTGTTGTTACCATTACAGGTCAAATTGTTTCCGAGGGGCATATTAATTGGTCTTTTAAACCATGGATTAGAAGATTGGTTACCAGATTAATTACAATTGTTCCTACAACTATTATTTCAGTTAGTATCGGTAAGCAAGGTTTATCTCGAGCTTTGAATGCATCTCAAGTTATTCTATCTTGTTTATTAGCATTTATTATTGCTCCTGTTATTTACTTTACAAGTAGTGCCAAGATTATGAAGTCCAATAAGAATGTCGAAGATCATAGAGACTTTAGTAATAACTGGATAGTAACTGCTATTGCGTATATATTATGGGTTTTTATTGCCATCATGAATATTTATGGTATTGTTCAAGCTGGTAAAGATGGTATTTAAAAAGGTTTTTTTTTAATTTGCCTTTTTATTTACAGTTTTATCTAGTTCTGCCTTTTTTCTATTTGTATTAGATATGTTTCTACATATTTACATGATTTTAAATTTCTTTCTTATATTATAACGCTCAAAAAAAAAAAAAAAAAAACAAAACAAAAAACAGTAAGACTCATTTACTATCATAATTCTTAAAAAAACTTAAAATTTGTCTAGCAATCTTTTCAACACTATCTTCAAGAGCGAAATGACCACTATTGATGAACTCAACTTTTGCAAACTTGCAATCCTTCTTAAAAGCTTCAGCTCCTTCAGGCTTAAAAATTTCATCGTTCTTACCCCAGATTGCTAATGTTGGTATATCATATTTTCTGAACATCTCATGGAACTTTGGATAGTTAACTAAATTATTTCTGTAATCATAGGCCAAAGCTAATTGGATCTCATGTTGTCCATCCCTATTTAATAAGTAACAATCTAACGAATAACTTGAAGGCTCAATCGCAGTTGGATCAACAACACCAACTAAGTATTGATCGATAACATTCTTTTCATCATCTATCCATTCTTTCAAAGCAGGAACTAAGGATGACTCATCTGGTGTTGTGGACCAGTATTTTTTAAAAGGACCCCAGAATCTATCATCTAAACCAACTTCATATGCATTACCATTCTGTGAAACAAGCCCCCAGCATCTAGTCGGATCTTTTAGCATTAAATAAAACCCAGTAGGAGCTCCGTAATCGAAAACATAAACACCATATTTCTTGATGTTTAATGAATTGATGAATAATTCAATGGAGTTGGATAAATTTTTAAAGGTGAATAGATACTCTTTAGGATACTTTGTAAATCCATAACCAGGTAAATCTGGTGCAATAACATGGTAATGAGGAGCAAGTAATGGGATTAAGTAACGAAACATATTTGATGAAGTTGGAAATCCATGTAATAACAAAAACACTGGCTTTAAGAGATCACCAGCCTCTCTGTACCATATTTCAGTACCATCTGTAAGTTTAATACTGTGGAAAGTTTGAGTGATGGACATATTGTTCTTATTTGTTCGTTAACGGTAACGGTAGATAAATTTCACCATACATAGTAAAGTGATTCAAAACCAGTAACATTGGAGGGGGGTGGTGGGTATTTATACAAATTCATACAGATAACTAGATGATAGAAGCCCACTAAATTATTTAAATTAACTACAATGGCTTCTATCAGAAATTCTTTCTAGTTAAAAATAATCGGTATGGTGACAAAAATCAACTCATTGATGGAATCATGGGACTCTATTAATCCAATCGAAAAGTTACCTACGCCCCTGAAATCCGGACTCCCTGGCTTTCATGGAATCGGATATCGAATACATAGTGTACTTAGTTCACCCGTTAATCTGACATTCAATAGTTAAGATACTTTCAACAGTCTAGAACTAATTTTTGAAATATACCATGTTTATGGTTTAGTATACTTTGAATGTTTGAAATAGTTACAAATTGTGCAGACAAAAATACTCATCCAAAATTCGAAGCTTCAACTCTTTATTTTCCCGCACCCCACGAAGGCCAATTTAAGAGCAATTTGTTAACAGTTTGACTATACACAAATCTATATTCTTTCTCTACATCTGTTCACTGTTCTTCCAATTCATTCGATTGAACGTCCAAATTTATATATATATATTACAGTCAATGGCATCTAACGCTCCAGGTTCATGTTGTTTAGCCACTACTTCACATAGTATGTATTCTTGATTATTAATAATCACTCATATCTTAAAACAATTAACCAATACTAACAATTTCTTTGATATGTTATAGGTGGTGAAATCAAAGGTGAGTTTGGTGAATTCAAAGGTTACAAACTTTACACTACTGGTTCTAAGTCAGACAAAATTATTGTCATTCTAACAGATATTTACGGTTATGAGTTCACTAATGTTAATTTAGTTGCTGATGAATTAGCTGAAAGTACGGGCTATCAAGTTTTAATTCCAGATATCTTAAAAGGAGACCCAGTGATTCAAGATAAGACTAATTTACAAGAATGGTTGCCACATCATGGTAATGATGTCACTGCTCCAATCATTACTGGATTTTTATCTGAAGTTAAGAAAGAATTAAAACCATCTTATCTAGTTGGTACTGGTTTTTGTTTCGGCGCTAAATGGATTATTCAAAATTTATCAAAAGATGGGTTATTTGATGTTGGTGCTGTTGCTCATCCATCATTTGTTGAGATTGAAGAAGTTGAAAAAGTCACTAAGCCTCTGTTGATCACTGCTGCTGAGACTGATCCAATTTTCACTGAAGACTTGAGAAAGGCAACTGTGGAAACATTAAAAAAGAATAAACAAAGATATCAAATCGATTTGTTTTCTGGTGTCAGCCATGGTTTTGCTATTAAAGGCGATTTATCCGATCCTGTTGTTAGCTATGCCAAACAAAAGACCTTGTTTGATCAAACTTACTGGATTAAGAATTTTGCACCAAAGAACTGAGAAACTTTGCTGACAAAACAACTTTTATTATAGTTAGTATTATTTGCCTATATAGAATCTTAAAGCACTATTTTAGAACACTTTTTAAGACTCTCAAATATCTTTTAAATATACTTTCCAAGGAACTCGGTCATAGAATTATTATTGATTTTATAGATTTTAGTCCTAATTGCTAAATACCTTATAATGTTACTTACCTGATTTCATTATACAAACCCAAATTGTTTTTATTTGGTGTTAAACTATATATCTGCATCTGCCTGATGGTTAAATCGTAATAATCTATGGTTGTCATTTCGGGAGTTTAGAAACCGTAATTAAGTTTCCTAATTACGGAGTAAAAATTGGCTTTCGCTAAATACGGAGTAAGCGAAGTTGATTTTCACTGAATACAGAGTTTCAAAAATTATTATATCCTTCTTTCTGTTGGTCCTATGCGTACCAAATCAAACCTTTATAATGTACGTATTCAGAATAACCTTCCTGATAAAATTCCAAAAATAAAATAAAATGTTGTATAACTCCACTGAAATTCTACAAGTTTGTTCTATTCGTTTTGAAAACGTATTTATAATTAACTACAACAATCAACAATCAACAATCAACCATGTCCTGCGAGAATTGCTTTAAAAATAATCGTAAACCAGAATCCATGGGTACTCCAACTGGCCAGATAACTACGATTCAAGGCATCAAAACTTACACTGCAGGCCCAGCTGATTCCTTAAACAAGATCATTGTTTTTTCAGATGTTTTTGGATTAACCCTTCCTAATACCTTAAGTATTGCAGATTCACTTTCCGTTGGTGGTAATGGATTCCACGTATTAATTCCAGATATTATTGAATCTGATCCAGTTGATGCTACTAAGCTGCATGATGACAACTTTAGAGCTCAATGGCTTGCAAAACATAATCCAACTCACGTATTCAACAAAATCCTCATTCAATTTTTCCAAGAATTTGAAGACAACAAAGCAAAAGGTATTAAACTACGTTGTATTGGATTATGTTACGGCGCCTTCTTTGTGATGGAGTTATTGAATGGTAACTATTCAATTGAAGGGATTGAATTTGAAAGTGGTGTTGTTACTCATCCTACATTTTTGTATAAAACTGCTGATATGACAATTTGGGAAAATGTAAAGAAACCATTGTTGATTCAGATTGGTGATAGTGATAGTGCCGTTAGCTTAGATTCACTTTTCAAGTTTATTAAGATTATGCAATGTCACAAGAAGGTTTATCAATTAACTCTGTTAGGGGGTTTAGAACATGGGTTTGCTTGTAGAGGTGATTTAGACGATGATTGGGTCAAATATGGTTTTGAGAAATGTATTTTAGATCAAATTGATTGGTTTAACAAGTTTTAGGATTTTTTTTGCAATAAATTGCCTATATTTTTATAACTGGCTTCCAAGTATATTCTTGGTTTTTTTATAATTTTGAGACAACTTAAATATTTTTAAGAAATTCAATCTTATGTTGCAAGCTTAGTAAGAACGCTAAATTCTTCAACGATTAAAATATATCACGTGACTTATATTGATTGTATATAAATCACGTGATATATATATGTACTCCGGTTAAAACTAAATTTAGTTGAGGGTAAATAACAGAACAGCGGTGTGCCTTTTTTCAATTCCTTATTTTGTGAATTTTGATTCAGTTGATCTCGCTACGCCTAGTTGTTAAGCATTTAACTGAGCACCACAACTAATAAAACTACTACAACTACTGTAACTTCCATTACTACTAATACTGATAATAATACAAGTAGAGATTTTCATTTTTTCTGCAGTTGTTTAGTTCACTCCATCTTCCAAAACACAAGACCATTAAAAGAAATAAATCAACACATTCGTTTCACATTTATCAATCTGGATATAAAACATGCTACTCTATAAACCCTTTCTTAGGCTAATTGGATTCTTTTACTTGATTTCAACATCATATGCTGAGCGTATCCTAAAGTCAACTTCCTTATTGACTTGTATGGAAAATTCTCAGTTCTCTTCTTCATACTTTAATGTTGCTTTTCATCCTTCCAATAATACCGTGTTCTATGATATTGATGGTACTTCTTTGATTACAGGTAAAATTACTGCAGTCATCGATATCGTTGTTTATGGTCTTTCTGTGGCAAATAGGACTTTTGATTTATGTGATTTGAAATATGAGGCTTTATGCCCAATTTCTTCGGGTCACATCACCTTAAGTTCCTCTTATCAGATAGATTCGGATATGTTGGCTCAAGTTCCAGGGGTTACATATACCATTCCTGATTTAGATGCTTATGTCCAAGTTCAAGTTTACTTAGCTGATGATCAGACAACTCCTTTAGCTTGTGTTAAAGCTGTCATGTCTAATGGGAAAACAGTTCAAACTAGATATGCCGGTTGGCCAATTGCTGTGATTTCTGGTTTCGGTTTAATAGTTTCTGCATTTGTCTCTATTTTGGGTCATTCTGCAACGGCTGCACATATTGCTTCAAATGCTTCTTCACTTTTTGTTTATTTTCAATTTTTAGCTATAACTTCAATGATGGGTGTTGCCTATGTACCACCAATTGCAGCAGCCTGGGCCCAAAATTTTCAATGGTCCATTGGAATTATTAAAGCAGAATTTATGCAACAAATGATTTATTGGTATGTTCAAGCTACTGGTGGTGATGTTACTTCGATTTTAGCGAATGAATCTGTTATTTCCATTTCAGTTCAAAAATTTTTAAAACACAAACTAAGACTCATGAAAAGAGCTATTTCTGTGGTTGCTGCAGCATCTGGTGATGTTCTATCAGACTCGAACTTATATACTACCAACGAGTCAAATGTTGGTTCTAAAACATTGGTTCTAAGAGGTATCCAAAGAGTTGCTTATTTATCAAATATTGAAATTTCAAATATATTCATGACTGGTATCATTTTTTTCCTATTTATTGGATTTATTTTGTTGCTCTTAACCTTCTTATTCAAAGGTATTTGTGAATTATTGGTATTAGCTAGTGTTTTAAGAGAAACTAAGTTAGCTGGGTTTAGATTTCACTGGAGATCTGTTATTAAAGGCTCCCTTTTCAGATTAATTTATATCACCTTCCCTCAGATTACTTTGTTATGTATTTGGGAATTTACAAGAAATGATTCAGCTGGTTGTATTGTCTTTGCAGTGTTCATTATGATAATTTGTTCATCTTTGTTAATTTATGCTGCCTTTAGAATCATATTAATGGGTACCAAATCATCTAAAGAATATCACAACCCAGCCTATTTATTATTTGGTGATGGTAAAACATTAAATAAATATGGTTTTCTTTACTCTCAATATAAGGCAGATGCTTATTATTGGGTCGGTATTCATTTATTCTATTTATTTGCAAGATCATTCTTAATTGCAATTTTACAAAATCATGGTAAAGTTGTGGCTGTCCTCGTGTTTGTCTTGGAGATTCTTTACACCGTAATTTTAATTTGGAAAAAACCATTTATGGATAAAAGAACCAATTTGTTTAACATTTTCATTGCTATTATCAACTTCATCAATTCATTATTTTACATGTTTTTTTCAAATATTTTTGGTGCGCCAATGGTGGTGTCATCTGTCGCTGCTGTGGTTTACTTCTTTATGAATGCAGTTTTTGCCTTGGTTTTATTGATTTTCACAATTGCCAGTTGTACATTAGCCTTAGTCCACAAGAACCCAGACACAAGATACGAACCAATTAAAGATGATAGACAAGCATTCATATCTAATACAGGTAAAGCCGGTACAGAAAACAAGATTGAGTATGAATTAGCTGATTTGGGTGCCACTGCAATGAGAGGTCACGATAGAAATTCAATGCTTCCCGATTCATCTAGTACGGATTTCTATTCAAATGAGAGAGAATCAGATTCTAATCCATTTGTTTCAGATAAGGAAAGAGTTCTGGCTGGAGGTGTGGCTGGCGGTGTGGCTGGTGGTGTCAGTTCTAGCACTATTAATGATCATAATTTACTGAATCCATTTGCCGTTAGTAAGGATGATCAGCTGTCTTTCAATAGTCAAGGAAATAGATTCATGACTACACCAAGCACTGGAGATGTTTACGATAATACATTTGCTTCTCCTGGTTCTCGAGATGCTTTTAATCATACTTACTCCTCAGGTGAATCAGACATTGCATACAAAAGATCTAATGGCACAGATGATGAATCTGAAATTTTTGGTCATCATGAAAATATATATCCACCAAGAAATGCCTTGTAAGAGTAAATCGATTGAACTTTATTTGGTCTGCTTTCAAATATTTGACCATTTTAATAATTTCCTCCTGGTAGGTGTCCATTAAACTATTATAATTCTTTCCTGAAGGTTTTCTGTTGTTGCCTCTACCTACTTTTTTGTAGGTCTGTATTTAATTTTCAAAAAACGCTCCTCGATCTATTGTTACTATTGTTTTTCTGGAATGCAAGTATCCTATGCTATAACTCTTTTCCTATCTTTCCCTCTGGTATGCTATGTCTTTGTTGATTTTCGTTTGTGATTAGTTTGCTCATTTTCTACTACATATACTGGAATTATTATTATTATTATTAGTAGTAGTAATATTGTCACTATTACTATTATTATCATTATTACCTCACTTCTGCACTTCTTGTTTTCTTCTTCTGGCTGCGAAATCTTTCCTTGTTTGTCTTTTCTGCTTTTTTTTCTATATCCTTATTGTTTGTTTCTTTCAAACAAATTGTCTGATTTGTGTAAACTTGATCTGTCACTTTATATCGTCGTCGGTCTGTTTTTTTAGTCTATTATTCATTCCTTTGTTTTAACAAGATCATATCAGTGTGTATATCATGCTGTATTTGTGTTCTTCTTTTCTTTATCGATGTTTGGATTTTTTGTCGATATTACTCTTTTCTCAAATGCGTTTGTTTTTATTTACAATTATAATATAGTCTACTTTTGGTTCATTTTGGCTAGTTTTAGCTACATTAGAAGGAAATGGTGGAATAGATACATTGGAAAAACAGTCAAAGAGACACCTTTCATTTTAGTAATTACCCCCAGAATAAGGGTCCTTTCATCGCCGTTGTAGTGGTCATTCTAACTCCAACAGGGTCAGAGGAACGGGATTGAGGGAACTAATCGTCCCTCAATGTTCCTCCTGGGGTCTCCACTGTCATCTTTCGCAGGTGCGGAATCCCCGCAGTCGCATCGGTAATTGGACTGGCTCTTCTTTTCTCCAAAGTAGAGTGTTGAGTAAGAGAGGGGTACTTCCTGTATAAAAGCTTTAATCATTCCTCTTAATACTAAAATTACATGTTATTGCCAATGCTATAATGTCCAGCTTTGCCATCATCCCATTTTAAAATGTCAGAAAAGCACTTAGAAAACGAACACTTGATGAACGAGAATGCCTTGGAAGTTCCTCAAGGCTTCTTTGATAGACATCCATCCAAACCTCATTTATCCTCCTTAAGCCAATATAATGAGCTTTATAAAGAGTCAATTGAGAATCCTACTTCTTTCTTTGGTAAAATGGCAAAGGAAAATCTATCTTGGTCCAAACCTTTCACCACTGCTAAATTACCTGAGGCTCCTACTTTTGCTGGAAATTCAGGCGAGCCTTCTGCCTGGTTTGTTGACGGTGAATTGAATGCTTCATACAACTGTATCGATAGATGGGCTATCAAGAGTCCTGACAAGGCTGCTATCATCTATGAAGCTGATGAACCAGGTCAAGGAAGAATTATCTCCTATGGAGAATTGTTGAAAGAAGTTTCAAAATTGGCTCAAGTTTTAGTAAACTTGGGCGTTAAAAAGGGTGATACTATTGCTGTATACTTACCAATGATTCCTGAAGCTATTATCACCTTACTTGCAATTGTTAGAATTGGAGCTGTCCATTCTGTTGTGTTTGCTGGCTTCTCTTCAGGTTCGCTAAGAGACAGAATCAACGATGCTAATTCCAAAATTGTCATTACTACCGATGAGTCTAAAAGAGGTGGTAAAGTTATCGAAACTAAGAAGATCGTTGATGATGCTTTATTAACTTGTCCTCAAGTTTCAAATGTTTTGGTTTTTAAAAGAACTGGTAACAAACATATACCTTGGAATAAAGGTAGAGACTTGTGGTGGCACGAAGAATTGATTAAGTATTCTTCCTTCTGTCCTCCAACTCCTGTTAATTCTGAAGATCCTTTGTTTTTACTATACACTTCAGGTTCGACCGGTAAGCCAAAGGGTATTCAACATACAACTGCAGGCTATCTATTAGGTGCTGCATTAACTACAAAGTATGTTTTTGATGTTCATGAACAAGATGTTATATTTACTGCTGGTGATGTCGGTTGGATTACAGGTCATACTTATGTTGTTTATGGTCCATTATTGAATGGTGCTACCACTGTTGTTTTTGAGGGTACACCAGCATACCCAAATTTTTCAAGATATTGGGATATAGTTGATCATTATAAAGTTAACCAATTCTATGTTGCACCAACAGCATTGAGATTGTTGAAAAGAGCAGGTGAGAAATTCATTGAAAACTACAAGTTAGATTCAATTAGAGTATTAGGATCTGTGGGTGAGCCAATTGCCAAAGATGTTTGGGAATGGTATAACAGTTATATTGGTAGAGGCAAAGCTCATATCTGTGATACTTATTGGCAAACTGAATCCGGTTCTCATTTGATCTGTCCAATGGCTGGTGTTACTCCAACCAAACCTGGTTCTGCCTCATTGCCATTCTTTGGTATTGATCCAGCTATTATTGACCCAGTTTCTGGAGAAGAATTGAAAGGAAATCAAGTTGAAGGTGTGTTAGGAATTAGAAATTCCTGGCCATCCATGGCTAGAACAATTTGGGGTGATTTTAACAGATTCAAAGATACATATTTGAACCCATATTACGGTTATTATTTCTCTGGTGATGGTGCTGCAAGAGATAAGGATGGATTTTACTGGATCTTGGGAAGAGTTGATGATGTTGTGAATGTTTCAGGTCATAGATTATCCACTGCTGAAATTGAAGCTGCCTTAATTGAACATCATTTAGTTGCTGAAAGTGCTGTTGTTGGATTCCCTGATGAATTAACTGGTTCTTCAGTTGCTGCATTTGTCTCTTTGAAGACCAAAGAGCCTGAAGATGCCACAGCAGTTAAGAAAGAATTGATTTTAACAGTTAGAAAAGAAATTGGCCCATTTGCAGCACCGAAATTAATATTATTGGTTAACGACTTACCAAAGACTAGATCTGGTAAGATTATGAGAAGAATATTGAGAAAAGTTTTGGCTGGTGAAGAAGATCAATTGGGTGATATTTCTACATTGAGTAATCCTCAAGTTGTTGCACATATCATTGAAGTTGTTAAAGCTACCAGAAAGTAATCGTAGATTCTTTCCTCTTATTTATTTGGGTTTTTACTCTTTTCTCTTTTCTCTTTTCTCTTTTCTCTTTCCTGTTTTTTTTTTGTATGATATTTCTACCTGTTATGTTATCATTTATGATGAATACTTATTTATTTCATTGATTGGAACACTTAATCTTTACTTTTGGCTCACCCCGTGGACCTTGCTCTCTTATGTGGTATCTACAGGGTTTGGAGTCGTGAATTAACCAATGTGCCAGGGTTCATTATAATGTGGCGCGGTTAGTAATTGCATAGTGGCGCATATTGAAAATAAATTTTAGTCTCATGTTTAGTGTGTCTACTTTATCTCCAATTAGAGGGTTGCATAATATCAAATAGTGATAACATATAGAAAGAAAGAGTATGTATTTTCTGTATTACTACCACAAAATATCTAAACGAATGTGGGATGTAATTAAAAATGTTGTAGGAGGCCTAATTTGGCCTGCATTATGAGAAAAGAATAAAAAAGAACAAGTTAAACATTCAGCCAGTGGCTTTTAGTGTTTTTGGGGTGGACCGCATTAGTTCTGGGAAGGGGTATGATTGATCAACAGTTAGTACAACAACCATAAATATAAATATATCTCCTAAGTACTCCTTTTATTTGCTTTGCCAATTCTTTTAAATTACTGGTCCTTACTTTTTGATATATCTTGCTTTTATTCCTAAAGGTTGGAAAATATAGACAAAGTTCTACTTTACTCTAGTCGTTGCCCCGGCGATTTAGTGCGAAGTGTAAACAAACATCAACAGAGAAAAAACGCACCTTCCTGCTCTTCTTTTTTATATATTTTATTGGGGGATTCCTATTCCTATTCCTATTCCTATTCATCCTTATACTTTGAGTGACTTGCTGATTTTGCTTGTTATTATATTCATTAACCAACCAATCTTATCATGTTGGTTGCAAAGCAAGATGCTTACTTCCATACAAGCTCAGACTCGGTGGACTCACTAATAGATAAACTAACACAACTTACAGAAAGATCCACAAACTCAATACAACTCCATAACTCCCTCTCGAACAAACTCCAGCACCTTCATGAAAATATTATGGATCAAGAAAGATCAATCGAACAGATCAATACTCAGATCGAGAACTCTAACATTTACTTACAGCATCTTACCTCATTGAACTTACGGTCTGAGTTTTTTGAAAAACAGTTGAATGATTTTGATAATCAGACTGTGATCATTTCAGCTACACAAAACCAGGGTTTTAGAGAATTTCAGGATTGGAAACAGCGAAATTTGAACTGGAGAACTACTGAGACCACCTTTGAGAATATGTGCTTGGAATATACCTATTTGAATGAGCAGTTACAACAAGCTAATGATTTCCCTGAAAACTCAACCACCAAGGAAACCCTTACCAACAGCACAACTGCAAATGTTTCAGCTGTCACTGAAAAGTGTCATCCAAGCAATGGCTATACCACTGTTCACAACAACGACTCCACTTCAATATTGGACAGTTCTTCTAATTTATTCTCCAACATTCTAGATGATACAATAGTGACAATTAATGATACCATATCTGATGGTTATTTAACACCACATAATCCATTGGTTGTTCCAAAGAAAAAGCTTTTGAAGAAAGAATCATTTTTAAACGTCCCTTATAATAGCGAAGCATTATATGAGACCCCTGATGCCGAAATTACACCTATCAGAGGGTTCCATATTCATAAAAGAAGATCAAGCTCTGATCCAGTCACAAATTTCAACGATTATTCTGGTTCTAGGAAGTTCCGTTTTAATTCTAATCAACTTCAAATTCAACAGCAACAGCAACAGCGACAGTCTAGTTTCAATTATAAACTGTTACCAAGTATTCAAGAGACTTCTTTTGCTGAAACTGTTGCTATTTCGCCAGAGAAAGAAAAATCTGATTTGCATATTGATACTGCATGTAGCAATCATGATTTCGCATCTTCTAAACTGCAACAACAACAATCACAACAACAACAATCACAATCACATCAAGAATCACAAATATTGCAAAGATCATCAACTCACAAAAGACACAACTCATTACCTGAAACACCAGACTTGTTAAATTTCCAAGAAGGATATTTTGACACACCTCTTGACAAAGTTGATCATGATTTCTACCATGCTTTAAAAAATTCAAAGCAACAACAACAAAGGATATCATCCATTAATTCATCTATTTCATTTGGTTCTGACAACCAAAGCAGCCTAAGACGCTTTGCTTCATACGATACTGGATTACATGTTCCTAATAAACGATTTGGTAGTTTGTCATTTTGGGAGAGCCAAAGCAACGGTAACAATTCAGATTTCTATTCGACCTCTCCGTTATCAAAACCAAATTATAGTGTTATTCAAGAAGAACAAGAAATTGATACTCAAAATTATTATTGTGATGTTGAATCAGAAATGGAGACGTTACCTGAAAAAAGTCAACAAGATGACGACAATGAAAGTTACGGAAATGAAATCGCCAAACCTTTCATTCTGGACCAACTAGGTGAACCATTCTTAAGAAGATCAAGATCCCACGAGAGCATTTTTTCCAAATTTGATAACAACTCATCTGTTCCACAACAAGTTCAACAACTAGAGCCTTTCCATGACAATGGTTATCACTCTAACTTGAATGATTTAAAAACGCAGACTATGAAATGGTTAACTCCAAATCAGCCTACTGTTTCATCCTCTAGTGTTAAAATATTTGATTCGTCAACCAGTGTGTTTTCAAGCAACAAATTATTTGATCCATCCCATCATTTTAAAGCTACTTCTGCTATTATGACCCCTAAATCAGTCCAATATAAACCATCATCAGTTTCAACTACCATAGCGAATCCTAGAGAAGTGTTGAACTCTGTAGTTACGATCAATTCATCATTGTCCCATACACAAGCCGAACAAAATTCAATTACTTCTGCCAATAGTGGTTCTGAAAAAGTGCCTCATTCAACTGCTTTTCATAGACAAAATTCCTCAATGTCATGGATTTCCAATTCATTATTCACTTCATACTCAAATGATCAGGCAGTCACCACTAAAGCTACAGCTACGGCTACAGCTACACCAGTATCACCAACGATCTCATCATCGGTTTCATCCATTTTTACTACATCTGCCCCTCATCATAATCACAATGTTCATAAATCCAGAACTAATCACTCGACCAAGTTTAGTTTGTCAACCACAACTACATCTACAACAACTGGTCATCAGAAGATCAGTTCTTCAGCATCATCTAATTCCTGGTTAACTAACATCTTACCGAACTCATCTATGGTAACATCTGAAACAGGGAGGTACATAGGCCAACCATCATCACATCCAGTTACTAAGTCTGATCTTTCTGAAATCAATGTCTGCTCATATTCCCCAGTTTCCCCTGTCTCATCAGCTGCTGTAACTGGTCCATCGCTATCAGCATGGAGTAGAATTAATGGATTTGGATTTAAGAACTTAAACGGAAGTACCATCGGTGCTGGGTCTGGAGCCACCGCAAATAGGGCAAAATTGAGAAGGTCAGTTACATTTGATGATACTACTTCCTTAGATATAGCTAATAATGGGAATAGTTCAATTAGTGATATCAGCAATGGGCGATTGAGTAAGTCAGTACAACAAGGTCCTGTTGTTAGGTACAGTGGACGTGTTAAAAGTTCCGGGGCTGGGAGGGTGTTGAGTTCTAGAGTCAGTCATGGTGCTTTGAGGGATGCATTGGATAATTCAATGATGTTTAGTAGTGTTGAAGATATTTAAGCAAAAGAAAATGACATGCTTATTACAATGATTGGCTATTTTTTTAATGTTTTGTCTTCAGTTCTGTTTCCGTTAAAGTTTTTGTATATTCTTTTCCGTTTTTAATTTTGTTTTGACTTCTTATTTAATTTTTTATTTAATTTATTATTTAATTTTTCTTATTCTTGCTTTCACTCTTCTAATCTTCCCTTTTAATTGCCTTCCGTTTTTAATTTTCTTATTCTAGAGGTTTTCATACTTTTAATTCTTTGTATACAGTTCTGTCATTTATATATATATTTAGTATTGCAATTAATTAAAGACTATTATTTGATATCTTTTAGTATTTCACTATTGTTGAGGTAACATGAAATATATGACTAATAGATATAGATATAGATATAGATATATTAATTATATAATAAAACACTTAACTAGGAAAAAGAAAGAGATCAAACCTGAATTCAGAAATAAACAACAACAAAATAGATGAGAGGTTCTGATTCTGATATGGAGAGAAAAAAATAAACATAAAAGAAGAAAACAAAACAAAAAAAGGAATGCAAAAACATTGTTAATAAAGCAACTCAATTAAAACCAGAATTATAAAAAATTTTTAAATTACTCTTTTTTCTAGCAGCTTTCAAACCTGCTTCTATCTTACTCAACTTATCACTTTTAGTGCCACTGTTACCTCCAATAGTAGAAAACCTTTTTTCATTAGTCAGGTACGTAACACTACCTTTACTATTAGAAACGTGTTTAGCTGAAGTGGTCACTTGAATATTACGTAATTCTTTACCACTAGCAGTGAAAGTTTTCTTCTGGCTTAACTTGAATGAATCTGTAATTGATGTTGTTCTTCTGGATAATAAACCAATTCCATCATCCAATTCAAACGATTCGTCGCTATTGTGGCTTGTATTTGAAGTAATTGTAACATTAGCATCCTCATCTTCATTTTGTACTGGTGGTAATTTATGACTTCCACTGTCACCATCATTGGATAAAACAATAGTTGATGACCTTTTAGCTTTTGGAAGAGGAACTTTAGAAGAGATGGTAGAAGCATCAGTTCCTAGTTTTCTTTCTTCTCTAGCTTGCTGTTTAACTAACAATTTTCTCTTTTTCTTATAATGATTTGGAGATGTCAGGCTTGTAACTATTGAATTTTGTTTCATTGCTTGTATTTCTTCAATTCCATCATCTGAAAACTCAACAAGTTCAATATCTTCTGCCTCATAAGTATTGTCATCATCTATGAATGAAATAGTTTTTCTGATTTGTTCTTCAGTTAACATTTTTCTTTTTTTTGGCTTTGTTAGCTTAACGTCAGTAGTACTAGTAGGCTTGGTTGGGTTTTCAACAAATGGATCATCATCATCATCATTATTTGAATCTTCTTCATGTTCCGATTCAACCTTTTCTTCGAATTGAAAAGAATCAGCATTAATCTTGATGTCTAACATAGTATTTGAAAAGGCTTTAGTTTTATCATCTTTAGATAATGATTCATAATTCAGATTTTCCCTTTTCTTAGCTTCTTCTTGTTTTCTTCTCATTTCTTTATAATAGTTGACAATTCTTTCGGTTTGATCTTCTTCTAAATCCAATATATAAGCACTATCTTTTCCTCTTCTTTTTCTAAACGCACCACTTTGCAAGTCCCCATAAATCTTTTTGACTAATGCATTATCAAGATCTATACCTTCTTTGGCCATACGAGCTCTCATTTCATTTTCATCAACGTCAATCAATGTACCATCATCTATCATTTTTTCATCATCACTATTTTCTATATCGGAGTATTCGCCATCTTTACCACCAAATCCATGGTATTCATCTTCTGATTCTTCAGCTTCATTCTCCATGATTTTATTTAAACCTTTTGATTTTATTTCACGTTCTTTACTACGACGTCTTTTTTCCTCTAATCTTCTTATTTCTTTAAACTTAGCCGCTCTTTGTAGTTTAGCTTCATCATCATCATCATCATCTTTTTCTAATTCTTCACTATCAGCTTCATATTCCTGATCTTCTTCTCTAACTGAATTCAAATTACGAATTGATTGAATATTCACAGCAGCAGATGGGTCAACTTGAGTAGACTGATAATTATCAGAATCATTTAAAACACTGGTTTGTCTGGAACTAACAGTTTCATCGGGTTGAGTATCAGGTAAGAAATTTTGAGAATCTAGTAATCTTTTCTTCATCTGGATACTTTGAGAATCGTCAACTGCATCGTGGTCATTATCTTGAGTATCGGTCGTCCTTTGAGTAAATGAAGGTATACTAATTTCTTGAGTTCCTGAAGCAGGAGTAACAGTAATCGTTGACTTTTTCAACTTAGAATCATCCATGTCCTCATCATTAGAACTAACACCTGCATTATCATTAAGGACAAGACCAGCATTTTCGTTGACACCATCATTCATCACACAATTATAATCTTGATCTTCTTTCAGTTTCTTGGCTATTTCTAAGCCGTTTAATCCTTGAAATTTAATGTCATCAGGCAATGTTGATCCAAAAAATTGGGATAAACCGTCTGATTGTTTAGATACATTTAATGCTCCTATATCAGAAAAAGGTTCAATGGATTTAATAATTTCCTTATCTTTTTCATCATCATCATCTTCTTCTTCTTCTTCCTGTTCCTCTTCATCTCCAATATTTTCACTATACTCATCAGAAAATTCTGGTTCGTCATCTTGGATTGACTGACCTTCAAGAATCTTATGTTCTCTTCTTCTTTTAGCATCTTCAGCTTTTTTAATTTTTTCAGCGCGGGCAACTTCTTCTCTAATAAGCTTTTCAATCATTTCATCATGTTTATCATTCAGTTCAGCATCTTCAGGTCTAATTTCTTTTCTATTTGATTCCAATTGACTCATTTGCTTCTCCTTTTCTTTACTGAGAATATTCTTCAAATATTTAATTTTAGAAACAACCTTCTTTCTATCTTTCTTCAAATTTATCCTTTTTGCAAACTTCTCTTTCATTTCAAATAAAGTCGTCTTATTAGTTGACAGTTTAATAATTTCCATGTCTTCATCTGGTTCATCGTCATCTAACATGACCATACCGTCACTCTTAGCTTTTAGAAATTTATTGTATTTAGAATTGGAAACATCGTATTTAGTTGATTTGGAATTTGCTGGTTTTTGACCATCAGAGAAGCGCAATGGTGATAATCTATGACTAGCAGCGGTATGTGGATTGGAAACCATTTGAACATCATCATCGTCTGAGCTATCTGGTTCGTTAAAGGTATTAATAAATTTTGAAATGTTGAATTTGTCCGGATTATCAGTTCGACGAATATGAATGCCTTGCTTAATTCTTTCGTTAAAACGAATTTTCTCAGAGATTTGTTGAGCCTCCTGTTGTTTTTTAGTCAACTTTACTGGACTTCTAATATAGTCGTTGTTGTTATCATTATCTAAATTATCTTTTTGTTGTTGTTTTAGTGATTTATCTTGTTTTTCTTTCTCCGCTCTTAGTCTCTCTTTTTCTTTGACTCTAGCTATAATTTTTTCTCCAACAGTCATGTTTTGGTAATTTTCAATAAGCGAAACATCAACTGTCGCATTAGAAGTACCACTCGAACTTTTGGGGTCATTATAATCATCATTATCACTTTCTTCAGACGAGTTATTTAAATAACGAATAGATTTCTTACTAACAATTTCGTCCTCTGAGTCCAAATCATCCAGTTGTGAATTTTGTGTTAGTTGTTGCTCTAAGACCGGAATGACTTGAGTAGTTTCAACTGGTTGTGTAGCTGGGACGGACTGAATAGGTAAAACGGGTTGTGTATCATGCATGGTAGCAGAGGAAATTATTTGAGTTTGGGAAGATATTTTTTGAGTAGATTGTTGTTGTTTATGTTCATCCTTGCTATGGTTACTATAATGTTTTTCATTATTGCCGAAATCATCTTGTCGGTCTTTCATATCTTCTCCATCTTTGTCATGATTATAATTACTCTCTTTATGATGAGGTCTTTCAAAAATGCCCATTTTCTCAAGCTGTCTTTTTTCATAAGCCTGTGGATTATTGACTTTCCAGAATTGTTCTCTGATAATTGAATTTTTATTGTATTTTAACATATTTAAATAACATTCAAATTCCATATCATGTTCATCATTATTGTCATAATTTGAATTTGTGTCTGCTTTTTTATAAGGATATAATTTCAACAATAATTTATCACGTTTACTCTTACCTATTTTATATTCAGTTCCACCTTCAAAATCGTCATAAAATGGATCTTCTAATATTGCACGTTCTTCCTCAGTTAATTCATCTTCAATAGTTTTAAAGTTCTTTTTGACTTTGTCACTGTAATTATCATCAGCAGGATCTTCAGTATCATCGCTGCTTTTGCTCTTATTGTATGATTGTGTTTCTTTTAACGTTTTGTTAAATAATGTGCTTTTAGTTAAGTCAAATGTTGGTTTTGAAAGTTCTTGTTGCTGTTGTTGATCATCAGAATGAGCACCAGAATTATATTCTTCGTCTTGGACTCTATAAATTTTAGGTTTCTTACTGTCAGAAGGCAAATCTAGGTTATCAAAAAGATCATCCATTGTAGTGGATATATGATATGAACTCTATTGGTTTATTTAAAAGTAATTTTATGATGCTGGATAAACTGTAACAGTTGTAAGAGATATTTTATAACGCGTTATAGAAAAAGCTACGTGAATAATTCGAAAGCTTGAACCGTGTCGCGTCGATGAATAACTCGACTTTTCAGTAATTGGTAGAGTACTTCAAGTGAGCCAACATTAGTTTTCTTTAATTGTAAAACCAAAAACATCTACATTTAGTTTTTTCATTGATTCATTTCTAGTTTTTCTTTTTTTTGCTGAAATGCCTCATCCTAAATATTGTCTCATAGATAATTCTAAATTAATACCCAAGTACATCACAAAAAATGGCTTACAGAAGGTTCGACCAATGTTTAAAGTGTTCACACACCATATGAATGAGGAAATTATGATTGAGTTTAAGAAAAAGCCAACTTTAGAAAAGCTTTTCGGAGGCCAATTTGTAAAGTCCCATGTTGACTTTTTATATAAGCAAGTATTAAGTAACAAGGTTGAGATTATTAGGCTTGATCGGAGAGTCCCTATATCGGAACAAAGATGGAGAACTGGTCTTGGGAGAAAAACTTTCACACTTACAGGTAAGAAGATTTGGAGTAAGGTCATATTAAATGTGTCCGATAAGATTAGACGTGAAGATCACGTTCATGAGCCAGACGTTCCTGCTTTACCCAAAGGAAGTATTGACATAATTCATGAAACTGATCGATTAGTAGTTGTTAATAAACCGAATGGTATACCAATTAAACCAATGGCCAAGTTTCATTATAATACCATTCAAAATATGCTGAAAACAACATATGGGTATGAATATTTGATGCCTTTCCAGACTATTCATAAATTAACTAGTGGAGTCGTAATGTTTGGGAAAAATTCAACAATATTAAGACTTTTAAAAAGTGGGCCAAGTACTGAAAATATCGAACAGAAATATTTAGCTAGAGTGTCCGGTCATTTTCCAGACCAACGTGATTTATTGTGCGATAAACTATTAATTACAATAGATGCATTCAAAAAAAAGAAGAATGTTTTTAAAAGTAGTGTTATCTTCAACTTAATAAAATATAATCCAGAACTTAATCAGTCCATAGTATCTTGTTACTCCAAAGGATTTGGTGATAAATCAATTGAGATTAGAATTCAATTGAGAAATTTAGGCTTTCCAATAGTTAACGACTTCACATACCGCCCAAATGGTCTATATGAGAAAATAATTGAAGAAGAGTCGGATTTAACCGCAGAAGAATGGGAAGAATATATAACTACGAAACATAATGAATTGGTCACATCAAGAAAAAAACTAAAAGAGAAAGGAGATATTTGTGATGAATGCAAAGATATCATGCCTGTTGAGCCCATTTTAGCTGAATTGAAGTTAGACCTACATTTATCCAGCTACCAAATAAATTCTATCGCGTCAGCGATGGAATTTCATGCTTCAGATCCAGACTGGGTTGAATTTAAAGATAGTCAAAGTAAGATTGAAAATAAGGAAATACCATATTCTGTTTAAATCGCACTACATGGTTTGGGTATGTAAATATAAAGTATCAAACATATTCATTAGGTTCAAAATTAGTTCTGTAAAAGTAATGGAGTAGTTTTGGAAGTTAGAAAAGTTGTGTGCATATTTTGCTGCCTTTCTGCAAAAGATTAACTAAAGCCCTAAATATTGATGAAACTAACATACATTAAATATAGAACATGAATCAACTTAATAATAATATACAGAATATATCTACATACAAAAAAATAAATTATCTAAACATCAATCCATTTCCACCACCTTGTTGTCTCCATCTTCCACTAATAACTGTATTATTCTCACGCTGATACAGATTCCATGCATGTCTAATATCATCAGGTGATAATTGAGCATTATCATCAGGAATAATAATTTGAAACATATCATAACTCAACTGATTATTAGAAACAGCCGTCAGATAACTAGCTTGGAATCTATATTGACTAGCCCAAGTGGCACTTGATTGAGCCGTTGACGTAGCACTAGCTAATAAGCTCTGATAAAAGCTAGGAATCGAGGGACGTTTTAAATCAGTGTCATCACTATCAATTGGTTCATCCTTTGATGTTTTTTCTATTATTTTCAACTCGTACTTTTTTAAATTCTCTTTGAATTTCAATTGTTCTAATACTTTAAATTCATTTGATTTTCTTTGGATTTCTTTAGCCTTTTCAGTTATTTCGCCAATAAATACTTTACCTATACCTGAAATTAATTTGGCAAAGTCATTAGAAATACTTTGTCCAGTAGCATTAGCCACAAACCTTCTAATCACATTAGGGTTTAAATTCGATCTACGGAAATATTCATATCTGTTTAGCTGGTTGTTATCCATACTTTCCAGTAATAATTTTTGTTGTTCATTTTTAGACAAATCTAGTGAAATTTCATCAGGGTCAATATCAAATAAGTCTAATAAGTCTTCAAAATCGTCACCTTCAAAATCGGAATCTGGTTGGACACCTTCATCTTCTTCTTGTTTTCTTTCTAATAATTGTTCAGATAGACTGATTTGTTTATATGTTTCTAAAGGTTCTCTTAAATACTCCTTTGCTCGTATCATATCATTTGGAAGCTTGTCAGAATTTAATAGTGATGTCTGAGTCTGTATCTGCTGTTGCTGTATTGGAGGGTATTGCATTTGCATTTGTAGATGTTGCTGTTGTGGCTCTAAAGATTGTAAAGGTTGAGCTTGTTGAGAAGGTTGTGATTGTTCGCTTTGCAGCTTTTGGTAAATTGAATTAAGTTCATTATGTGACGGCATGTTAGCTGGTGCCAGGTTGGTATGGTTATTTGATGGTAAAGAGCTCATATTGATTGTAATTACTGTTGTCGTTAAGCAAAACTCCTAAAACTCACTCTGTTCTTTTGAATATGTATATTTCACTAATTTTATCAATTTCCCAATATTTACACGCCACATCAATATTTAAAAGTGCGCCACTGAATGACATACCGTATATTCCCAATTGTCACTTCGTTTCGTACCTTTAAAAGGGAGAACTCGAAGTCAATCGTTGTGAATTGTTTAACTACATTTCTCTTTCTTTTATCAAATATATATTTCATCAAATTGATAGTTAAAGAATGACTTTAGACAAAAAATTCAAGGCTTGTCTATTCGACATGGATGGTCTATTGATCAACAGTGAGTCGCTTTACACGATTTCATTTACCGAGATTCTAATCAAATTAGGTATTCCTGAGGGTTTAACTTGGCCAGTTAAGCTAAAGCAAATAGGGCTACCTGGTAAGGGGGCCTGTCAAGTTTTAATTGATGAATATCAACTTCAAGATAAAATTACTGCTGACGAGATGTTTGAAATTACATCAAAAAGGCAAGAAGAACTATGGAACCAAACTCAATTGTTACCTGGTGTTGCTAAACTAATTACCTCATTACATGAAAAAAAGATTCCAATTTGTGTCTGCACTAGTTCGAACATGTCTAAATTCATTGCGAAAACCAAACACTTGGAAAATGTATTCAAATGTTTCGAAGGAAATGTTATTGCTGGCGATAACCCCGCTATTTTAGGTAAAGGTAAACCACAACCTTATATTTGGTGGTTAGGGTTAGATACATTAAATGAGAAACTGGGTCTGGTTAAAGATGAAGAGAAAATTAAGCCGGAAGAATGTTTGATTTTTGAGGATGCAATTCATGGATTTATTAGCGGTAAGAGAGCTGGTGGCTATGTTATTTGGGTTCCCGATTTAAATGCAAAAAAGTTGATTAGAGATGAACAAATCGCGGACTTAGTTGGTAAAGACAATAAGTATGGATTAATCTATGATAGTTTAGAAGATTTTGATCTCTCAACATATGGATTATAGAAATTTCATGTTTGAATTTGGTTCCTTTTTTTTGTTTTTAAATTCTTTAATTGAGTATGTATGTTTTGTTCCTGATCTTAACTGTTTATTCTAAATTTTGATAGAATAATTAATATAAGTTTCGAGTTTCTGAGTAGATTTCCATACAGACACACTGTAATCGGCTTTGGTTAACATATTGTTGAATCATCTTTTCATCCTAATATATACAGTTCTTTCTCCTTCCTTATAATTCATTCATTTGGTTAAGTCAAAAATTGTGTAACCCTGTATGTAGAGCTTGAAAAGCTGAGGTATATTGATATATATATATATATATGCCCTCAACAAATATAGAACACCTGCTCTGAAATTTGTTAGAGTATTCTGGAATATTACTAAATAAACCAAGAATGTACGTGGATGACATACAGGCATCTGTTGAAATTGGAAAACTCAAGAACTATGAGCAAATCGTATGTATATAAGCATGTGCAATTAGTCAAGCTGCACTTGATGAGCAAAGAGTTCTAGGAATATTCTAAAATGAAAGAACAAATATTTAAAATTTCACTTATCTGTACAGTATTTTCTGTATCTATAAATGGAGGTACTCTAAAACTACAAATGTACGCATTAGGTCAACTTTTGACATCTGCAAAAGTCACATCACATGTAATGATTTTAAGCTGAAGTCAGCTAATTCAGACAGAAACTTGTCATCTCTTAAAAGTTAATAGATTATGAACAAAACATCTGTAAACTTTAAGGTACAATATTCATATATTTATGCAATATTACAGTTAAATAATTAGATGTCTGTGTGTGAAATCAGCAAACCCAAATATATAAAGAATATTAAACAACGTTACATCACAATTAAATTAATTAATAGATCAATGGATCTAACGAAACCGCAATAAAGAAAAAAATCAGCCAAGTGAAATTACTGCATGGAATTTTTTTTTATACGTAATATATGAAGGTAATTATTATGCAGATGATATCCAAATTAGGATAGTTTAGATAATTAAAGATCGAATATGAATATATCACTTACTGGAGAAAGGATTTCCCAACAATATATTACTGAATCTGTAAATTTGCGAGAGAGTTTTCTATTTAAGTGTACTTACATTTTATTAATTGAAACTGGGCTCTCGCTTAGGAATGGAACAATAAATGAAATTCATTTTACCATCTAAAAACATAAACAAACAAACAAACAAATGCTAGCTACTTCAAAACAGTTACAGATATACTACTCCAAAATTATTATGCAATTATGTATAAATTAACTATGAACTGTGATAAAGATATACACATACACAGTCATAAGTAAGTTTATAACTTTAAAGATGTACAGGTAAAATGTACTTGCCAACACATTGTATTAAAAAATACCCAACCGTGATCACATCTATTGAGTTCGCGACACTTTGCCACCCATTCGCTAAAACTCGTGTAGATGAAGAGGTCGCGACATAAATGGCTGAATTTATTACTTACGTAAACCATAAGTAAAAATTTATAAAAACACAGGGGTTTCCCAGCTTTAATTTGAAATCCAGTTTTTGCCCTTTTTCTTCCCTTTATTCCTTCAAGTGCTCCTTTAATCGTTCTACTATTTATATATCAAGCATCCTCAATTTCCCTTGCACTGATTACACATCCACACTTATATTCAATTTGGAGTACATACAACTAATTTACATAGAAAATGGCAGACGGATCTAATACGACAGCTTCTTCCTCTGTCTCGTCCTTTGTGACTACCTTGATCTTCAATGGTGCCATTGCTCTTGTTTTCGTATCAATTTTCATCTCATTGAAAAATAAATATAAAAGGGTTTATCAACCAAGAGCAACAGTTGATACAGTCCCAAAATCTTTAAGGGCTGAGCCAACTCCAAGAGGTCCTTTCAAATGGATCTTCCATATCCTATCCAAACCAGATTCTTATATCATTGAGAAAGCTGGTGTTGATGGTTACTTTTTCTTACGTTACTTAAAGACCTTTTTTACATTAGGTTGTTTAGCTGGTGTTATCGTTTTCCCGGTTCTTTTCGCGGTTAACGCTACGGGTGGTGGTACTGCAGGAGGGTTCGATAAGATTTCTTATGCTAACATTACTGGTAAATGGAGACCATTTGCACATTTATTCTTATCTTGGTTTTTCTTTGGTATGGTTATTTATACAATCTACAAAGAATTGATCTACTATGTTTCCTTTAGACATGCTTTACAAACCACTCCATTGTTTTCCTCTTTACCTCAATCAAGAACCTTATGTGTTGATAATTTACCAGAAGAATTATTAAATGAGGATAGTTTATATAGATTATTTCCTGCGGCTAAAAAAATTTGGTTCACCAGAGAAACTAAAGAATTGCAGGAGGATGTTGAAAAGAGATCTAAATTAGCCAATAAATTGGAAGGTGCAATTAACAAGGTTATAAAAAAATCCATTAAAATGAGAGCTAAAGCTATTAAGAAGGGCAAACCAACTCCTGATCCATGTGATGAAATTGTTTCTTATATCCCAGAGAAGAAACTTCCAACTTACAAAGATAAGTGGATTCCATTCCTCTACAAGAAGAAGAAGTTATTTACTGAAGGTGTTGATGAATTATCTGAATTAAATAACAAAGTTAAAGATGACCAAGAGCAGTATCCTGATGGTTTCGATAAAACTGGTTCTGGTTTCATTGAATTTGCAACTGAATTGGAGGCTCAAAGAGCCTATCAAGCAGTTCCTTATGCCAAAGAATTGAAATTATCAAGAAGACTTTTGAACATTCCTCCTTCTGATATTGTTTGGGAAAATGCAGGTGTTGGTTTTGCTGCAAGACATAGTAAACACACTATGGCTGCTACTGTTTTAACCTTGACCATTATTTTTTGGTCTATTCCTGTTGCTGTTATTGGTGCTATTTCAAATATTAACTACTTAACTGACAAAGTTCATTTCTTAAGATTTGTTAACAATATGCCAACAGTCTTGTTAGGTATTATTACTGGTTTGTTACCAACTATTCTTTTAGCTATTTTAATGTCTTTATTACCTCCTTTCATCAGAAAGATGGGTAAAATTGGTGGTTGCACGTCTGTTCAAGGTACTGAAAGATGGCTACAACAATGGTATTTCGCTTTCCAAGTTATTCAAGTTTTCTTAGTTACTACCTGTGCATCGGCTGCTGCTTCAACTGTTACAAAGATTGTTAACGATCCAAGTTCTGCTCTTTCATTGTTAGGTCAACACTTACCACCTGCTTCAAACTTCTATATTTCTTATTTAATGTTACAAGGTTTATCAATTTCCTCTGGTGGCTTAGCTCAAGTTGTTGCTTTAATTTTATCTTTTATTTTAGGTAGAGTTTTAGATGGTACCCCAAGAAAGAAGTGGAATAGATATAATAATTTGGGTGCACCATCATGGGGTACTACATATGCATTATATGGTTTATTTACCGTTATTTTATTGGTTTATTCTATTATTGCACCAATTATTATTGCTTTCACTTCTGTTGCATACTTTCTGATCTACTTATCATTCCTGTACAACTTAACTTATGTTAATTCTCATGCATATGATAGTAGAGGTCGTAATTATCCTTTAGCTTTATTCCAAGTTTTTGTTGGTTTGTACTTGGCGGAAATCTGTTTAACTGTTTTATTTGTTATGAGAAAGAACTGGCCATGTGTTGTTTTGGAAGCAATTATGATTGCTTTTACTGTTGCCGCCCATTTATACTTCAGATGGACTTTTGAACCATTACTGGACACTGTTCCAGTTGGTGCATTCCAAGAAGCTGACTCTGGTATTTCAGGCGCTTATATTATGGCGGACCAAGGTAAAAAGCAAATTCAAACCGAAGGTGAAAATTACTTTGCCCCAGGAGGTGCTAATGATGCTAATTATGAAAAGAAAGAAAATGTTTCTACTGATGAAACATCACAACATGATAATAGAAGAGATAGTAAGAATTCTCGTGGCATGAATTCAATTGATGGTGATGATTTTGCTGCAACTGACGCAATTGGTAATGCTGAAGAAGGACTGGTTACAAAGAACGGTGAACCATTCCCACAAGATGTTACCAATAACAAATTAACACTCAGCCAAATTTCAAGTGTAAGTGGTGTGAAAGCTATGTTATTGAAATATTTCCAACCTAGAAAATACTTAACATTCAATTATTGTAGATCAATCATGCCATTTTCATATAATGAACCAATCGCTCCTCAATTATCTGAAAGTGTAACCTACAATGATCCAGCTTCAGTTGCTGATGAACCTTATGTTTGGTTTGTGAGAGATTCTCAAGGTTTATCCAGTCAATTCTTGAGTAAGTGTGAAGGTAAAGTCTTGGCTAGTGATAATAATGCAGTCATTGAAGATGATGCTAAGTTCAACTACACTGGACCTCCACCTGATTATGAAGAGCCATTGCCATATTAATTCTGATATCTGTATTTTCTCTTTTTTGTGCTCAGCTACTTGACATGCTTCGATTTGTTTGTTTTATTATTAATTGTAATGTGTTTTTTTTTGATTTTGTTTGAATTTTCTGATCCTAATGTTTGTTTTTCTTTGGATTTTCTCTGCTGGTTCTCTTAATACTTCCTTGTATTACATCCTTTTTGGTGAATACTTTGCTGCGTTGTGGCTTTTGATTCTATATTCATTTTCTCAGTTCCTGTATTTCATTGATGACAATATGTTCCTATTCTTTTAATTTTAAATGCCATGAGCAGTTCCTTTATGTTATGGAAGTAATGTTTTAGAATTTAGATTAACTGTGGTTTGCACAGTATAACCGACCATAGTCGATCGATGAACTGCAGTGATACAACTTGACTAACTTTACTTGTGTGTGGTATTAACGCGATGTCTCTGTACAAATCGCCGCCTAACCGTATATTGGATTATCCAACAACACATTGTTCACACAAAAGGCTGTATTCACAATCATTGAAGATCATTAGATTGTTAGGATAAAGGAATATATAATTACTCCCCCATTCCCGTAAATACGTGGAACTATATGTACACAAAAGTAAAATATCTCTTAATACTTATATTTTTAAATACATTAAAACAACAATTTAAAAATTCTTCAGTCCTGAAACTCCATGTGTATTTAGTCACATTTCTCTTTCTCTAACGCTGTTGATTATTATTATTGGAGATATGATCAAGAAAATGATGCAAAGGGCACACACAAGGGTCAAGGTATTTTTCGAAGTACTCAGCAGGGTCAATATTGGCAACAGACCCATCAGGTTCAATATACGGTGGAGGCCAAGCTATATCATCAAACAAATTATGTAAATCAATAGGAACATAATGATGGTATTCATCATAATGAGTAATTAATTCACCTAAGTTATCAAATGGGAATGAAAATGGTGAACATAATGAGTCTTTACATGTCCATAGTTGACCCAATTCATCTAGACTTGATTTTATTTCTTTGTCTGACAGAGGTTCTGTACTCACTTTTGATGGAATTGAGCTTAACAATATTGGCAGTTCAGGTTGTTCTTGGATTTGGAGTATTGACGGATCGTATAGTGATGATGAAACTGTAATTTCTGGGTCTCTTAAACCAGCATGGGTCTGTACAGTCGTTGCTGGACTTATTGACAAAGAATTTTTCGTGGACACAGTCGGTGAATACTCCATTGTTGGGGATGGCTGCAATGGCCATGCTAACTCAGATGTTGAGTCAACGTAGTAACGAGAGTAGGTTTCCATTGCCTGATCATGAAGTATGTTCTGAGAGTCATTAATAATTTGGTAAACTTCATCCTCTTTTGAAAGATTAGTTTCAATGGCATTCGGTAGTTGGCCTACTTTAAACTTCTCAACAATTTTGTCTTGATTTTCTTGTGAATTCTTTCGTTTTCTTGGATGTCCAGATGTTTTCATGTCTCGTAAATTGCTGGTTCGTGTTAAAACCTTTGTCACATGTATCACACCTGAATGGTTTCTCATCAGAATGAATCAAGGCATGTGTTTTCAAATGGGATACTCTTATAAACGCTTTATCGCAACCAGGGAATGAGCATTTAAAAGGTCTTTCATCATAATGAGATCTCCGATGTTGGACTAAAAGGCACGGTCGAGTATAAACTTTATCACAACTTGGATAAATACACTTATATTTTTTAACCCTTGGCTTGGGTGTTTTTTGAGTATATGACATATGTTTAAGTTATAATAAGAATTAACAAATAGGTACTATAGAAAATAATCTTTAACTACAATGAATGAATCATTATTACTAATTGAATCTTATTCCACAGCCATACACCAGACAGGTTGAGTTTTAAAAGAGGCGGAACGGCTTAGTTCAGCTCAAATTTTGTGGGGAGGAGGGGGGGGCTTCTAAATTATAGGGCTCCAAACCACACCGCTCTGGTTGTAACTGTTGATGACAATTACAACATCCTTACAAGATAAATTATCAACAAATAGATTTAGAGAAAATTTCTGTGCCAATAAGGTTAACTGAAAACAATGATGTATAAACTTACACTACTTATTTTCAATAGTAATATGATAGGGTCTCTAGCGAAAGCGCTTATCTTAGCAGTCCTTTTTACAACTTAATCAAAATTATTTATAAAATCAATTAAATAATTATATATATATAGTATAGTGACCACTTTAATTGAACTATTAGTTTTTCCGAGTATATTTATGTAAGCGTAAGCATTACATCATGGGAACCCTCATATAGATAGCGCATATTACCTTATCTCATTTCCTGTAATTACCAACCAAATAAATTCAGACTCCTTTGAGATTTAACTAATGATTATATTGAATTCCGAAACATAAAGGAATTCCATAAGAAAGACAACAGTTATTCCCCCAAGAGAATGACATGTTTTTTTAGGGGAAATTAAATATCTGGGCAAAAGTTTTTGCATACATCTTGTTCCCTGTCTGCGCCTATATAGACAGATATGAATCCTCAAAATAAGAGAGTTCCTCAGAACTATTAAAAATGTCGGGTATCTAGATGTAATGTTGACTCATATATTTAAATTAAGTTAAATGGATAATGTATAGCTTATAAACTTTTCTTGAATCTCCGATATACTAGATATTTTTACTTCTAGTTCAATCAAATAGTTTTAAGGAAATCATTCCCTAGTTCCAATTATAGCTTTGTAATATACCCGTTAAATACAATCATGTACCGCAGATCCTTTAAAATACACAAAAATCAAGAATTTGATTAAACTTTAAGACGAAATACCACGGATTAATCACAATAGAAGCATTAATTTTTGAAGAGGAGAACCCAGTTACCCTTAAAATCTTGGTAACACCCATTTAAATTATATTTCAACACCACTAACAAATTATATTATTTTGTTCCTTGAGAAGAAGTAGAAGTTAAAGCCATGGAGCAAGATTAAATTTAAAAGATATAGTTCAGAGGTAAGCATGCTATGACGTAACTTCATGGCTCTTGGCTGCTCAATCTGAAGTCTTGTGATAAATTTAAGGGTTTTGTGACTTAATAGGTGAATGGCCGCAGAGAGCTTAAGTAAGCCGCAACTTGCTGCCCCATGGGGAGTAGCTGCAGGGGCTTCATGGAGCCACGAGAACATGTGCGGCATCTTTTTCTTTATACTAAATTGTTAAGAACCAGCTGTCGAAAAGAGCTTATAGGTACATATGTGGGGTTCTGTTTTTACTTAAAGCTTCAAATATATTGATTTGCTGAATTGACGTCACCAGTGTACGTTTATCTTTCAATTGCACTATAAATACTCTATGTGATCTCCCAAATTCACAGCAAGTTTAGGAAATCATGGTCATCGTTGCTCTTAATTTACTACATTTATTCACCTTCTAAAATGATGGAAAACAACCCTGAAACAAAGGTTGAATCTCATGGTATTGATAATGCTTCATCAAGCTCATCATTCAATGAAAATAAGCTTAGTATTAAAGACTCAAGAGATCCACGTTTTGAGCAAGAGAACATTTTAACTAATTATTCTGAAGAAGAAGTTATGAATTTGGGTAGAGCTTATTCACGAAAATACAATCTTGGTGATGATGAATTATTTGCCAGAGCAGCTGCTGTTGCTAGAAAACCAAAAGGCTTTAATTCGATGCATTATCTATCAGATGAAGAAAAAGCAAATCTATTAGAAGAGATTGAACACCCATGGAGAATCACTAAGGACTTATTATGGTTAGTAGTCATGGCATCAATGGGTGCTGCTGTTCAAGGTATGGATGAAACTGTTATTAATGGTGCTAATTTATATTATCCAGGTCAATTGGGTATTGGCTCTGGTTCGGATAGAGATACTTGGTTGGTTGGCTTAGTTAATTGTGCACCTTACCTATGTTGTAGTTGTATTTCATGTTGGATGACAGACTGGATGAATGATAAATTTAGTCGTCGTGGTACAATTTTTATTACTTGTTTTATTTCTGCTATTACTTGTTTTTGGCAAGGTTTTGTTAACACTTGGTATCACTTTTTTATTGCAAGGTTTTTCTTAGGTTTCGGTATTGGTCCTAAATCTACTACAATCCCTGTTTATACATCTGAATGTGCGCCAACTGTTATCCGTGGTGCATTGGTTATGTGTTGGCAAATGTTTACAGCTTTTGGTATTATGGTTGGTTATGTTTTCTCGTTAGCTTTCTACAAGGTGCCACCACATGCTGTTCATAAAGGATTAAATTGGAGATTAATGGTAGCTTCTGCAATGTTACCAGCAGTTATTATATTATTTCAAATTCCATTCTGCCCTGAATCCCCAAGATGGTTGATGGGTAAAGAAAGACATCAAGAAGCCTTTGCATCTTACTTAAGAATTAGAAGAAATAGAATTATTGCAGCGCGTGATTGCTTCTATACTTATGTTCTTTTAATGGAGGAAGAATCATATCAAGCTCCTTTCTTTAAAAAAGTTAAGGAAATGTTCACCATAAGAAGAAATAGAAATGGTGCTGTGGGTGCTTGGGTTGTTATGTTTATGCAACAATTCTGTGGTGTTAACGTTATCGCATACTACTCATCTTCAATTTTTGTGGAATCTGGATTCTCTGAAAGAGATGCATTGATTGCTTCTTGGGGGTTTGGTATGTTGAATTGGGTCTTTGCTTTCCCAGCTTTTTTAACTATCGATAAATTTGGTAGAAGATCATTACTATTATTTGCTTTCCCACTTATGGCCATTTTCTTACTCATGACTGGTTTTGCATTCTGGATTCCAGAAGGTAAAGATTCCAGAATTGGGGTTATTTCATTGGGCATATACCTTTTCACTGTTGTCTATTCATCATCAGAAGGTCCAGTTCCTTTTACATATTCAGCTGAATGTGCTGCCTTATATGTTAGAGACGTTACTATGTCATTTGCTACTGCTACATGTTGGTTTTTCAACTTTGTACTATCATTAACTTGGCCTTCTTTATTAAAGAAATTTAAGCCACAAGGTGCTTTTGGTTGGTATGCCGCTTGGAATTTTATTGGATTTTTTATGGTTCTATGGTTGTTGCCTGAAACGAAGGGTTTAACTTTAGAAGAATTGGATGACGTTTTTGATGTTCCATCTTCTCAACATGCAGCTTACCAAACTCATAATTTAATCAATGGTATCAAAAGAAAGGTTTTCAGAGCTGATATCCCTCCTCTGCCACCATTATATAAAACTCATAGAGCTGCTATTACCAACAAGGAGTGGGAAGAGTCAAAACAGGTCACTCAACATCTTGAAGAAAAAATTTAGTGCTTTTACTTCTTTGACCCGTTGCTTTTGATATATGTATCGTTTTCTAATATCTCTTTTAATATTGTATTTTTGCTTTCATATTGGCTAGCTAGCTAGTCATTAAATTGTAATTTCTTTTTTTTATGTTTTTTCAATGAACTCTCTTATTTCATTTATAATATATTTTTATTTGAATGATGTGGGGGGGGGGGTCATCTTAGATGAGATTTTATATTATCAATTACTAAATGCAACTGATATATCCAATATGTTTTTGGTTTTCTGTTTGGCTAACACTGTAAACATTACTGAGTTTTACTATAATTTTCAAAAAATGGGAAGCCATAGGGTCCCCAATAGCTAAATATAATAATTATTCAAAGCCAAGTGACGGTAATGTATCCACAAATGAAGCCAAATTTCACAAATTAAGTTTACCGGAATTAGCACCTCCTGAGTAATGTCAAGATATATATAATCAGGTTAATGGAAGCAGTGGTGGTAGAAACGGTTTGTTTTCTTGTCTCATGCTTTTCATTATGCAATAAGTGGGCTAATATCGTTTTTTTAACTAAGTACCATAGTATTGGGAGATCCATTAAATTTGCAAAAACGAAATACCGAAGTGCATGATAAATGTCGAGATGTTGAACAACTATAGAAGATCTGGATTTTTTGATTCAAGCTAAATTTATTTCTATTTTCTCTGACACTCTTATTCTACCTTTTGTTCTTAACGTACCTAGACTACCGATAAAAATAAATCTACTGGGGTTGATTGATAGACCTGTTATCTGATGGATTGATCAAATCTGCTGATACAGTAAAACCATGTATTACTTTCAACGTTAACCTTGGCGGCAATAAATCTGACTGGTTTAGAATTCTGCAGAGAACTTGCAGACAAACAGTCATTGGATCTATTGTTTAATTAAGAAATATACACTGGTTACACAATTTCAAAGGATCATACTCCAGTGAATCTATGATGTATTTGAATTTTAACTACAAGAAGTTTTCTCATGTGTGCTCATTAGAAATTTGGTGGAGGATTTCAATGGTTATAATCGTATAAGTAGCCAAATTTGGACCAAAAGTTTACTAAAGAGCCACTGATTTTCTCCACTGATACAGCCGCATAATGGTGTCAGGAAACATGCGCTGCATCCTTTCTAATTATAAGTTTTACAGAAATACATTTTGAAACTTGAATGGCAAAATACTAATTGCATGTAAAAAGACAATTTATCAATATCTGACCAGTTGAAAAGTAGTAAATGTAAGCTTGAAATATCTATCATTTTAAAAACTAATATACAGAAGAGCAAATATATTAAACACCCATTAAATCATTGAATTTGACTGTCCAATTATATAATATTCACGATGTTCCACGATCCAGCAACTTTTTTTTGCTTAACATGAAGTGGAGGTAAATCCCAACCAACAGCTCCTGTACCAATAGAAGCACCAATTCTAGGAATAACGTAACATTCTCTCTCGGTACCGGCAACATTCAAATTCTTCGGACCATATGGAGGACCTAATGGTTTGGAATAAGTAACTAGACCAGAATTTTTGCCTACGTTAGCTAGTGCGGTACCACCAATATCATTTAATGGTTTAATTCTCAATCTTCCCAATTTGCCAGGTTGTTGATTGGATCCAAGATTAAGTGATTGATAAACTAAATATTTTGGAGGTAGTTCACCACATTGAGTAATCATTGAAGAAGGGTGGATATAAACAAATTTATCTAAGTTTTGACTTTGGTGAGTCCTTGATGGGAAGAGAGTTAGGTAAGGAATATTAATGATGTTATATTTATTTGAAATCTTCATTTCTGGATTGATCACATCTGCTCTGACAGCAATTTGGTCAATAAAACCAGCTGTAATCATTTGTTTAATTGCTTTAATTTGTCTATCTGAAGGCTTACCTAATTTTAAGTCGTTATCTGTAACATTAGAAGAAACAGCAATTGATTCTTTACTTGTATTGACATTCACTATGTAAGTTATTTGTTTTCTTAATTTGGCTATTTCATCCATGACTTTAGATCTTAAAAAGTTAGTTTTAAAAAATCCATCTCTTTTATTTTTTGGAATATGATCAATTGCACAAATTACAGATAATAATTTTAAGGCATCACTGTATTTGTCCAATCTACCAAACAGTCTTCTAGATTTATTGAACTGGGTCAACAATTTTCTTCTATGCTCAATATCCTGTTGTGATTCTTGTTCCTCCTCGTCACTTTCATTTAAAGATTTCGCTTTCTTTTCAGCAACTAAACCTAACTCAAACTCACTTAAAAATGGGTCACCAACAGAAAAACCAGAAACTAAAGCAATAATATAGTCCAAACATTCAAGTTGATTACCAATAATCAAAATCTTGGAGAACCGAGGACTTAATGGGAACAAACTCATTTTCTTACCTAAATCAGTGATAGCATTTTCTTTGTTTATAGCACCTAAATTTTGTAATAACTTTTCGGCTTTATTTAATGAAACCCTATCTGGTGGAGTAGGGAATGGAAAGTTAACAATACCATCAATACCCATACTCTTCATATTTAAAACAACACTTTCCACAGGCATTCTTAAAATTTCAGGTTTAGAGAATAATTGGAAATCACTATCAAAAACAGCGGATGAAAACAATCTGTAACAATGGCCAGGTCCAGTTCTACCAGCTCTACCAGCTCTTTGGTCAGCACTTGCTTTGGACACCCAACCAATTTCAAAAGATTGAACTCCAGTTTCTTCATTATAACATCTTTCTTTGGACCTACCACAGTCAACGACATACCTAATTCCTGGAATAGTTAGAGAAGTTTCAGCAACATTAGTAGCAATAACACATAATCTAGAACCTTTAGGTGGATCTTCAAATACTTTCATTTGCTCTTCAGTTGGTAATAAAGAATACAAAGGTAATACATATAATGGATCGTTTTCAGTTTGATCCTCTTCCAGGGCTTCATCAAAACCTTCTTCTTCATCATCCTCTAAACCAGAAACTTGGTCATCAAAATCATCGACCATTTCCTCAACATTAAAATCAATTTCTTCAACTTCAATATCAGCATGTCTTGCACTGACTTTAACATCAGCAATGTCATCCAATGCCCGAATTTTGTATGAATCCTTATTATGATGTCTAGACTTCGGAAAAGGAAATTCTGTTCTTAATTTTTTGATCATATCTGTAATCTCTGCTTTACCGGTCATAAAAACTAAAATACCACCCTTCGGTAATTTTCTATGAATCTTGCAAGTTTTTCTAAATGCTTCCTCAGTGTAATTGAAAGCAGTTCTTCTGTTGAAATGAATTGAAACTGGATACTGTCTAGCATCAACTTTTAAAATTGGGGGTGGAGTATCAAATAAAAGAGTATTTTCACTAAAGTCAGAAACACGTAAAGTAGCAGACATAATTATCAACTTTAAAGGTTTATATCTAGTTTTATCACTGTCATAATATTCACGACGAAGCTTCAAAACACGACTTAACATACCAATTAAAACATCGGTATTGACATTTCTTTCGTGTGCTTCATCAATTACTAAAGCCGAATACTTCGACAACAAAAAATCTGTCATCATTTCTCTTAATAACACACCATCTGTCATAAATTTTAAAGCAGTGTCAGATTTAACTGTAGCATCAAATCTAATTTGATAACCAACTTTCCCGCCATGATTACCCAATTCATTGCTAACTCTTTCAGCCATAGCAACAGCAGCAACTCTTCTCGGTTGGGTAACACCGATCATACCAGGAGTATCAGAATCTGGATTACCATAACCTGACTCAAACAAAAATTGAGGAACTTGAGTAGTTTTACCAGAACCTGTTTCACCAGAGATAATCACACAATCATTATGATGAATAGTCTCCATAATTCTATGTTCCTCGGCGTAAACTGGTAATTGCATTCTTGATCGTTGAATTTCGTCAGGCCTTTCCACTTCCACGGTAAACACTTTTCTTGTTAATTGTTCGTTAATAGGAATGAATTCTTGGGATAATCCGTCATCTAAATCCTCTGCTCTCACAATTGGTTTATAATCCATTTGTGGTGCTATTGGTGCAACAAATTCATCACGTCCTTCCATCTTTCTGACTTGTGCTTCTGCCCATTCTTTGAACTCATTAGCTCTTCTGCTGTGCTTTGGCTTTAAATCACCTAACTCAATATCACCATTTTTTTCGGAGTTATCATCATCATCATCATCATCATCATCACTTTCTTCCTCTTCTTCTTCTTCTTCATCCTGCCCCTCCTCAATATCTTCAGAATTATCATTACCAACTCCAACTTTAAAAACCTCTTGACTATCTTCATGATCAAAACCAGCGAATTCTTGATCATCATCCCATTCCCCAGCATCTGAATTATCACTTTCATTATTAGATACATTTTCAATTACCAGCGAGTCATCTTCACTCAATTCTTGCTCTACTTCTTCTTCATCAGAGGATGATTCAAAATCAAAATCTTCATCATTTTTTCTTCTTCTAGAATCCTCAGCCTCCATACGTAATCTCCAACTATAATTTTTCTTCTTGGAACTTTTCTTTTTGGAATCAGCTTTAGTTGCTTTACTGAAACCGAACCCAGAAGACATTCCTGAATACTGTTGAGGAGTGTAATCAATAAATCCTGAACTGACCTGGGTTGTTTCTTTGAACTCTTCATTCTCTTTCTCTTGGTCCTTCGTCAGTCTTTCATCATCGGAGTCATCCCAGGTTTTAACTTCTCTTCGCTCATAAAGAATTTCTTTAGTTTTTTCATCACCTTTGCCTTGTCTTTCCAACTCCAAAGCTTTTAAAAATTGTTCTCGTTTTGTAATCTTATTACCTGTACCTATTAATTTAGCTGATTTCAATATAGAAGTGTCAATTTTTGTTTCTTGTAATTTTTTGAATAAAAGTTTCTTTTCTTCTCTTTGAGTTTGATGTTCAATATATTTTTCTAATCTCTTCTTCTTTTGCCTTGAAAGCTTTTCTTTATGCTGTTCCATCAATAAGTCTTTTAATTTTCTCTTTCTTTTATTTTTTTCTTTTTCAACTTCTGCAGTCAAACCAGATTGATCATCAGTCTTATCACTTTCGGGAAATTGATTCACCGACTCATTTTCAACTGATCCTGTATGTGACTTTCCATAAAAACTATTCTTCTTCCCCATATTGAAACGATTGTGTGAATTTGCGAGTGTTTTGTATAAGATCAAAAGCAGTACTTGTAAAGAAAACCAAAAATTTTCAGAATTTTTTTGAGCCTCCGAACCTAGCGCACATGCTCATCCTGAAGCTCTCTCTAAGTAGTTTATTTTTCCTGATAACTTCTACAGATATAGCGTTTGAATAACTCTAGTGGCAGATAGTTCCACGATTTCAATTTTCCAATGAAGGAAGACATAACAAACGATGAAAAGGACAACTATGGGTCTTTGGACTACAGGAACATTCCCAGAATTCAGTTAGGAAACTACGAGTTCAACACTTGGTTCGGCAATTCGTCTGTGTTTATCAAAAACGAACCTGAGATATTGGGTTACAAACATGTCGCCTACAACAACAAGAGAACACAATCCACAAAGAAATGGACAGATTACATAGAGAATAAGAAGCCATGGTTAGATAAATTGTTTTTCTGCAGCACTTGCTTCAAATACACTGATAACAAGGAAGAGATGAATAAACACTCCGATTGTTGTAGCTACAGATATAGCCCTCCTGGAAAGATCATGTACTATGATCAAGAAAACGATATAGTAATAAGAAGAGTTAAAGGTGTTCAACATCAATTGTTTTGTCAATGTTTGTGTATATTGGCGAAATTTTATTTAGACAACAAATCTGTTTTCTATAACTTAGATTTCTTTGATTTTTACATTATCTACAGAACAGTTGATGGTATTCCAACTCCAATGGGGTTCTATTCAAGAGAACTATTATCATGGGAACCAAATAATTTATCATGTATACTAGTCATACCTTGTTATCAAAAGCAGCATCTAGGAACTAAACTCATTGAATTTTCTTATCAATTATCCAAATACGAACAATCTATAAGTGGTCCAGAAAGGCCTTTGTCTCCCTTTGGGAAGATAACGTACTTACGATATTGGTCTAAAAAACTTGCTCGAATACTACTATATGGAACTTTATCAAATGCTAATTTTGTGACTTTGGAAGGTCTAAGTGTTGTTAGTGGATTCAGAGTTGAAGATATCTTGATGACTTTATCTTACATGGGTGTTTTGTTCACAAAAGGTGAAAAGAATAAACATATGGATTATTACAAAGAATCTTATAAAACTAGAGAATATGATGTTTATTTAGAAGATGATAAATTCAACATTTCAATTTTAAAATCGAATATTATTGAATGGACTGAAAAATACGGTAGCGTAAATGGCCCGCCCACCTTAGATGAGCATAGATTAATTTTGTATTAATAGTGTATATTTCCTTAAAATTCAAGTGCTTTACTTTTGTTACTTAAATTTTAATCATTAATTTTTCATTAGAATTAAAAACGTACTCGTAATGCATAGATCGATTTTTTGTATAATTTTAGAAAATACAATTCAGAAAAGTAGAGTCTAAATATATTTTGACACAAAATAAACGAGAATTATAATTATTCTGTGAACAAACTTTGAATTTCTTCGATTCTTCTTTTTCTTCTTTCTTCATCGTTAATGGCAATAGCTTCACCTAATTGATTTTTTCTTTCCTGGATTTTCAACATCCTTTCTTCAATACTGTTTTCCATGATAAATCTAATAACTTTAACATTCTTAGTTTGACCAACTCTATGAAGTCTATCAATAGCTTGAAATTCTGTAGCAGTATTCCAATGAGGATCTAAGAGAAAAGCCTTCGACGCAACTGTTAAGTTCAAGCCGACACCACCAGCTTTTAAACTTAACAATAGGACAGAAATTTTGTTGCAATTCAAAGTAGGTTCACCAAATTGATGCAAAACTTGTTGTCTTTTATCTAAATTCAATCTACCATCGAATTTTAAAACTTCAAAATCAGATTTATATGTATTTAATTCCTTTTCTATTATGTCTAAATAAGTAGTGAATTGTGAAAATACAATAACATGATCGCCAGGGTTGTCTTCTTTGATCTGCAATAGATGAGAAATTAATGCATTCAATTTAGTAGATTTACCATAAGGGTTATAAGGTCTAATAAAATAATCTCTATCACAGGAAGTATTTGATTGGGTCATTAATTGCTTTTCTACTTCATCTTGGACATCGTTTTTTCTGAATTGAATAGGCAAAGTTCTGAATAGTCTCGTTTTCTTGATTTCATTTCTACACATTGGACACAAAACATGGGTTTCAGTATCATCGATTAAAATAGGAACGTCTCTATTTTGATTGATTTTTCTATTTTTAGCTGAGTGTTTTTTCTGGAAATCAAAATGATCCAGTAAACAATTTAGACAGAAGCAATGTTTACATTCAGTCACAATACAGGTTTCAATTTGAATTTCATTAGTACAGATTGAACATTCAATCGAATGGTCAAATGTAGGAAAAATTTCGTAAATGTTTTTCTTCAATTCAAGCATTTGTTCTGCAGTTAAACTATCTTGTTTTTCTTCAGCTTCAATGTACTTGACAGTTTCAATTAGTTCAGCATCTAAATCATTAGTGAAATGTTTTTGATCTTTTGCTTCCAGTTCATCATCTAAGACTTGGGAATTGTTCATGGTGATTAAATCGACATGATCACAAACTTGCCTTAGCCTTAATAAATGAGTTAAAATAGATGAGTAGTTTTTAAATAATAAACCTTTTGAAAAACTCTCTTTAAAAGAATTAACAGCTCTGGCCTTCAACCAATCATATAGAGCTCTTTCCTTTTCATTGAATGATAATTTTTCAATTGTGACTTGCTTAGGTGGTAACTCAACTAATAAATTACCATTTTCATCTCTTTGATTCTTCGTTCTTCTTAATAATAAAGGATCCAAAATAGTCTTCAGCAAGCTAAAAGCTAGTTGTAAGTCTTTACCAGAATCAAAAGGTGTGGTGATGAAATATTTCCATAAAGCATAATGACACCAAGGTTGCAGTTTCAAATAACGGATAAGTGAATAGAAATCATCCAATCTATTGATGACCGGCGTACCAGTTAAAATCCATCTTCTAGAAGCATCCAACGTATAAATTGATTTAGCAGTTTTGGTTGCTTTATTTCTGATATTATGACCTTCATCTATAATAATCCTAAAAAATTTAACTGAAAATAAACCAGATGAGTCAGAGTTACTTCCTGATTTGTTCATTCTAGACCATTCACTTTGAACAGTCCCATAAGTTGTTAAAACCACAATTGGAGGGTTATCACCTCTACAGAGCAGATTAGTTAAATCACCAAGCGTATCATTACCATAATAAATATAACATTTATTTTTGGAATTGCTATTAACCTTCCCAAATTCATTTTCCCATTGAGATAATAGAGCCATTGGAACAATAATCAGCGTAGTTTGACAAGCATATTTACATTTATGGTTTATTACATATGATTCATCTTTTGGGCAAGTTAAAATTAATGAAAGCGTGGTAATTGTCTTACCCAACCCCATTTCATCTGCCAAAATACCACCCATACAATTAGATTTTATCATTGGTCTAGAAAATGAGCAACAACCACTGTATAAATTAAAATAAAAATTAGTTGGTTGCTGAGAGATCACATCAATATGAACAACATTCTTAGATTTATTTTTAGGAAATTTATATTGTCTCCATAGTGGACTGAGAAAACCTTCCTCAGAGGAAGCTATCAACATTTGCTGCTCCCTATCTTCTTTAGACACATCAGGGTTTTTGGAACCAATTAACTCATATTCGTGTTCTCTTTTCAACATCCAAGATAGACCATTCCTTTGATAAGCTCTCAAATTTAGTTTAAAATCAAACGGATAAGTTTCAGGTAATTTGTTTTTAGCACCAGTAGATACAGTAGTTTTATATAAATCTCTCAATTGATTTAAACTTAATAACTTACCATCTTCTTTGAATTCTTCAGAAGTAGTTGTTTGCCTTTGATTCTTGGCAATATTATAATTTTTCTTCAACTCATCAAACGCATCAGAATAGGAATCATCATCATTTTCTTCATCAGAATCAAGTGTAATGGTTTCACACTGATATCGTTTCCTTTCCATTTCAGTTTCTTGATTAGAAATCCTTTTTAAAGATATCTTATTGAACAACATGGACAAAGTTAACCTTTTATCACTTGCATGAACATCAATTGTATCCTTATTATTATTTTTCTGCACTGTTATTAAGGATCTAACTAGTTCATCATCTTCGTTTTTATCGTCCAAATTAGCATTATTAAATGCGATGGAAGATAAAAAACAATCTAGTCGAATAACAAATGTATCACCTGTTCTTAGAGTACTATCGGGAGAGTAAACCATAAACGGTTCAAATTCAACTAAATTATACTCCATCAACGGACCAACTATCTTAGCAATTTCTTCACTACATCTTCCAATTTCCCTATTCTGTTTCTTCAAGCTCACATAAATGGCATTATTATTGTTTGGACGTTTTGATAAGTGCAATTTTGTTGAATCATTAAAAGATTGGCCATACACTGATCTAGTACACCAACAGTCAACTTGCAATGATCCAATATATCTTCTCCATGAACCTTCTACTTTCGGTATTATATTTTCTTGAGGGCTATTAGAAAAAGAACAGCCATGTTTAGCTTTTTTATGGAATCGTGTTTCTTGCTTTGACTGATGTAGTTGTGGTGGTTGCTCAAGTTGTCTTCCACTGAAGCTGATTTGCTCAAGTGGTCTTTTTTCTTTACTAGTTCGGCTTTGTTCATCAATCTTCTGGTCAAAATAGTAATTCACCGCATTAGTGATTAACCAGTCAGTAATTTCAATATTGTGACTTCTAGGTCTGACAAATTTATAGTACAATTCGATGATATCATGATCAGAAATGACTTTTAATGTTGTTTTTAAAGCTGTTTTAAAACTCTCAAATTTGTCTACGTCTAACTGAGCCCTAATGTTGTTTGTATTGGATGAAGAACTCCCATCTTGAGGCTCTCGTTTCAGTGTCTTCAGATCGTGATTAAAAAAAGACATGCTGATTTTTGTTGAATTTCCGAAATATACACTAAAGAATTACAAATTGGCATGCTTCAACTTTACGCGTAGTCTACTAAGTGGCGATGAGATTCCATTATTTTGTGAGGTCCTACTGGACTCGCTCCATGTACTATCCAAAACCACTTGAATTGTTTACACAATGTAAAACGCTATACAAAAACTAGTAAAACCACTAATAAATAACAGGAGGATGATCATGGTCTTCTGAATTGTTATGACTTTGTCTCATAGCTGACAGATTGCTAGACACCGAACTCTGGTACTTTGGAGAATAAGAGTAAAGCATTGGGGTAGTCAATCCAACTCCTCCATTCGATGGAGAATTCGAATTAACGTGAGTCTGAGGTACAATTATACCATTGGATGAATTCAATGGAGCAGTAAGAGAGTCGGTAAGAGGCTCAGAAGTGTAAGCTACAGGAGCAGAATTAGTTGGAGCACTGATACTTTCTAGATCATCTAAAGTAGGGTTCAATGACGCTGGAAATTGCTTATCAGAGAATAAAGAATTAAACATATCTTCATCATCAAATATAGTACTTAGCCAATTCTGAACAGCATTATAATCATTATCTGAAAGGCTGAACCCCATATCAATGTAGCCTGCTCTCATTTTCTCTTCCACCTGGCTTTTTGTTCTTTCTATTAGTTCTACCAACGTTTTATTAGTGTGATTTGTTGGAAATAACCATTTTGAGTACTCTAACTTAACAATCGAGTCTGTAAAACATGCAAGTATTGCAATTGTTTTAATCATCATAAAATAACTGTAAGTCTCTAAATAAACTGGAATTGACAATCCAATCTTGTATAACTTGGCAAAAAACCCCACGAATTTAGATGAATCATCAACTGAGTTTTTTAATAGATAATACAACTCCGGTATTTCGGATGTAGTATTATGTATAATTGGATTTTGTGACGCTTCTAGTTCTGTATAATTCATTGATTCCAAAATATCTTGAGGTCTATCAATAGTTTCATTATTTTTATTTGTTTGATTTAAAGGATCACTACTTCTATGATTAATCTGGACAAAATTACCACTTCTACCAATCTGAGGAAAATTATCAAAGACTCTAAGGGCTGTGGGTGACGCAAAAGAACTAGTGAAGCCAAATAGTGAAGCAAGTAATAACTGTATCAATTCAACTTTGATATATATTAAAAGTTTTAAATTATCCTTTCCAAAAATCGTATTACCATTCCCTAAGTCCTGCAATAGTTTCCAGGTAACCACTCCGGATTTAATAGACTCATATTCGTAATATCTTACTTGTTGTTTCAATAATTTCACATTTTCGTCAGTCAACATAGATGTCGGATATATACTATTGTCGTTAAACGAAACTCTTAGCTTGTTTGCTAATAAGTTAATAATTTCTAAGACGGCCAATTTCAATTTCAATTTATGAGCGATATCAACGAATCTGGGTATTGCAATTTGATTATGGTTATTGATTCTCAACAAGGATTCGAATGTTCCTAAAGAAGTACTAAAATTAATGTATTTATCTCTCATCATTATTATATCATTCAATGAAATTGAAGATGTTGAATTCATTACTTGTGATAATTCTCTTTGTAAATTACAAAAAACAGTTTGAATATCACTACCAGAAGTTTCACAAACACCGATATTTGCACAAGAATCGTTTATCATCAACGGCATCCCTGAACTAACAGAAAACTTTGCATCCATTAACTTTAAATATGACCAAATTGCCTTTTGGTTCGGTGCAGGCATTCGATAAGTATTGCCCATTTTAATTGGATATGTTATAATTGTAGTTGGACTTCTATGCAAACCGATTCGAAAAGCCATTCCAATTGCAGTGCTTAATAAGAAAAACGGTTTGCTTTCATCCATTGTTCCAAATTTTTCATATGAGAAACAAATGTCTTGGATTAATATCAAGGATATCATTGAAGAGTAAGAATGCTTTCTGTATAAATGAGATAACGATAATGTCTTAGCGGCCAACAAGTAAATCATAGATTCGGTGGTACTATCTAAACGAATATCAAATAAAACATTATTATCGTATTCAGAAAAAGTAATAGATAATTTGATAATCGAAAGAATCATTGATAACTCAGAATAATAATATCGCTTTTCGGGTCTAATGAAAATATATATTCCTTGTTCAGTTTTCTTGAAATATTTATTAAAACAATTAAAAACATGAGGAATATCAATGGACTTATAATATAATAATTCATTTAAATGATCTCTGAAATATATGATTCTTTGTAAAAGGGAATCACAAATAGGTATAAGGTATTTTTGAATCTCTAAAATCACATCGTTCTCATCGCTTTCAGAACAAATTAACTGATAAATTTTTGTAGTGGAGAACCCATGTTTATTCTTTAGAGCAACTCTTTCTTTTCCAAGAAAACCTCTAAAAATATATCTAGCATGATCATTAAAATTTGTATTTATTAATGTAAAAATGGATAAAGGACCTTGATATGATAATCTTGAAGGTTTTACTGATAATTGTGGAGTTGATAGAGCATCTAATTTTAGATCCAGTATACTGTAGTATTGTTTAAATCTCTCATTGGTTAAAGGAGACTCTTTGGAAGAGTTTATCTCCAAACTGGTGCCACCATTCTTCAAGGCATTTTCCAAATTTGAAATTTGATTCTTTAGTTGCACCATTTGCTCCTTCAACAAATTGAAAGTATTTGATTGAGAGTTAGCTACAGAAGTCTGTTCTTGCTGCTGGGAAACTGAATTTTGTGATAGTCCTTCACTCTTGTGGTTATTTTGTTTTTCTAACTGTAGGACATGATAAGTTTGAAAAGCGGGAGGAACATAATACTTACAGGTGTCCGTAATTTTAGCCTTGATACAATTTTGACATGGCAAGTTTCTATCACATTTAATTTTCTTTCTTTTGCAATTGGCACAAGTGTAAGAGAGTTTGTTTCTCTTTTGAATTTTTTTAGTAATTTTAGGGCTTGTAGCATTCTTTGAGTTTTCCATTGGGTGGCTAGTTTTACTAGTTTTCACTTTGAACCCAAATTTCGACTTAAATCTCGTCCGTTAATATGTTAGTATATCTAGTGTTGTGTGAACTAGAGTTAATAACAGATAAAGCCATAAACCCCACAACTGAGGTTGGAATATAATCTACGAATAAAGTTCCGAAACATCCCTCATCAAGATTCGGAATCGTATTTACTTGTCAATGTTCGTCTATAAGGCCCTATTTGGTAAAAAGCCGAAATATACTTGGAATATTTTCCGCGGTAGTGCGTGTTTGAATATTGTGATCCGGATAAAGCTCGGTTTAATTTATGACAGTTGATATACACTGAAAAAAGAACTAAGAACTAGGAATTTCTTGATCTCAAGAATTCATAATTGATAGTATCTTCACCTTTATCACAAATTTCAGCATCATTATGAATTTCTATTTTAGGATTATAGTAACTAAATTAATGATTGAACTCTGAGAAGAAATAAAAGATTTAGTCTTGCATGTTGTAATTCAATTGGATCTGATGGGTCCAAGTTGTAAAGTTTAAGAAAAACTCTGAAACATTTGGGAATGAAATAAACTATCTAATCAGTTTTGTATATTATTATTATTATTTCCAGCTAGATTATCCACTTTAATTTAAACAAATCCTAATTTGATTTTCTCCTCAAATACCTTTTTACTTTGGAGAATTAAGTATGTAAGGTGACTATTTCCATTGATTTTTCTGTGTAGATTCACAGCAACATTTCAGCAACAAGAAAATAACAAGATCGTTCTCAAAATATCGAAGAATGTATAATTATTAATAAGAACTAGATTTTGGATCCAATGTAATGTAAATATCTAAAATAACTTGATTCTTTGTTTTGTATTATCAAGACATTTTTTAAATCATTTCAAATAATCCATTGACTCAATTATCTTCAACATCAATACCTTTATCTAAAGATAATTGTAATTCATTATAATCTTTCTTTCCTGGCAACATGTGAGAATCATCATTGGGGTTATCACTGCCCATGTCGGATTCTGTACCCAAGAACGAATTAAATATTAAGAATTTTGAGAAGTACTCACATAACATAAGACATCATTGCTCAGTAATGGTGCACCCAAACTAATTGAACAATTAACATATGAGATCATCAACAAGTTCCACTGAATAGAACAGAGATGAGTGGTTCTATTCATTCATAGTTTCATGTTTAGTAAAATTGAAAAAGTATCGCTCATCAATACTATTTTAATCAATACTGAAAATGTGAATTTTCAGTAGAAATTCAAAAATCCTAACGTTTTCCCTGATAATTCAGTTATTTTGGTCTCGATTGTCTTATTAATGGGTTTCTTCAAAGATAATTGGTCATCAAATTTGGATGATGTTACGAATATTATTCGATCTGATAACATTCGTGGTCTTGCACTATAATATTAGTGTTTCTTAAGTTTGATGAAGATGTAACGGCCACGTTGGGCTCTTTGGATTCTTCTAAAGAATTTTTTGGAAACAATCCGAAATGTGGTTCATTTCAGAGTTAATTTACACAATCTATTGTATATGGGAATTTCTGAAATGATTTCACCAATCACTGAGTGTAATATAGAGCAGTAAAGGACGTGAGATTATCGGAGCCAAAATAATCCTGGATATGTATGAGTGAACCATTAGTAATGTACGATAGTCCCAGAAGCTTAAACATGGTGAAAAGTTAAAAGATAGTGAAGCCATCTCGATCTTTCGCATATACGTTTGGTGAAGTTGCGCGCATATGAAAAATCAAAAAGATTTAGCTAATTTATTTATCTATCTATAATGTGATCATCTGATAAGAAGACGGTTGCGAATCATGGAGTCACAATCACAATCACAATCGCAGGACTGGGGATCTCTGGATGAGTTTGATATGAATCAGGCACTGGCACAGTATCACCAGATTATAAAGAACCAGAACCAGAACCAGAACCAGAACCAGAACCAGAACCAGAACCAGAACCAGAACCAGAACCAGAACCAGAACCAGAACCAGAACCAGGATCAAACCCAAAATCAGCCTATAAAAATATCATCCTCTTCACAATACCAGGATTGGGGGTCAATGACAGACAATGAATTCATCTCCTTTGTGAACCAACTTAGTCAAAGCAAAAGTAAGACTGTGGGTGAAGAAGGGAATATTATACCATCAATCGCCAATAACCTACTAAACTCACTTGATCATTCAAACAGCAGCTTGGTGAATCAACTTGAAGTTCCCCAAAAAGATGATGATAAATACAATGAAAACCCATTTGTTGATACATTAAAAGTCCAAGAATCTCTATCTGATCAGCAGCTTGAATTCGGTGATTACAAAACATATTTTAGAAACAAACAACTATGCCAGCAAGAACAGGACCAGATATACATTGATTTTGACAAGCAGATTAATAATATTCAACATCCTCCACTATTTAAGAATTGTATCATTTACGTCAATGGTAAGACTAATCCTGATATTTCTCAATTACATAAAATGATTATCTTGCATGCTGGAAAATTCCTTCATTATCTTGGTTCAAAGGGAAATGCAACACACATTATTGCTGAGAATTTAACCCCTAGAAAGAGAATAGAATTTAGAAACTTTAAAGTTGTTAAGCCTGACTGGATTGTTCAATCGGTTGAACAAGGGAAATTATTGCATTGGAGTGAGTTCATGTTAATTCAAAATGATTATGGCCAAGTTAAGTTAAATTTCAGTAAAAAAAAAGAGACAGAGACAGAAACAGAAACAGAACCACAAACCAAAAAAGCTAGAAAATCAGATGATAGAAATGATAGGTTTGATGAATTTGATGAAATGCCTCAATTATCGATAGTCAATGAACCAACAGACCAACAAATAGATGCTAGACACCCTGATTTTCTAAAACATTTTTTTGCTAAATCGAGATTGCATCATTTGAGTAAATGGAAAACCGACTTGAGATCAGCATTTTTATCAAAAGCAAAAGGAGTTCTAGCAGCACGTAGAAAGCTTAAGCCCACGCCTCCAACACTTGTCCACCCTAATCCAAAAATCATAATCCATGTTGATTTCGATTGTTTCTTTGCCACAGTTTCAGCACTAATGCAATCGCCACCCATAGATATTAACAAAGTCCCAGTCTGTGTAACTTATGGTGGTTTCTCTGCAGATATTGTTTCATGCAACTATGTAGCTAGATCAAAAGGCTGTGTAAATGGTATGTGGTTAGGTCAGGCATTAAAAAAATGCCCTAATTTAGTTTGTTTGAAATATTATTTTGATGATTATGAACGAATCTCACATATATTATATGACATACTATTAAGTTATGATTTAGACTCCATATTGCCTGTTTCAATCGATGAGGCCCTAATTGATGTTTCTTCGTTATGTGGTCCTAATGGTACAATTGATCCATCTTCGTTAATGAGAGAGATCAAATCAAAAGTTTGGAAATTGACTAGTTGTTCAGTGAGTTGTGGATGTGGGCCTAATGTATTATTAGCTAAATTAGCTCTACGTCAAGCTAAGCCTAATAGTGTTTATAGAATTGACGGGTCGGATGTCACAAAACTATTTGAATTTTTAAAAGATGTGGATCTCAGAAGTTTACCAGGCATAGGACCTCAAATATATTCCAAAATCGAGAAGGAATTTAATAAGCCTTCATTTTTAAATTTAGGAATGGTGAAATCTACATTCTCACTAGATAAGTTGATTTCATTGTTAGGTCAAAAAATGGGCTACACAATCTTTGATTATTGTAGAGGTGTTGACAACACATCTATTAATAATATATTAGATAACCCTGATTTGTTCACTAGAAATTCTATTTCAATTGATGTTAATTGGGGTATCAGATTTGATGAGCCATTGCAAGTTGAAGAATTCTTAAGTAGGATGGCCAAAGAATTAAATACCAGATTAATTAAAGCCAAATGTGTTGGATCATCACTTGTGTTAAGATTAGCCCTACGGCAAAAAGATGCACCGATTGAGCCAGCTAAGTATTTAGGTATGGGAGATTGTGAATTTGTTTCAAAAAGTTCTAGATTAGGTGTTAATACAAGAGAACTGGGATTATTATCTACAGAATTGAAATATTTGTGGAGGATGCTCGGTGTAAGTACTAAGGATTTAAGAGGTGTTTCTGTAACTATGAATAAATTGGTTTCTGAAGAAATTCAAACTAAAGAAGATTCAAACCAGATGAGGTTACCATTTAAAAAATTAGGTGAAAATACAAAAAAAAAATTAATAACTGATGATAATATACCCAATTTACGACCTTTGAATGAATCGCTGGTTAAAACAGGCATTAACAAAAGAGTTTTTGAAGAAGTGCCTATTATTAAACAATTGCGTCAATCTCCTAAAAAATCTTCGTCCTCGACAGTAAAAGCAACGTCACCTGTTAAGCATGAAAGATCTCCTGCTCCAATGGCAGCAATACCAGCTAAAAATGAAATTGAATGGGAAGTATTTTATCAATTACCCAAAGAAATTCAAGAAGAGTTAAGCAGAGAATTAGTTCGAAGAAAAATGGTCACTTCACCATCCAAACTGAAACCGTCATCGAAACATGACATACAAAATCTTATGGCATCACGAAGCAAGTGTCAGAAAAGACATAAAAACAATGAAGGATCAATAACAACTATCACATGGGATTTGGTAAATGATCACTCAAGATTAAGCTTCCAAGGAATACCAATCACTAGATTCTTTGAGATTTTAAAAGCATTGGAAAACTGGTTGGATTTCTCAATTGCTGATCCAAAGGGTCCTGATGAATTAGACGTGGTTTTATTCTCTGATCTCCTGATGAACTTATCTGATATTTCTGAAATGTCAAAAGTCTTTCAAATTTTTAAAAGATTAGACTGTAGTTTACTCACTAGAAAAGATAAGCCTGGTTATAATAAATGGGTCGTGATATTTAATGGATTAAAAGAGATTTACTGTTCTACAGATATCGAAAATTTTAAGAATGGGTTTTAAAGATAATATTTATTACCTTTTAGATGTTAGGCAGGTTATATGTAAAAGGTATATATATTAGAAATTTGTCATTTTATTTCATATGCTAAAAAAAGATATATCATTAAAACATCACATTCAAATATCCTTGGTTATCAGTTCAGGAGCCCTTTGAGCCCATTCAGTCCATGAACCATCGTAAACAGCAATATTCTCAGCATCAAATCCCAGCAACTGCAAACCTGATCTAACAATACAAGCAGTAACACCAGTACCACACATAACGATAATTGGTTTTGATTCGTCAATACCCTTTTTCTTGATCGTTGTGGTTAAGGTTGGAATAGATAAGAAACCTTTGGCAGGGGTCAATAAATCTGAGAACGGTAGATTGATTGCATTTTTAATGTGACCTGAAGACAAACCTTTTCTTGGTTCTGGAGCTTCTCCCGTAAATCTACCATATGATCTAGCGTCAATCACAGTATACTCTGTTCCAATTTTATCGTTCTTAACTAAAGCTTGTAATTGTTCGAAAGAAACAACTTTATGAGATTGTAAACTTGCTATGTAGTGCGATTTATCATGTGGAGTAGGCTCAGTGACTAAACCTCTTTCACTTCTTTTACCAACTTCATGCATTTTCATGACTAAATTTGGATCAGAAAAACTTTGCAAAAATGAAGGCCAGGTATTCAAAATATGAATCTTATCAACATTATGACCGAATATCTCAAACATCCAAGCAGCTCTACAAGAACTAAAAATGCCTTGTTGATCATATATGAGCAAAACTGAGTCTTGATTAATACCCAAATCACTGACTTGTTGTTCAAACATGTCTTTGGAAGGTAACATGTGTGGATAAGGACTTGATCTATCACTGATTTTTTCAATGTCAAAAAATACGGTATCTTCGTTCAGTCTTTCTTTCATGAATTCATGAAAGGCATTGATTGGGACATTTGGCATGTACCAGGATGCATCAATTGGAATAACTTTGCCTTCATTCACCTTGAAAAACATATCCAACTGAGCAGGAGGAATTGCTGATAAATTTCTCATCTGATTTTTAATTAAAAATGGTAGACCACATGGTGAGGTAAAATTTGCAAACTGTTTGAGGGTGTTAAGTCTGAAGGAAAACATGCTAGTGGTATAATTCAAACTCCGTAGGGAAGAGATCAAAAATTGAAAACGGAGAAGAAAGATGTTAGCAATTTGATAGAAGATATATAGTTCTCCAGATTGTAAATTGTTCAATCTCTCAGTCACATTTTCACCCTCTGCTTTAAGAATGCTGATACCAGGAATTTCAACCTGGTGGCGCACGATTTCTTTATTGTGGCGCAAAATTGACTTTAGTAATTTCGAACTTAAGTCTGTTTTCAACCTGGGCTAAATAGTACAACATATCTCCACTGTTAAATTATTATACATACAATCAACATACACTTTCCATTTCCACATTGAAACTATGCCATCAGCGGATAACGATGAACTACATTATGTGCCCACTGAAACAGATGATTTTAATCAGGCTTTAACTGGCATTGGACCTGCTGCCCAAGTAGATCAGATATACAATGAGAAGACGACTCAGCATGCAGATAATGCTATTGATTTTGGTGATGAAGATGAACTGGCAGATGAAGAACTCCCAGATGATGAAACTGCTCAAACTGATAGCAAACACATAATTCAAAATGATGATGAAGAAGATGAAGTTGATGTCCTGAAGGAATTACAACAGGAAGCAAGGCAAGGTGTCGACGAGGAAAACATTGGTATGACTATTGGCCTCTTTGATAGCACGTTTTCAAACAATAATGCAGGATTAGCTGATTTAGATTTTGAACACACAAATGTATTGGCTGATAATCATGACGATGATGAAATGAACATTGGTTTTCCAATGGCTAAAAATGATTCTAATCAAATGGGTCTTATAGGTGAAGATGATATCGAATTATCAGATGAAGATAATGAAAATGGAGACGCAAATGAAAATGAAGAAGAAAGAACTAAATTACAAAATGCTTTGAAAGAGAAACTGAAATTAGAGAAATTAGAGAAAGAAAAGAAGAATAAAGAAAAACTATTAAAGATTTATTTTCCTGCTTTTAAGAGAGGTAGAACTTTAAAAATGCAATCTCTATTTCCTATAACTCCTGTTGAATATCCTTCTCCTGAATATCCACCTATTACGAGACCTTTGCTACCCACTAAAATCCAATTCGAAATTCAACCAGATACTAGAAAAGTGTTCAGAATGTCTTCAAAACAGTTACAAAGGAACAACAGAAATGATATACCTCAAAATAATTTGTCTGGTCAAAGAATCATACAGATAACAGAACGAGATTTACAGGATACTAAACCTAAAGTTGAGAAAAGAAAGAAAGAGGAAGAAACATTACAGTCGTATTCTGCAGATATGATTCTTTCTAATGCAGATTGGGATGATGATGCAATTATTAATTGTGACATAAAGCAAACTGATATTCCTCCTTCAAAGAAACTGAAAGTTCAAGATGCAAAACTGGATGGGTGGGAAGAAGATGATGATGAAATGTTATTTGAAGGTGTTTTAAACCTTGACTCTCTCAACTTAAAATTAGATATGAACGATCCAAAATTATTGTTTTTGGATGCAGATAAAAATAAATCTAAAACTGTAAGATCTGCAAACAATGCTAAAATCCCTACTACAGAAAAAATGATTGAATTAAAATTCAGTATATCAAATGATAAAGAATATGATATCCTTAAAGCTAATCACCAAACAAAAGTTAGATCTACAATTGGAAATTTATCTATTGATCATGCACCACCTGCTAAAAGATTACAATATCCATATTATAAAGTCAAATCCACATCAAAGGAAATTAGATCATTGCATAGACCCCGTTTTACAATTAGGCCGAATACTGTTATGGTGTTTTCGAGGCCTAAAACTAGAAAGAGAAAGAGAGATAGAGGTAAAGAAGTTCATGAATTATTTCCTACATCTACGAATCTTACCCTTGGTGATTCTGCTCAATTCTATATGATGGAATACAGTGAGGAAACTCCTTATGTTTTAAGTAAGTTTGGTATGGGCTCTAAATTAATGAATTATTACAGGAAGATGAATGAGCAAGACCAAACTCGTCCTAAGCTACCATTTGGTGAAACACATGTTTTAGGATTACAGGATAGATCCCCTTTCTGGAATTTTGGTTGGGTTGATCCAGGTTCTATCGTCCCAACTTTATATAACCAAATGTACAGAGCCCCAGTTTTTAAACATGAAGCATTAAATACTGATTTTTTATTGATTAGAAGTTCAGGTGGTGGTTCATCTCAAAAGTTTTATATGAGACCTATTAATAATTTGTTTACCGTAGGTCAAACATTACCTGTTGTTGAAGTTCCTGGTCCCAACTCTAGAAAGGTCAATACGATCGCAAGAAACAGGTTAAAACAAATTGTTTACAGACTATTAAATGGTAATGAAAATAAGCGTATCGCTGTTAAAGAAGTGACGTATCATTTTCCAGGGCAAAGTGATGTTCAGAACAGACAAAAATTAAAAGAATTCATGGAATTTGAAAGAGGAACTGGAGGTGGTGATAATAATGCAGGTTCTTGGAAGCTGAAAGGGGCCGAAAAATTGCCAACTTATGAAGAAACTAGACAAATGATAAGCCCTGAAGATGTTGCTTTGACAGAATCAATGCAATCTGGTCATCAATATATAGATGATCTAGATTCTTTCCGTAAAGAAAAATTAGATAATAATGAAGTCAGCTGTAGCGCTCATAAACCAAATAAAAGAGAAAAAGATTATACTAGTGATGAGTCCTTAGTTCTTCAGCTTGCTCCATGGAATGCAACTAGAAACTTTATTCACGCTGCGCGTGGTAAAGCCATGTTAGTGGTTAATGAAGAAGACGGTATAACATTTTTGAAAACATCCATGAAAGGAGGTGGTTCGTCAAAATCTTCCAATGCTAATAATAATAATTCTGAATCTGCTGTTTCTACACCAAAACCAATTGAAAAAGAAGATAAGAAAAGTTCTTCATCGCATTCATTAGCAACCCAACAACAAAAATATGAAGGCAAAATTAAAGCTGTTTGGAGAAATCAAATGCAACGCTTAGGTTCTTTGAAATCATCTGCTGAACTACCGTCATTTTTTGACGACGACTTAAAAGATGATAGTAAAATGAGATCTGCCAACAAGGCGGTTGATGGAGATGTTAGTGAAGAACCAAGGTACTTAAAAATCACAAGAATGATTCGAAATTCATATGGTATCTTGGAAAGAAAAGTAGAAGTTATTAGAGATCCAAAAGTTGTTGAATTGTATGTTAAGAAGAAACAGGCTCAATTATTAGAATATTCTTCGGATAATATAAGCGGTACAGTCTTGACTAATGATGATGAAGAGAATTTGAAACTGAAGAAGAAATTGCAAGAACAATTAGCTAAGTTAGAAAAAGAACAGGAAAGAAAAAAGAAAAAATCTCCTGGTATTACAGCTGCTAATATTGATAGTGAAGGTAGACTAAGTGGGAAAGGTATTGGGAAAGGTAAATCCACTAGCAGAAGGTGTGCTACTTGTGGTGCTTTGGGCCATATCAGAACCAACAAAACATGTCCATTATATTACACCGTTCATAATAAATCCAACCCTAATTATATTCCAGGCACTACCCCCGTTCTTCCTCCACCCACTGTTGGTTCTCTCATCCCGACAATTTCTAATAGTTTAACTTCCAATACTCCTAATACGACTTCTCCTAATACGACTGCTCCAATTGCTCCAAATCCAAATGTGACTATTGAATCGTCACAGCTTCCTCCAGAATCATAACTCCTTCTTGTATTGCATTAATTATTTCTTTTTTATGTTTTTGTATACTATAATATTTATAAATGTAATAACATTTTGTAGAATTAAGGTGCGTTGAGGTGCGCTTAGCGGAGATCGCCAGATTTTATTTTTCAGATCTCTGATGAGAGGTACGTGTTCAACGTCAAGTTGCAATATAGGCTTTCAAGTTCTTAAATATTTACATAGGATCAACGTGCACATAACACATACTACAATGTCATCATTCAAAGAGCCGAGACGAATGATAAGAGCCTTTGATGCCTTTCGTATGTCTGTTTCTCAGAAAAGTTTAGCTTGAATCTAACAAAAACAAATAAGATATACTAACCACTTTCTTTCATCTATTTGATATGTTTCAACAGCAAAGGTTCCGCCATCACAACAGGTGAGATCAATTAGAGGCTCTTATAGCTCTTTGATGATGTACTTATTCATGATATTTTTGATATGGGTTGAGGTTGGTGGTTATATAGATGGAGAAGAGCAACATTTATTCACAGTTGATGATATCATAAGAAAAGATCTACGAATCAATATCGACATGATAATAACGACTCCATGTAATTATATAAGTACAAATGTCAGAGATATCACGGATGATAGATTTCTAGCTTTTGAACTATTAAATTTCAGAGGTACAACTGCAAATGTCCCAACCTGGATTTTTCAAAATAAGAAGAAAGTGAAAACACAGGAAATGAAAAGTGTTCTAAGGAATTCAATGAATGCAGAATTCCAAGCACAAGGTTCAAGAGAATTTGAAGGTCTTCCTTCTTGTCATATCTTCGGTTATATTCCAGTTAATAGAGTGAAAGGTGATTTCCATATCACTCCAAAAGGTTACGGGTATAGAGATAGATCAATGGTTCCAATGCAAGCACTTAATTTCACACATTATATTAATGAGTTTTCATTTGGTGATTTCTATCCTTATTTAGATAATCAATTAGATATGACGTATCAGGTCACTAATGAATCTCATCATTTATTTCACTATCATATGCATGTTGTTCCAACTACATATAAAAAATTAGGTGTTGAAATTGATACAAATCAGTATTCCTTGACTTCTTTCGAAACTAGTGGAAAATATATTCCTGGTATATATTTTAAATATGACTTTGATCCAATTAAATTGATTATTGAAGAAAGACGTATTCCATTTTGGCAATTTGTTATTAGATTAGTTACAATTGTTGGTGGTTTAGTTGTTATTGCCACATGGATGTTTAAAGGCTTTGAAAAATTGATTTTAGTGGTTTTTGGGAAAGAATTTGCCAAAAGAGGTGAAGAAAAGAAGGAGGGTGGTTTACTTGATAAGCATGAAAATTTTGAGACTATTTAGAAAACTTTATTGATAGTTGGTCCTTTTTCGTTCCTCCATGAATACTATGTAGATACTTTGTTTGTCTCAGCTTTTTACCTCCTGAATTTTACACAAAAGATTATAAATTGCAGTTTTCCAGGTATTCTTAAATCCTTAACTTAAATGTATTAGAGCGGAAAGGCTAAAAAAGTTATAAGTAGTATAATACATTAAAACAATATGATCAATAATGCAAAAAAAATAAAAGAGAATAATAAGTTGAGTTATCTAAAGTAAAGTAGAAAAAGAGTCAAAAGGTTAATCATTTTGAGATAATGCAGATATCTTTTTTGATATTTATTCTGTAAATGCAAGGGGGTACCTATTTCAATAATTGTTCGGCCTCACGTTGACCACCGCCAATACCGGGAACAATTTCACCATGTCTGTAATATTCATCATCATCAAAAGTGATAATGTCCCAATACTTGTAAATCATCATGACAGCAAACATATTACTTAAAGTTGAGAAAATTGTACCATCAACGTAGTGATTCAAACTTGTGCATATATCCCTGTTGAAACCATAGAGTAAAGAAGCTGCAGATCCAAAAAAGAAAGTAGAGAATAACAAAGAACCAACAGCCCACCAACTAAACACCAAAAGGAAACAGCAAACAATAAGCTGTGTTATAAAATAAGTTAATAAAAACAGACCATTGATGACAAAGAGTAGAGTGAATAAACCAACTGTTTTAGTTGGAGCTAGAACATCGGACCAACCTTCATTAAAAGTGAAAAGGGCTATAACAAAATTGATAATAAAAATAAATGTTGTAGTACAGTATAAAATACTCATTGCTAGAAAAGACCCATCGTCCCAGTAATTGAAGCCCGTTAAACCGGCATACATTAAAGACCAACAGCAAGCACCAGTCATTGAAATTTGAAAAGCAGCAAAATAGCTATAAGCATATGATCCAGGAGGTGCAACACCTGTATCAACAATTAGACTTCCAATGGTAAAGAAAACAAAACACCAGAAGAAAAACAACATTTCTTTACGACCAACAGCTGTATATCTTTGTCTAACCAAATAGATAATCATTTGCATAATAATTAAAATGCAAATATGAATGAAAGAAGCACCAACTTGGAATATCAAGGTATTCGCAACATTAATAGATCTAGAGTAACAGGAAGGTAATATCCCTATGAATGTTATTGAACTAGGATCTTGATTCAAAGGTGATACCAAAGTACAAAGTGGAAGGGACACTCGTTCACATAAATCTGAGAAATCTCCGTAAACCATGACTTTATTCTAATTTATATTTTGGTATTGGAAAATGATCGTAAAAAGAAGGTAAAAAATAAAACAGGTATCTTTTCCAAAATAATTCGGATTAGATCAGTTTAATTCATTTATGATGCTCAAACTCAGATGTTTAACAACAACACGCGCAGAAAAATTAAAAATAGCTGAAAAGAGGAGCAGCGATCTGAGACAGCAAAATATTGTGGCGTATAAATATATGTGGCGAGTGATAACAAGGAGACGGGTCAACGTCTAAAAACTAATGTCCACGTGACTGAAAATTTTTAAAATTTTAGCGCGCTGCCCCAGAAAATCAAATTTCCATGTTCGTCTAATTTATGGATGTAAAATCTATATTATTGACTCTTGAAGTTTAACTATCTCTTTAAAATACCACTATAAAAGCATCTAAATCTTTTTTTCATTATCATGGCTCCACAATCTAATGTTGATAAGAAACAATCTGGTGCTGCCAGAGTGTTAGGTTCCGCTACCGCTGGTATTTGTGAAATTGGTGTTTTCCACCCTGTCGATACTATCTCTAAAAGACTAATGAGTAACCAAACAAAAGTTACCAACTTAACTCAATTAAACTCAGTTATTTTTAGAGAGAATGCTGCTAAACCTTACGGTAAAAGATTTTTGGCTTTATTTCCAGGTTTGGGATATGCTGCTTGTTATAAGATTTTACAAAGGGTTTACAAGTATGGGGGACAGCCTTTCGCTAACGAATACTTGACTAAGAATTTTAAATCTACCTTTGATGCTTACTTCGGTGAAAAGACTGGTAAGGCTTTATTATCTGCTTCAGCTGGTTCTCTAATTGGTATTGGTGAAATTGTTTTATTACCATTAGATGTTTTGAAAATCAAGAGTCAAACTAATCCAGAAGCCTTCAAAGGTAGAGGTTTCTTAAAGATTATTACGGATGAAGGTTTAGGTTTGTATAAAGGTTGGGGTTGGACTGCTGCTAGAAATGCCCCTGGTTCCTTCTCATTATTTGGTGGTTCTGCTTTTGCTAAAGAATATATTTTTGGTTTAAAGGATTATTCAAGTGCTACATGGACTCAAAATTTTGTTGCTTCTATCTTTGGTGCTTCTGCTTCTTTGATTGTCTCTGCTCCATTAGATGTCATCAAGACCAGAATTCAAAACAAGAACTTTGAAGCTAACGAATCAGGTTTTACTATCTTGAAGAATATGGCCAAGAATGAAGGTTTAACTTCTTTTTTCAAAGGTTTGACACCAAAATTATTAACTACTGGTCCGAAGCTAGTTTTTTCATTCGCTTTGGCTCAATCTTTAATCCCAGCTTTCGATAATTTATTGAAGTAATCTCTTAGAAAATCAAAATCATTCATTTTGGACGGCTAGAGTTTTGTTATTTTGGTTCTGCTTTCTTATTCATAAATTATAATGTTTACTTCGTCATGTATATAAACTCCTTTTTTTAAAAAGACAGAATCGATTTTTAGAATTATTAATGGATAAAGTACTCTGTAATTTACAACATATGTAGAACGTTTTTGATAAGCATTATGCTCAATTTATATTTGTATGTACATGCAAAAAGTAGTTAACAATAATGGTAATCGTACACAGAAAGAAAGATCAGTTGCCGTTGTTCTGTTGTTCTGTTTCCTTAGTCATTTCTGCTTGTAACTGTAGTAACTTCTTTTGTGTCTCTTCAGCTTCCAATTTGGATTGAGCCTGTTGTTCTAATAAAGCTTTTTCAGCTTGTTCATGCAACTCATCAGTATCACCACTTAAAGTATCTTCAACAATATCAAAAGAAGGACCTTTATTAATGTTACCTAAAATCAAATCCTTCAAACTACCATCAAACTCGGACACTGATGGCATTGGATCTAACTTTTCAGGAGATGTCTTTAAGACGTTTGAAATAGCAAACTGTTTCTTATCGCTGAATGCTTCGTCAACCATTAATTCTAATTTTGATTCTGTTATGGCAAAATCAGCTGCTGCGTTATATAATTCTAATAATTTCACAGATTTTTCTGTTTGAATATTCAATTCCTGTTGTAATCTATTGGCGGCTCTCTTCATATTTAAGTTTTCTTGTTCTTCAGGTGTTCTTTGTCTTATAAAAGGGCCTTCTAAATATGATTCAACCGTAGGAATAGTGTATAATTCAGCTTTGGATTGTTGGTGTCTTGCAGCATCCTCTTTCAAACGTATTTCTTGTTGCTCATTTTCAAGGGCTCTTTCAGAGATTCTTTCTAATCTTTTAACTTCACCTTCATAAGATTGTCTTAAAAATTGTCTTCTAAGTTCTGCATTTTTGATTTTGTATCTTTGATCCACTGGCATTTTTGATAATTCAGCTTCTGTGTATTGTTTCTTCGGAGGAGGAACTGTTTTGGCCAATCTTTGTTCTGGGAGGATAACTTTAGGTGGAACAAAGTCTCTTGATGTACCTTTAGGATGAAGTATACCATCTGCGTAGCCACTATCCATTGGTTTAACATAAACTTGATGCTTGTAAGGCTGTTTGAATATCTGTCTTGGTATTGGTAAAGTACCTGATTTACCACCAAATTTAAGAGCACCTTTACCCATTTTTGAACCTTTTTTTGTTGGATTTATATTGGTTATTCCATGCTTCACTTCATCATGGCTCTCCTCTGTCTGTTTAAAGGCTTTGGTTCTGAATGGACGAGAAACTGAAATTTTTCTGAGTTTTGCACTACTTACTGCGTCGCATATTTGATGGTTAGTGTGGCTTAGCAGATCAGCTTTGATCGATTTTGACGCTGTGTTTAGGTTTGATTTTAGTTTTACTATTTTGAAGTATACTGACTTATTAGTTTTCTAACTCCTTGCTCTTCCCCCAGAAAAGCAGTTTCTATATTTTTATTTACTGGCACAATGACAACTTCTTCGATTTTATCGGAGAGACAAATGCAGGAGCTCAACAAGTCTTTGATACAATACCTCAAACTTGTTTTAAAAGATTCTGATCCGGTTCTAATAGATATGCTTTGTCAGAAACTATGTTCGGTTAAAACAATAGGTGAGTTTGATCGTGACTTAGATAAAACAATTCCAACGAATTACTTGGAGAAAAAATGGTCCACAGTTTTACGTCTTCAAAAAAAAGTTTATGATCTAGAATCGGAAATTTCTTCTCAAAAGGAATTAATAGACACTTATAGTGGGTTGTTATCGACAACCTCTTCATCTTCTTCCCTAGTCAAAGATAAAATCAATTGGATACCAACGAGGCTTAAATCAACCTTACAATATCAACAATCTTCAATTACTGCTGTTGCAATACATCCTTTTAATCCAATAATGGCAGCTGGTGCTCAAGATGGTACAATTGCAATTTGGAATTTACTTGATCTAACACAACCAGAAAAGATTATAAAAAATGCACATACAAGAGCCATAACAAGTCTTGAATTTCAACCACATAACAATAAGCAACAGAGTAATAATACAAAACAATTAACCAATGGAAATTCAACTTCTGATAACCAGAAAAGTGTAAATCATAATGGTATCAATAGTACCAGCACAGCACCTTTGTTAGCTTCAAGTTCATCTGATTTATCCATCAAATTATGGAATATAGATACACCAGTAAACACAATAACAATACCAGTAAGACAGTTAACTGGTCATGAACATTCAATCTCTGATTTGAAATTCAGTACTGAGGATCCAAATGTTTTGATCAGTTGTTCGAGAGACAAAACAATTAAAATGTGGGATATTTCATCAGGATGGTCATTACGTACAATACTGGGTCATTCTGACTGGGTGAGATCGATCTCAATCAATGAAGCAAGTGAGTATTTACTCAGCTGCTCGAATGACCAATCAATTAGATTAACTCATATAGAATCAGGTAAGGGTATAGGATTATGTGTTGGGCATGAACAGGTTATTGAAAGTGTTATATTTTTACCAATGTCAATAAACAACAAATTGGATAGATTCATTGATGATGATTTAAACGATTCTTTGAATGAAAGTTATCAACAAGTAGGTTACAAATTCTGTGTTAGTTGCGGTCGAGATAATTTAATTAAATTTTGGTTATTACCTTTACCTGACTTCACAACAGGAAAACCATCACCTGGAGGTAATCCCCGTGGACTAGAAATCTTCCAAATTAGCAATGGCCACTCCAGTTGGATCAAAGATTTACAATTGCACCCGAATGGCAAATACTTAGCTTCGTGTTCTGATGATAAAATAATAAAGGTGTGGGATTTAGAGAAGTTGAAAGATGGAATTACTCCAATTTCAACTTTAAAAGGATCAGAAAATTTTGTCAATTGTATTAAATTCCCACAGGCAATCTTGCCTGATGACTACAATGAATTACTAAAAAGTGATGACGAAATAGATATTGCTAGAGCAAAAAGGCTGTTAGAAGATGGAATGAGATGTTATCTAGTTAGTGGTTCTGCTGACAATACTATTAGGTTATGGGTATAGTTTGTTAATCTATATCGTTATTATTATGTTTTCGTTTCGTTTTAAGCTAATTAATTGTTAATATTTTCTAATTTTGTATTGTTTTAATTATCTTTGATATTTTATAAGCATGATTCTTTGTTGTAAGTTATTTGGTCCTACCTACTGGTAGTTCCTGTTTTCTTTTGTTTGTTTTTTCGCTGGTCGGTATTACTACTATAGATTTCGAACGTTTTTTTTGTTTGATTGGTAATATTACCATATTATATACTTAAATTTAAATTCTTTCTGCTTTCTATTTTTTTAATCTTTATTTAATCTTCTTGTTTTTCGCTCTTGTTTTCGGCCCTATGTACTCTATACAAAATAATGAACTCAAAAAGGAAGTTCATACAGTGTTCATAATTATAACGGCATATTTAAGTCACATGTATAGTTTATTTTAGATACAATGATATTTTAAAAGATGTTTGAAAAAAAAGCAAAACTCCATAAAAACAAGTGGAAAGAATGAATATGAAAGTGGAGAATAATAAAAAAACAGTAAAGATAAAAGAGTAAATATTAAACAAAAGAAGTAAAACAAAAAATGCAGATAAAGCAAGAGAATATGTTATAAATCGCAGAACGCATAAAACAACTAAACAGCAGACGATGACACTATACACATTTGAATTAACTCATGCAACTATTCTATAACATCCAAAACCTCATTCCACCACAGTAATGCACATCGTTTGCAGCAAAACTTTCGCTTCACGGGAGCACACTTGCTATCCTTCCAGTTCCACCACTCCAACAACTCAGCTATTGGTTCCACAACAACATTCTCACAATTCCCACATGTCTCTCCATTCGCACCATTAATCAATGCGTTTAATGATCGTTTGAATTGTCTTTGAGACGTGTTCTGTTTCCAACAAATTAATTCCCGTTGTGATGTGGTATACCTGGATATTTGTCGTAGAGCTAATTCAGATAGTTTGGGAGTCCATTTGGTTTTCTGCATTGCAAATTTTTGTTCTTCAGACATCAGTTCAGTTGGATTTTTAGGTAGTTCAAATGATCTTTCTTGTTGTGTTGGTTCAAATCCCGTGGTAGTGTTGAATTGTGAATTAGGATGTTTCTGAGATAACGATGAAGATTGTGAAATGACCGAAAATGGGGGTAAATCATCGTTATTAGTGTAAATTTCTTGTAATGTTGATAGGTTTCTAGCTAACCGTAAAGCATGCACAGCTGGATTACTAATCTGTTTATCTTTGGTAATCCAATATAAGTTTCCAACGTGCTTCAACTCTTTGAAATCATCTTTAAACCTGGTTCCGACAACCTTTGTTTTGGATATGGTGAAACATTGCGAAACATCTTTATAATCAAGTAATGGATTTGGCCTAATTAGCAGTAAATCCAATTTTGTTAACTTCAGTATATTATGTGGTAAGAATTTGATTTTATTATTTGAGATATTAAAGGTTTCCAACTCGGTTAGTTTCTCTATGGCACCTGGAACTCTTGCAATTTTATTATTTCTTAGAGACAACAATGATAAACGTTCAGTTTTGAAAATCTTTGGGGAAATCGATCTAATTGTGTTATTACCGGCACTTAAATGTAACTTCGGCTTGATTATACCATTCTCGCCATAAAGCACCAAGTCTTTAAAATCCATTATTTGTTCAGGTAACGAATTCAATCCCAAATTTTCTAAATTCAATGAGAAAACACTCCGACCATCTTCAGGTTCAGTATCGAATAAATTAGTGATTGCTTCCAGTGCGACCCTTGAGCTATTTTCTGAATTCTTCACGACAAAAAATGTAGGGTCATCGTATTGATCCGGACTATACCCATCAGGTAAATTGATATCATCTAATAAAATCCCATATACGTTTCCGTCTCTATCAATTGCCAATTCTTCTTCCTTGGACAGATTTGTGATTAATTTAGGCATTATATCCAGTGTAACTTTCTTCTGTCTCTTTCTTTTCGGAGATCTCAATAAATTCGATGAATTTCTTGATAACGGATGAATATGTTTTAACATAGTTGAGTTTTTCTTATGATTCAAAGTGGAACTACCAGCACCATTGCTGTTGATGTCTAACGGTATATATGGCACATCATCATCAATAGTTGTAAATTGTGTAGAACCACCTAAAGGTGGCGAAGATGATATGACTGCACTACCGTGTGTGACTTCTTCCTCTTCTTCATTTCCTAATAAACTAATTTCACTATTCAAATTTGATGAGATGTATTTATAGGGGAGGGCGACAACATTTTGAGAGGGAGAACCGGGTTCACTATAAGGCAAAGGGGCATCAGTAGAAGCCAAATCAGAAGTATCATCATCTCTATACCATCTTTGTTGTGGATGAATGCCAAACTTGTTGTTGTTGTTGTTGTTATTGTTGTTATTGTTGTTATTGTTGTTGTTGTTTGTTGAAAAAGTACCAGTCATGACACCACAATTAGCACTAAACCCGAAGCCATAATCATGATCATTATTAGTAGAAGACGAATCACTAAACATTGAATTACCAGACTGGACTCTCTTCACACCAATCCCAAATTGTGGTTCTTTGAACGTGTTACCATCAGCAAAGAACTCATCTGAATGGTCACTGTATAATTCCTGCTGTGAGTTCTCCTTTGATAATTGAGACTGAGATTTTCTTTTCTTTGTGGAATAAGCAGTGGAAGAAGACAACTGTTGAACCACTGATGGTACTGAAAGCCTGTTATGGAACAGTGAACTGGCATTCAAGTCTCTGATATGTTTCTCCTTAGGTTCCGTAGATAACGGCGGATGTGATTCCTCTGATCTTGACTGGTCGTACGCCAACGGAAGCAAGGGGTTCATTTTATAGGAGATTCAGAAGAAGAAAAAGAGGGAAAGTCTAATAAATGGATGGGTTTGGTAATCCCCAGATCTGTGGTGCTGAACTATCTGGATGATGGTTTAGTTGGTGTTTTGTTCTCTGTGGATGGCTTGCACGTTAAATGAAGTTAAATAGTACGCTTGTTGAACTGAACTAAACGAGATCGAATGACGCGTACGCGCTGATCAATTGTGGGTTACCTATTTTATTTTCAGTGTTATTTTTTTGTTATACAATTACTGTTCAATTAAAAGATAATACATAGTAAATAGATACAGTCAATACATAGAGAATACAAAAAAATACACAAAATTAATTGATTTTTAAAGTTACAAAAAGAGCAAAAAAGAATCAAACAATATTAATTGAAATAGTGAATCAGGTCAAATTTCAACGACCCTTGGAGACTTAAAGATAACGGCACAGGTGAGTCTTCTTCTATGTCTAGGTCTTCTTTTCCCTTGATTCTGCAACTGTGGTTGTGTTTCGGGTATTGAAACTTGGGTATCTTTATTAGCAATGGTATTAGTTTCGCATTGGTGTTGATGTCTATGTAATAAATGATGATGATGATGATGATGATGATGATTAGGATGATGATCATCAAGATGATGGTGACCAAAATGATGATGGTTAGAATCATTAACAGTAATGTCATCATCACCTGGGATTTTCTGTTTGGTTTCAGTGCTCTGGTCAAGTTTATTTGAAGATTGTCTATTTGACTGTTGTTGAATTTCATTATTAAACCAGTTGACACTTTTCCGTCTCTCGGTCTGTATTTTGGTATCAATCATATTAAACGGATCATAATTTGCAAGATCGCCTGTGATAGTAGAAGGAGTAACGGCAGCTTGATCGAATAGTGAATCCTTTTCCGAGTCATCTTCAGTTGAATTATAGGTTATATTATTAAAGTTTTCATCTAAAGTTGAATCAGCATATATGGAATTGTTAATAGAATTATCAGCAGAAGGAGCAGAAGTTCTGTCATGTAAAGTATAGTGAGATAACCTATTCGTTATCTGTTGAATATCATCGTTTATTATAGTGGTCCCATGCAAATTGCTTGAATTTAGGGAAGGATAAGTGTTAGATCTGTGAAAAGCAGGTATATCCATCGCAACCATTTCATCTTCCTCATCTTCATCGAGAGTAGTATATTCAGGATTGGTTCTCTTTCTAATATAGACTAAAGAGCAAGTCATTGGAACAGAACCTCTTGGTTCGGCTTCACCACAAGATTTTGATTTCGAAGTTTCGGCATTAGAACGGGCAGTAGTTTGATGGTCATCGATGACCAAAGAAACTCTTCTTTGGAGGGAATAGGGCATAGTAAGACTTAGTGTTGGGAGTGGATTGTAAAAGAAGAAGGTATAAGATATAAGATATAAGATAATGAGAACGAACAGGTGATGAAAGGATTAAAAGTGGGAGACTTGATAATTGAAATTGAAATGCAAGCAAGTCAGGTGTTTATTTATACCGAAAAGAAACGGACATCACGATCACAATTATTTCACTTTAATCAGAAATAGTAAAAAACTCGTTTCTCTTATATTTCCTTTTTTATACCTTATATCACATATCTCGGTGATTTTTGTCTTCTTGTTAAGGCTGGTAATTATAATTATGGTTATAGTTGAAGCCATCTTTATAATAATTTAATTCGAAAGATATACTTACAATTTCTTAGATACTTCTCCTATTTCCTATCTTTTTTTTTATTTAAGTTAATTCCAGTTCATAACATCTAAGCATCTCAAATATTTATATATCTATATATTTATATTATCTTTTTATCTACCAACTTATATATATTAAGTTCCATGATCAATATATTTTTATCTTATATTTTATAATTTGTAAGTTATAATGAAAGAATCTTTTATATCCGATGCTTTACCCTTATTACCCCATTAGTCACCCGGAGTCGGTCTGCGGCTATGCGTGGTACTTACCCAACGAGTTTCCCTAGGGCACCAGCCCAAATCCCTCTCTTTCGGTAAGATCGGATTCTCTCTAACTAAATAATCATATATTTTTACACTTTAAGTTTCTTTCTCTAATATATAACTTATAGCCTACAAGATTCAAAACTAGTAGAATTTTGTAAAAAGATCTGATCATTCCTCATTCCTCATCCCTCATGACAGTAATTGAACTCGGTATAAATTACATTACATGATGCATAAGGTATAATCAGATGATAATAGAAGAAGCCATGAATATTATCTATATTTTAGCATCGGGAAAACTAGAAGTAATTTATTCGAGTCTTTGTTCAGAACAATTATTTAATATGTTTTGTTTTTTCCGAAAAATATGAAGAAATTAATTTAATAATTAAAAAAAGTAGCACCGGTTGGTTTCGATCCAACGACATCAGGGTTATGAGCCCTGCGCGCTTCCACTGCGCCACGGTGCTGAGTTATAAGTATGTAAACGGTATCGGTTAGTATTTAATGTGTTTCTTAATATTGTATAAAATAAATACAAATTAATTAATATACACATATATATACTGTTGATATTCTAATTCTGATTCTATAGTTAAGAGATTCGACAGTTTAAACAATTAAGAATTTGAAATGAACAATAATGTGAAACAAGTAAGGTACAGTATTAGATAAATAGAAAATAATATATAAATGTTAATTTGTCTTTATAGTATTTTGTTTAGTTAAGACTCGAGTGGAATAAAAAAGAAAAAAGGGAGATAAGTATACTGGAGAAAAGAGGAGAAAAGGAACCTGACCTGACGTTTTGTTAACTCAGTAAAAAAGGTTAAATTCAACGAGAATAGTTTAAACACAAATAGTCTAAACTATTGAAGAAATATTGATTGGGCGTGTGGCGTAGTTGGTAGCGCGCTCGCCTTGCAAGCGAGAGGTCATCGGTTCGACTCCGGTCTCGTCCATTTTTTTTTCTTCTAAATAAATGCAATATTTAAATTTCTTATCAATTATTCCCGTAATTTCAATTTAAAGAGAAAGCACAAAAATTTAGGTAAGATAAGAAGTGCCAGTGACCTACTACTAACAACTATCACTGTAATTTTACCCGCGAAATTCTAAAATAAAATCTTTTGAAGGATCCACTTTCCTCTTTTATTGTTTTGTATCACTTTTCACAATCGTGGTTATATTTCAACCAATAATCTCTAACCCTATTGGAGTTTTCTATTCATGTGATACTATTCAAGAATTGAGTATTACCCATTTAGCTAAATTAGATGCATCTACTAAGGTTACTACGGAGATTAATTCCATTTATTCTTTTTAAGGAAATGAATTTTCAATCTTATCAGTCAGTTTATCGATCGATCACAAGAGCGAAAAGCCGGTTCAAATATTCCGACGGGTGAAGCCGAATTTTAGTGAGATTTTGGATTGTCGTTTAATTTGCAGAATATCTATTTATCAGTATTCTATTAATTGATCTTGAATTACTACCTTTTATTATTCCTTTTCACAAGTATAAATATAATTGAACTTCTAGCTTTTTATGATTTGATACCACTACCATGTTCTAATGAAAGAGAGCCTGCCAATCTCAATTCCAAATAAATATGATAGCTTCATCAATTTTAAAATATGCTATCTTATTGAAGATAGCTTTTTCATTACCTCTGTTAGTTCCTCGAGATGATAATCCGGATCTCTCTTTATCTCAGGGGGATGAAAACAGCATTTACAGTTTTCCCAACACAGAACAAGTTGATAGCAATACTTTCCCAATGCCTCAGTGTAATGGTATAACATTAGAAGAAGCTACAATCGATCAAATCCAAGATTACATGACCCAAGGTGTTCTTTCGTCGGTTGATTTAGTCAGTTGTTACTTGAATCGTTACTTTCAATTGAATCCATACGTTAACGGAATTGCTGAATTAAATCCAGATATGTTTGAAATTGCAAGACTACTGGATGAAGAAAGAAAAAATGGCACAATCAGATCTCCGTTACATGGTATTCCTTTTGTCGTCAAAGACAATTACGGAACTAAAGACAAGATGAATACTTGTGCTGGATCTTATGCTTTATTAGGTTCAGTTGTTCCAAGGGATGCATTTGTTGTTAAGAAGTTAAGGGAAGCCGGAGCAGTTTTGTTTGGTCATTCTACCATGTCGGAGTGGGCTGACATGCGTTCTTCTGACTATTCAGAAGGTTATTCAGCATTGTATGGCCAAGCAAGAAATCCATATAATTTAAGTGTTAATATTGGTGGCTCCTCATCAGGTTCTGCTGGCTCTGTGGCTGGTAATATGATTATGTTTGCTCTAGGCACCGAAACAGATGGAAGCATTGTTGATCCAGGTAACAGAGCTGGTGTAGTTGGATTTAAGCCTACTGTTGGGCTTACTTCTAGAGATATGGTTATTCCTGAATCTCATAACCAAGATACAACAGGCCCATTAGCTAGAACTGTCAAAGATGCAGTTTACGTCTTGCAATACATTTACGGAATAGATGAAAATGACAATTTTACTCTAAATCAAACAAGTAAAGTTCCAGAAGATGGAAACTATTTAAAATATTTGTCCAACAAAGATGCTTTGAAAGGGGCTAAATTTGGATTACCTTGGGAAGGTATTTGGACTCAAGCTAACGAAGAAGAAATCGAAAGTTTGCTAGAAGTCCTGGATCAATTGGAAGCAGCAGGAGCTCAAATATTCAACAATACAAATTTTAAGGATCCTTATGCTTCTATCTCCCCAGATGGATGGAATTGGGATTATGGTGGACCAGAAGGTTATGCGAATCAATCTGAATTCACAGTTGTTAAAGTTGATTTTTATAATGATATCAAAAAGTACCTTTCGGAAGTTTCAAACACTGAGATGAAATCTCTAGAAGATTTAGTTGCCTATAATAATTTATATACAGGTTCAGAAGGTGGTAAAGCCGGAACTAATCCTGCGTTTGCATCGGGCCAAGACTCATTCCTAGCTTCCTTGGAAACCAAAGGTGAAATGAATGAAACTTATTGGTTAGCATTAGATTATATTCATAGAACAACAAGAGAAGAAGGAATTGATTATGCATTAAATTATACTGATCCCCAAAATGGAGAAAACTTACAATTAGATGCTTTAATTACTCCATTTTCAGCTTCAGTTAGTTATCAACAGGCCGCTATGGCTGGATATCCTGCTATGTCTATTCCTGTTGGTGTTCGTGAAAATGGTAGACCATTTGGTATTGGATTGATGCAAACTGCATTTGCTGAACCAAAATTAATTACTTATGGTAGTGCAATTGAAGATTTATTGCAAGATAGACCAAAGCCTAAATATTTGGATTATATGGCTAAGAATGTTCCAGTTTGGTAATTTACACTTTGTTAAAAAAAGGGCTCGGTTCCCGTTCTTTATAGTTTTTTCTTTTATTATATTTTATTTACTTCTTGAACGTTTTTTTTTTCATATTTTAATCTCTTTTGCTGATAGTAGATAAAGTCCTTTTATTAGATTTCCAAGCGAATAAAAAAACAGAGAATAAAAATACAGAATATGAATACGTAAAAATAATATCATAACTAACACTTATACAGACTAGAATAGAAGAATGATGGTGTGACACATGAAACAAAAGAACACAAAAAAACACTATAAGAAAACAATATAAAAGGTTTATGAATAATAATGAAGCTTATTTTCTAAAGTTGCAAAGCACTCATGTTTCTAGATCTACCAGTCTTGGTACAAACCCAAGTTGAAGCATACATATTGACCCTGTCAATAGTTGTGCCAGACTTTCTAACTGCAACTGGGTCACATTTGAAACCTCTTTTTTCAAAGTTATTAATATACCATGGATCTTGAGAGGCTGATCTTAGTAAAACTCTACCACCTGGAGCTAAAGCATGAAACACAGCATTAATTTCATCATCAGCATCCTTACCATCTTCCGAAAACCAATCCATGTGATCCATAATTACGGCAACGGTTAATGAATGCTTGGTTAATCTGTGGAAAACATCATTTAAGAAATCGGTGTGTAATCTAATGTTATCTAATGGGGAGTTCTTAGAGGTAAACTTTTTGTAAGTTTCTTTAGTTAAGTAATCAGGACAGTTGGTTTTACTGTACTTACCTTTCAAAGTTAAGTAGTAGAAATAGTTATCAGTAGAAATAAGGGATCTTGAAATAAGTGGATCAAAAGTATCAATGACGTAATTAATAACTGATGAACCCATCATAGCAGCTTGATTTGCAGGAACACCCAAAGCCTTCCAAAGGAAAATTGGGTTACCTACTAATAATTTAGAGACAATTGGATTAAATAAGGTTGGCTTTAACTTTTTGTCCCAAATCCTTTTCTGTTGGTTCATGGTTTTAGCTTGACATAATTCTTCAACATCTTCAGTGACTCCACAAATCTTGAAAACAATTCTGGCAACTCTTAAAGCCCACTTTGAAAATCCAGTATTGTAGATACCTCTACCATTAATATCAAATGTTGATGGGCCTTTCTCATACCAATATTGTAAAGCATTAGATGAAATATGAGGTGCAATTTTAGTCACTAAGATTTCTCTAAAATCTTCAATTTTACCAACACCAAATAATTTCCAAACTTCTTCTCTTGTCAAGGACTTAAAAGCAGCCAATTTCAATTCCATTAAGTGTCCTTGAGCAGGGTTTAAATCAACACCATGAATTCTATGTGGAGGATCAGGTAAAGAAGCATAAGCCAAAATGTTATCACCAGCAGATGTAATAGCTAAAACAGAATCCTTTGAAGTTAAGTTAAGAATCTTGGCATCTTCCCTTGGATCTTCCCAAGTAAAAGCATAAATGTATTCATTTTTAAATTGGGTATATTCAGGTCTCATTTCGTCGTAATAAATTCTGTATATGTCATTTTGATAATACATTGATGGATATGGTAAGTTTCTAGCCCTATTATTTAAAGCAGCTTCATGACCTTTACTGTGCTTAATTTCTTCTTGAGAAACAACATCTTTTGGTGCAAGATATGGGGAAGCAGTAGCTAAAGCATTAATACGGTGCAATAAAGCTGGTGATCTATCTTTATCACAACCTAACCAAATATAATAAGGAATTTTACCCAGAGACTTATTAGCCAAGTTTAAACTTTTTAAAGTACCAAATCTGTATTCTAAATAGTCTCTTCTAGCAGGATCCAAGAAAACTCTATCTGCTTCAAACCAAGCTCTCCAGAAAGTTCTAAAAATCCAAGGAATATGTCTGTTCTGTAGACCACCTAAAGTATCGACTCTACCCACAGTCGTAACCTTTGATTGGACACCAAAATCAACACAGGAGATAATACCATTTTTATCTAAAATATCTTGAACGTGATCAATAGCAGAATGGAAAGTTGGGATCATAGACAAAGAATAAGAGAAAGTAATCAAATCAGCAGATTCATGAGGGATAATGAATGTACAAGCGTCGGCCAGCATGCAATGAACATTGTTCCAACCTTTGGCAGCAAATCTTTCCTTAGCAACTTCTAACAAGGAAGGAGATAAATCAACAATATAAACAGCTTTGAAATTTTTCAAGGAAAAGATCTTATCCATCTGTTCAACATTGAAACCAGTACCACCACCAACATCAACCCAAATCAATTCCTTTCTCTTTTGTAAATGAGAAACAGATAATTTTAAACAATTTTCTCTACCTTGTAACAAGAAACTTCTAGTAGAATCATAAATTTTGGCTTGAGCTTCATAAAAAGATTCTAAAGCTTGTTGTTGTTGGCCAGTTTTCTTTGAAGTTGAAGTAAAAGGTTTGAAAAAGCAATGCCAGCAAAACAAAACCATGGTTCTGAATTTTTCGTTAATCAAAAAAAAAGTTATGAATAGCAGGGATGAACTTGCTAACAGACTGAGTGAGTATAATGGGAGCATTTGCTCTAATTTTTCTTTAGAGAAATCAGTTATCATTATGAGATGAATCAAGTGATAAGGGCGCTGACTAAAAAAAGAGAGATAAGGAACAAGAAATTATAGAATCCCATGACATTTGGGAAAATATGCCATTACTTATAAAATCAGGAGAAATATAAGAACCAAAGAAATTTAATCAGAAGACAGACACGTTCCGTTGGACTTCCAACATTTTGGCGTTTGAAATAGCTGATATGTGTAAGCATAGAGGATAAATCACATGGAGTTCATAATACTGATATATGGAAACATGCATGTGAAACTTTCTGGAATCAATCGTGTCTAAATTACATATTGGCTTTTCGAAATAATGATAGGAATATCACAAAGAAGAAACAATCACTTGTGTAATTGTGTAGTAATAGAATCTCCGGTTTTACGTAAACACCCCATATGTGCGGCGCAATCTAATTATAAAACAAGCCCACGTTTCTATATTTCAAAACCAATTTACATGTATGGGAGCAGTCCTTGTTTGATGTTCTTTTGTATATATCAATTATCTCTGCTAATTCACTTGTTAATCAGTTTGAACATTTGAACTCAAAATTTTTTGTGAAGCGTCGGATTTCGTTATTAATATGTACTATTAAATAAAAATATACTGTAATTTTAAAACATAGTCCAGTTGAATTTATCGAAAAAGCTGAAATATATTTGCGTGGTGATCTCTCAACCCAGGTATGATAAGCAATTTAAATCTTAAAAACGTGGATTCAATTCTTATTTTACTAATACATAGTACAATATCAAACGATCAGCATCTACTACATGTGGTGTTGGAAATATCCTGTCAAATCTCTACGTATATGTATATGTATAATTTCCCTTATAACAATTAGTAAAAATTTCAATCCTATTTCTATATTATAACCAAGTAAATAAATTATTAACAGCACTGAAAAAGGCTAGCAATAATGTACTGTAAGTTTAAATTAAATTTAAGAAGTAATTGGTTTACAATTAATTGCATATTAAAGAAATCTGGGGTAATTAATTGATGCACTACTGATGTTTTCCTCAATGCTTCTGAATTCTTTTTTAGACGTGTGTCAACACTATATATGAAAAATAATAGTAAAATAACATATATATCATTAATTAATATTAATATTAATATTATTATATATTTATTAAATTAATTAATCTTTATCAAAGAGTTTCCAAATAACTGCTTACGTAATATAATCAGATGATTTTGTCATAATATTTCATACGTGGTTGGTCAACTGTTACATCATAAATTCTGACATAAAAAATTCAAATCCTTTCTTTTGTGAACCATTTCGTTTTTTTTAGCTTATTCTTAGGCTGTGCAGAATAGGCGTAAAACAAGTTCCGACTATTATCATTTGTAAAAGGAAAGATAAAACCAACTTGCATACTTTGCCGCTAGTAAACAATGCACCAATCAATATAAATTGACTAAGGGTTCAATAATCTTGTACTTGTATAAATCCTTCTGGCACAAACTATAGGAATCACTTAAGTAGTTTCTTTATTTTTCTTCTCCTGCTTGAATTTCCAGAAATAAAGATATTATGTCTTCACAAACTCCACATAAAACAACTTATAATTTACCAAAGCCAAAAGCTGCCTATTTACCAACCTCAAAAGACTCTCCATTGTATGCTAACAGAGAACTATATGGTAGAATTGCATTGACTGCTGATAAATTTGAAAGAGAATTGACTGAAAACTTTGTTGTTCCAATTAGATCAGGTAAGGCATGGAAAGTTCCAAAGGGCCATGTTTGCAGAATTGTTACAATTGAAGGTCCACAAGTCTGTGATCTAAACATTTGGAACTTGCATAATCCAAGAGAAAGAATGTGGGCTGCTAGAACAAGACAACTACATTCGGCTCATGTTTCCGTTTATGATAGATTATGGTCAAACTTACCGTTCTTAAGACCTTTGGTTACTATAACTGGTGATTCATTAAAAGACAGAGGTCAAGATGAATGGGGTGGAAGATTACATGACTTAATGGGTACTAGATGTGACCCTTATGTTGATAAGATGTTGTCAGGTGAAGATAATGATTTCCATTGTCACTCTAATTTGACTAGAGCTATTTTACCTTATGGTTTAACAGAGTTTGATGTTCACGATGTTTTAAATGTTTTTCAATTAACAGGCTTAAACGAGCATGATCAATATTTTATGGAGACCTGTCCTGCTAAAAAAGGTGATTATTTTGAATTCTTTGCGGAAACAGATATTTTATGTGCTTTATCTTGCTGCCCCGGTGGTGATTTATCTGCTTGGGATTGGGGTGAAGGGGAAGATGGATCTCCAGTTGATATGGTTGACTGTTGCAGACCTTTGGGTGTTGAAGTCTACAGGATTACCAATCCTGATGTTTTAAAGGGTTGGACAGAACCACAACCTGTTAAATATTCAACTTTGCATGGTATGACTATGCCTACCTTCAAAAAAGAAGGAAAATAATGAAGATTTATACAGCTTGATGAGATTGACTTATTTTTTTGCTAAGTTTTATAATAAAACTATCTTATATTCTAATTGAGTGTTTGTATTTTACTTCTTTATTGATTTCCACCCTCTATACTGCGCCGCAATCACAAACTTTATGCGGCTAGTAATTGCGCTATGAGGTACAAAGTGGGGTATTTGATTTATTTTAGTAGTTCGTGCTTGTAGATATTTTGATTTTGATCGATCTAAGATAACTCATTCACATTGAGTTTTTTCAAAGCTAAACTGTCCATAACTTATACAAACATTAGGAATGATACTTCTTCTGAGAGGATTTACAAGGATCACCAGACCAGATATTCTTGCTTTGTCTTCTAGAAGACCTTCCAAATTGATATCACTAACTAATCGCTTTCCATTAATTTCACAAACTTATTTTATATCTAGGCAAATATCGTTCAATCGGAATCAACTGAAAAGACCTTCGGTAATTCTAAAGCTAACACAAACAAATTTTATTAGACCTGGGATAGGAATACTTTCCAAAACACAAACCAGACATGCTGCATTTTGGAGACTTGGAACTAATGTTCGATTATTTAGAGGAATGTTGAAAGAATCTGGAAGCAGTGAATTAAGATATAGAATCTTATTATTTATAGGTGTCTTTATAATATTGAATTTCTTGTTCAATGTGATGATGGCAGTTTTAACTAATCTATATTTGGACACATTGCAAGAAACACCGAGTAGTTTTGGTATTTGGGTAAATAGTGAATTTAAAGTAGGGATTGTCAATGAACACATTAAATATGATGATAGAGCTGCTAATGAAAAGTATTATGAGTGCTTGAAAATTTTGGCAAGAGATAATGGTTTAATCAAAGATGACAAGAATCCTGAACGGAGTTACATTTTAAGTATTGAAGAATTAGATAAATGGTATTACGACAAACATGATTTGAAGTACGTTTCTTGTTACATTGATTTATTATTAAGATACTCGTTAACTTTGAATACCAATTCGTCAAGAGAAATTGTTAATACTATTAATCTTGCTAATGGGTTAATTCGTCACTATGAAGAGTTAGCCAAAGAACAAGTTGGCTCTTACATTTTGAAAAATAAGGCATTAAGAACATTGGCTGATATTTTGAGATTTGAAAATAATGATTTTGACATTATAGAAGCATTATTGAAAGCATCAATATTTTTATTGGAATCAAATGAATTCAAGAGAGTACCAAATCCGGAAGAGGATTATACCATTGTTCCTGCCATGGAAATCTCAAGTGATATTTTAATAAATTCCTTAATAGATTTATGCGTGTTTTATACTTCAACTAATAAACCTGAGCTGATGGATAAGGCGTTGGTAATTCTAGTTTCTGAATTAAGATCATTGGAGTACGAATTTAAAAGTTTAGGTGCTGATGTTAAATCCGGTGCAATTGTTAGAGAGAAGACGTCTAATTTGCAAAATGATGAGAAAAGAAGATTAGAGCAATTGAAATCAGAACATATACCTTTAGTGAAACTCCAGATCAGTGAGATTTTATTTTCAAAGAAAGCTTATAATAGAGCAATTGAACTAGCTAAGGATTCAGCGTATCAAGCAAGTTTATATACCAGTGGTAATCCTAATTGTGCTAAAATTGCTAAAATTGGATTCCGTAATTTAGCTGTGATGTACGATAAACTGGGAGATAAGGAAGCATCCGAATTGTGTACAGCAAAGGATCAAGACATAGAAGTTCCATTAAATGCTTTCATAAACCAAGGATACAGTGTTAGAGATGTTGTTTTGAGATACTACTTTGGTGACTGGGGTAACTTTTTGTTCCCAGGTAAGTGATTTATTTATTAATCCTGTATATATATATATAAACAAATAATTTATTTTATTTTATTTTACTAAGGCTTGCATAGAAAAATAGCCGCAAGTGGACGAGTTCGGTGAGAGGGCGGAATGCGAAATGCGAAATTGATATTAGTTGACCTAATTTGAGTCAACGCAAACACAAACAGAACATCTCTAAAAACCACCTTAGTTCAACTTAACACCTGTTTTATGCTCTGACAGCAACAAAAAGTCATGTCAATGCAGCACAGGAACTCTATATCAATTCCATCTACAGAGATTGAAATCACTTTAGAGAATCTCATTACTGTTTCTTTGCGAAAGCAATTTCATCCATTGACTTTCTCAAAATTATTTAAAGAATTCAAGCACAAGATACTAGCAAACAGTTCAAGGACAGAGATAGACCTGTTTCCATTATACAAAAATTGCTCTAACTCACCATTGCAGTTGAAATATATCTTTGAAATTTTGATCAAAAGTGATCTCAATGATAATTTTGAAGAACTAACCAAACTGTTTACAACCTACCTTACCAGATTAAATAAAAACGATCAAGTTGTAATACTTATATATTTTAATCAAGTTCATTTAGAATTTCCATGGAATAGATTAATTGAGAACGAGCTATTTTTGAAAGGTGTTTCCAAGTATTTGAAAAATGTTATATTATCAAACATCAATTTGGAAGATGATTCTAAATATATTTTTATGATTGCTAAATTTATCACAAATTTATTATCGGGCTCTCCAAAACCTGATGATCCATTGAATGATTTAATTTTAGAATTCCTTGAATTTTTAAAAGTGAAAGGTTTTGAATCTTCCTACGAATTCCTCAACACTTTTTACTCAAATTATAGTTTTTCAACAATTAAGAAAGATTATCAATTATCCACATCATTACAAAGAGATTTACTAAATTCACGTAATAATGCCAAAGTGTTAAAGCTGAAAAAGATAATATGGCTATCACAACAAATAACAATTAGTTATGCACCTGTGAATGAAGCATTTATTAAGGGATTCAAACGTTTATTGAATTTGTCTTCTGTTGCTACATCTGCCACTAATTCTTCGATCACCTATGAATTAGTTTCTTCATTATTTGAATGTCTGGATATAAGCACATACAAGACGCAATCCATTTGGGAACATTTCATATTGAATAAATTACCTATAGTGTTGAAATCACTAAAAATGAATCAATTGAAATTAAGTAATTCGTTAATCAATACATTTGAAACAGTTGAACTTGAAAGGAATAGAACTTTGATAAATCAATTACTGAAGAGCTTGATTGGTAATGATTTAGTTAAAGCTTCTCATTTCAGTAAATTGTTCCCAATTCAAACTCAAATTGTTCCCACCCCTCCACTTTTAACTTCAGAAGATTTGACACATTTATACAATAATAAGATTCATGAAACAAACCCCGAATTCATTTCTATTCAAGAATCTGAGATGGATGACTTTATCAACAAAGTTGCAGCTTCAATAACATCTAAGGATATATTTGCTACTTTAACTGTTGCCTCCATCTCAAGGTTCATAGTTGAAAATGATAGTTTGAGGTTGAGAAGATTATTAATTTCATTAACCATTAATATGCATGTTTTTGACCATGTTTTATTAAAAGATTCTCCTTATACATTTCTTGAACCATTAGTTGACTATTTTAGTAAAAACATAGAAAAGCGCCCTGAATCAAATGACAAACAAGCAGATAACCAAGATTTAATGATGAACTTAGATTTAGGTGCATCCGATTCTACCAATATTCAAGATTTTTTTGCTGATTTTGGAACAATTTTATTGTTCTTGCAATTCGCTACGAAACGTTTAAATCTTGACATTTGCAAATTGACCAAAGATTCAAGAGTATCTAATTTACTTACTTCTTCAATATCTTCAGATTGTCGTAAACAATTTGAAAATGCTAAAGACAATTTAGATTCTCGAATGAATGATTGGATTTATTCAATGTTTGATAACACCAATACGGATGGGATTTCTGATGATCTTATTAAAAGTTCTTCCATTTTAGAATATCATTATATGTTGCCAGAGGTGATGAAACAAGCTATAATTGCATCACAGTTAAATATTCTTGATCCGGAATCATTTGTTAATGGTTTAGAATATTTTCAACAAGCTTTCTTAATTTCAAATATCCCTAGAATAGTCAAATATTTGCTCAATTTCTTATGGTCGTCACCAAAAAGTTTTCTAACTGTAATAAGGGTTTTCACTAAAATATGTATATGTGATATTGGTGGTGAAGCTGCATACATGCACTCATTAGCTCTGAATAACGTTACTGATGAATTACGCTCCAGTTTAATGGAATCTCCTGATGTCACCTCAAACTTAGGATTTTTAGGACGTTTAACAAAACCAGCTAATGTTCCTAGCGGGTCATTAGAAGATTTCATTCAATATATTCTAGATCCAGTTGGTAAGCATGACACAAAGTTTGAGTTGATTTCTGTTTATGAAATTGCTGATAGTTATGCTTCTGGCCTGGATTGGTTTTATTCGAATTTAGAAACACTGCTAAGTGAATTTTCTTCCAAGCAAGCTGAGTCAACGGAAAGTATTTTATATGAGTTGATTTCCAATTTGATAATAAATTATTCCCAATTCAAAGTGTCCAACAACTTAAAGCATTGGATTGCTCATTTGAGTTCATTATCAGACGAGTCATTGAATTTAATTTTTGCCAGATCACCAGTGAAGAAAATAACAGTTACAATGGGCGAAGAAGATGACGATAACGATTATAAAGAAGCTGACTCTAAAGTTTCATCAGCTTCAGCTGATAAATTTGGCGGAGACTTAGCTTTTGATTCAAACTTCTTTGGGTTTATTCAAGACCCTGATCAAAAAAAGAACAGTGATGTTGATGTAATGATGAATGATGCTAATGGATCTGAGTTGAGTAAGACTAAAGATGAAAGTGTTGATATTACTTCTGATTTATACATCTCTAATCTTTTGCTATTGATTAAATCCAGTGATGATCAAATGATTGGAAATTTGGTTACCAAGATTCTGACCAATTTAAGTAGTTTTTAGATAATGAATTTGTATTATATATGTAGTCCAGTCAACTATTTATGTATCATTAAAAAACGACAATGGTGAAGAATCCTTTCTTTTCATTCATTTGGAGATTCCAAAACGGGTAAATGCGTGCGAACTTCCAACTTAAAAAGTTCTCAAATCTACTCCTATGATTCTTAGGCTCCCTTTTCTGTGATTTCTAACTCCCTAAACTTTAAAAATCCAAAAGTCTTCATAACTATCATTTTTCCTCATGTCATACAGAACACCAGCTATATCATTTCCTGAAGACATACCTGAATCAAGCTCCTTATCAAGTACGCAGAAACACAAAACTATAGTTTATCTTATCAAACTACTCCATGGATCAGGCTATACTTTGGTTACAGTATACGCTCTAGCGATATTAGTTCTAAAACCTTTAGTAAGGTTATCATATGACAGGAGATTGGAGTTTTCCCAGTTTGTCTTTGATAAATTAAATGGAATGTATAAGGGTTTAACCAAACAAATAAACTTAATACCATCAGTGACTGTTAACTACAAAGGCATCGTCTATAGAGACTCAATTACTAGTACAGATGATCGAGAAAATGACGATTACATTGTTGAAATATTACCCGAATCAGCATCATCGAGTAAACCTAAAGCCAAGGGGGTCAGATTTTCAGATAACGAAGATCCTCTAGATGATGAATCCAAACATGAATACAAGAAACTAGCTTTGGAATCTTCCGATAGCTTATTGGTGAATCTGATAAAATTAAAGACTTCTTTAAGCAACCTTGATGTTCCTGGTTATAAAGTAGCTGATAATTTTCAAGGATCGTTTATATCTAGTTTCAATGGCAATTCATTAAGTGAGATGCATCCTTTATTATTCCAAGTTAAACAATTTAAGAATTATTTAGAACTCACAACCTCAGATCATCCAAGAGATTACCTGTTTAAGAGGAATATTAATTATAAATCAGTTGGCTATGAAAACTATAAATCTGCTGATGCAAAACATAGAAATATAAATATGGTTGATGGTATTGTCGAGCTTGTGAATGATATGAGGGACATAGTTAGACAGAAAAAGGTATAGTGTATGCAATAATGTGCATATTTTATATTTGTAATCGTTTCTTAATAAATATAAACTAATATACATATATACAAGTTATCGCAAAGAGTAATCTAATGTTACTGATCACCTTTATCTTTAACCGAAAGTAAAACATCAATCTTATCAGTGATGACTTTAGTTCTATCAGTTCTGGTACCATCAAGTTGCTTGTCAAGTTCTTTCAATCTATCAAAATTCTCTTTTAATGGTTCCATACCATATATTTTATAATAAGAAGTTATTTTAACCTTCAAAAATTCTGGTAGCTCCAAGCCCAATTGACTTTCCTTATGTATAAAGAAATCAGATAATGCTTTGTTCATGATTCTTTCAGCAGAACGCTCCCTTTCTACTTCTTCCCATTTACGCTGTTTCTTATCAAATTCATCGGGCAGCAATGTTGACTTCCATTTGGATTTTAAAATTTTAGAGATCGCAACTGGAGAAACTTGTAATAAATCAGCCAGTACCTTTGTAGGTAGTTCTTCTGGGTATTTGTTATGTAATTCTCTTATTATATTTTGAGCAACAGGACTTAGTTTCTTAACTTTGGACAAATCTGTAGTCATCTGTTTTTCTCGTAATGCATACTTGGCTCTCATGTAATTAGGTAAAGATTTGTCATTTCTCCAGTTTTCAGGTGGTGGCTTTAACACTTTAGTGTCTTTATTTTGCGTTTCAGCAGCTTTCACAGTTATATGTTGCTTCACATGTTCTTCCCAGTTTCTCTTGTTATAAATTTTACCTTTGAACCCACCGGGAAGTTTGTTCAAATCTGGCAATCTCCATTGATTCGGTCTTTTCTTTGACGAACCCTTTTCAAGAGGTGAAGCTGTACATGCAAAAGTTCTCACAGCTTTGATGGGGAAGGTCAATACTTCATTCATATGCTGTCTTTGTATAAACATTGTCTTGATAATTTAGATAAAATTACTAAAATTGGTATTCTTGGAAAAATATGAGAAATTAGTTATCAAAATCTAAAAACCGAATCTATAAGAAAACTTTTTGGTGTGGCGCAAAAAGACTACCGATCGAAAAAATTGTAAATCAAAGCAGGTCCAAAGAAAACAAACATCAAACAAACAAACCTGAAATTGCTTGCAAATTAATCTATAGTTGCTAGTGTTTGCCACTGTGTTTGTCCCCGTTATTACTTACATTCACTGTTTTTTGTCATCTAACTCTCACTTTGTTATAATTTAAAGGTTCAATCCCCGAAAATGAATATTGTCAAGAAACTTTTTGCGACGAGTAATAAAGGCGAACAACAATCAAACGATAACCTAATATTGATTCCATCTGGTCAGTTATTCTTATCGAGAGCACCATCTTCCCCGAAATCGGAAAATGAGTGTTTATATAATGATGTTATAATGTCCATTAGAGATACTGGTGTACCTAATAATTATCAGTTAATTGTTCACAAATCGAAAAATCTTGAATCCTCATTATTTGTTGGTGATGATGATTCAGATGATGGTGATGAAGATGACTCTGACCTATTATTTGAAGATTCAAGTAATTTAAAATCATTTTTGATTGATGAAAAACTAAAGTTTACAATGTTCGAGAAATACGGTCACCAGACAACTATTGCATGGAAGGACCTTGATGGCGATTTGGGTGACAAATTCGAATTTAGAATTAATGGCGATATTGTTTCAAATGATACCATCAACCAATTTATGTTGGCTATATACAAATGTGAATATGAAAGAAAGTACAGAAAGTCAAGCTCTAATGTTACCCCTGCAGATTTAGAAGAATTTGTGGTTGATGTAGAATCTATCGATGAAGATGATCAATTTATTGGAACCATACCTGCTTCTGCCTCTTCTTCTGGAACAAGAAAAAATGACAATATAGAAACAGATTCTGATTCTGATGAATTTGAAGATGCAAATGAAGGTGAAGATTTCAAAAATGGTTTGTTAAGCTTAGTGAAATGCAAACTATTCATTTTTGATCCTGTAAAACAATCTTTTAAACTGCAATGTTCTTCATGTGTTGCTTCCATTCATAATATTGGTGTTTGGGAGTATAGCTTAAAAATAGATAAATCAGAAACTGGTGAGCAGTTAGTTGCAAATAATCTTATTGAACAGATGGATCCTTCTTTCGTTTATGAAAGTTTATCATTTGTTTTCAATGTATTCACTTCCACCAGCGCATTTACGTGGTTACTTAAATTTGATAAAGAAAGTTCATACAATACATTTCAATCATTGTTTTCGAGTACTTTGTGGGAACACAAGAATAGAACTAAATGGATCAGTCTTAAAGACCCTGATCAAAGATTTGTGTTGGACGCTTTTAATAATTTTTCCTTGAGTGATGATGAAATGGAAGACGTTACAGAAGATGATTCATATATTAGTGCAGAAGATGATAACTTTGGAGAATCAATGACTAATGTTAGAAAAGAATTTAAGTTATCAAAGAAGGCATACGACGAATCAGATGATGAAGACACGGATCCAATAAAGTCTCGATATGAAAGTGAAGAAAACGAGGAATATAACAAAGGGTTGAAGATTGGTTACAAGAATAATCGTACGTTCATCTCAAGAGGTAACAAATTAGGTGTTTTTAGAACTGACGAAGATAATAATTTTGAATTCTACAGTGCTATTGAAAACATTTCTAGTTCTCAAAATAAGAATATCAAAGTGAATCCTGATAAAATGATGTTACAAAAAGGCGACTCTATCATGATAATACAGGATGCTAAAGATAAAAACACTCTATATAAGATGGACTTAGAATATGGTAAAGTCATTGAAGACTGGAATATGCAAAGGGATCAAACTGAATTACCGGTTGTCAATTTCACCACTAACGATAAATTTGGAGACAGATCAGAAGAAGAAACATTTGTAGGTTTATCTCAGCAATCTTTATTCAGAATTGACCCTAGATTGGCTGATAAAGTTGTTGATACTGAGTTCAAGAAATATAGGACAAAAACCAACTTCAATCAAATTGCAACTACTGAAGATGGTTACATTGCTGCTTCTACAGTAACTGGAGAAATTAAATTATATGATAAGCTGGGTAAGAATGCTAAGACAATGTTGCCTGGCTTAGGTGATAAGTTTATTGGATTAACTACTTCCAACAGTGGTAGATTTATTTTGGCCACTTGTAAGACATACCTATTGCTTATAGATGTCCAAATGAAGAAAAAATCTGATGAATGGAAATTGGGTTATCAGAAGTCATTTGGTAGAGATAATAAACCGTTACCAAAGAAACTATTCCTAAAACCTGAGCATAGTGCATACATCAAAAATATATGCGGCGAAGTGAGTTTTACTAAGGCTAGCTTTAATATCAATTTGAATTCTAAGAACAAAAATCCTACAACCATTATTACATCGGTTGGTCCGTTTGCTATTACTTGGAACTTGAGAAAAGCATTAAAAAATGAACCAGATTCATATACAATTAAAAGGTATAAAGACAATGTGCTGATGGGTGATTTCACTTACAATAATGTAAACAGAATGATTTTGACGTTACCTAACGATGTAACAATGGTTTCAACTAGGTCTTTCAAAAATCCAGAAAAAGAATTCAGTGTTGTTAAAAATTATGAGTGAATTTGCATTTATCATTTATGTTTATACTTTTACTAGTGTTAATTTTGGTTAATTTTTTCTTTGAACACGTTCAATTACTTTTTATCTTGTTTTTCTGCCTCTTACCGCTAATTTTGTTTATCATTTTGATATTTATGTATCTCTCTTTTCCTTTTTTATTCCTCCTTCTCTATCTCTCTCCCTCTCCCTCCGCCTCCTTTTGCTATTTGCATATTTCGTTTTCGTTTTCGTTTTTTATTTTAATTTTGAAATTTTCTTTGATTTTTTGCATATTTTTGCAACTTTAATGTATAGTTTATGTATATCGATTTTTAATTTATTTTTCTTTTACTTTTCTTAGCCTTCATAACCACCTAAAGTAAAATATAAGTCGTCAAATCTGTATAATAATACGAAATTAATACCTTTAGTTTGATTTGGAAAGCAGTTGGCTTGAAATAACTAACCAACAAATGAATTTTCAAGCAATTTTAGTTATTTTTTAATTAGAATAAATATATAAAAAATGTAAAATGAATATATGTACAACTACCTTTTCTGTCTCATTATTAACAAAAAAACGTTTTTGTAACCTCTTACAAAAACTTTATAAATGACCAATGCTTACTAGGCAAAGTATTACATTTATTTTTTTAACCGAAAACTCTTTTTCATTTCATCAACAAAGATCACTCTAAATGCATTCAATTTATGGCTAACAGTTGGTTTATAATCAAATAATTGTTCATGTATCTCATGCTGTAAACGTGGAGGTGGTAAATTATTCACATAAGCATGTACTGTTTTAACAAAATGATGAAACAATTTGGATTTCATTAACTAGTGTATAATAATAAACTGTTAGTAATTTCTTACATAAAAAACAAGGAAGAGTAGAAATCAGGAAGGTAGCATACTCTTTGATAAAGCCACTGCTCTAACATATTTGGCAGATCTAATGTTTATTTAATCAGCTTTTCATGATTTGTAAAAGTATGGGCAAAGTTCATAGTTCCCTAGATTTTGTACATACTTTTGATTATGGCACCCTTCTACAAAGTTGCGGCGCTATACTTAAGTCGATCGTCGTATTCACCAAGTTGCGGGAAATCCTCATAGCCCTCTAATTAGATCTGCGGATTTTGCCTTATTCATTTAGCCATATCGGAAAAATACTGGAGCTAAGATATCATCAAATTTTCTTATCACTCAATTTATCATTTAAAAGTAATAGCTTAAACGGACGATCAACCATTTCCTTTTTCTCCAATTTCCCTAATATGATCATTTTAATTTCTTAAACAACCCCATTTAGTCCTACTCACAATGGCCAGAAACAGAGAAAACTTCGAATACGCTTTATCATACCCCAAGTTCTTACTTTTAGGAGATTCAATAACTGAAAGATCCCATAATCCAAAGCCACTAACTGATTTTGTAGCTGACGGATATGATCAAAACAATACCACCACGCCAACTTACGAATTCAATCTGGCTAATCAACTCCAACATGACTATGTTCGTCGTATGGATATCTTGAATCGTGGGTTTTCAGGATACAATTCCAGGAATTATGCTCAATTTATCGATAAGATTTTAACAATTGAGCATGATTTAAGTTATTCAAAAGTAAGATTAGCTTATTTGTTTTTAGGTTCTAATGATGCTGCTACGGCATACCCTGACATGTGTCCCTTTGACGAATTCATGAAAAACATGAAGTATATAATTGGAGAAATTTTGAAAAGAGATATTAAATTGATTTTGATTACTCCAACTCATCATTATAAAGATATGTGGGAGCCATTGAATCCTGAAGAGACAGAAATGGGTTTGTTTAGATCAATGGAGAATAATATCATTTATAGAAATGGTGTTTTAAAGTTGGCTAAGGAGTTTAAATTACCTGTTATTGACCTATTTGAGTCATTTGATAATTTTGAGTTGAATAACGGCGGTAAAGGTTCTTCGAAACAGTTGTTTGTCGATGGTATCCACATCAATGGTAAAGGTTATAAGATTATTTATGAGTTGCTCACAGAGAATATCAAGGAGCATTATCCTGGGTTAAGTCACGTTAATATGGATATGAGATTACCTTCTTGGGATAAATACTCCCCTGAAGAGGTTGAAAAAATTGAAGTTTAAATAGATTCAGCATAACTGAATTTATATTAGTTTAGAGGAGATGAATAAAAGATAATTTAAATATCATGAGGTAAAAAGAACAATTGAAAACCGGTTTCGTAAAATGCAGGTAAAACGAAAACAAATTTAAGGAAAAAATGAAAAGAAAAATGAAAAACACAAAATCACCAAAAAAGTATATAAACATTTATAAAACCAAGAAGAGAAAAACGAACGCCCCAAAAAGCCTATTTAATTGTAATCTAGCCAATAAAATGGAAATGAAAATCCTGCCTTTAAAAAAAAAGAGATTAAAAGTAAGAGAAAGTAATTAAAACTTGAAGAAATGAAAGAAAGTTGTATTTCATATCTTTTGGAAAACAAAATATAAAAGGATATATAATAATTACATGGTAATGTAAAGATGTAACTCCTAAAAACTACTTTTTAGGATGTTTGAAATGCAAAGAGAGAACGACTTTTCTGTGAAAAATATTAAGAGGCAAAACAAACAAAATATTGGTTAAGATTTTGTTGAAGTAGCAGTAGTAGTAGTAGTTGCTGCTGCTGCTGCTACTACTACTGATGCCGATGTTGATGTTGTTGCTGTTGTTGCTGCTGTTTCTGCTGTTGGTATTGATGCTGTTGCTGTTGCTGCTGTTGTTGTTGTTGTTGTTGTTGTTGTTGTTGCTCTGTTTGGACGGTACTTGTAACTAGGAAAGCACTTAGCATGAATCTCTTTCTCAGCTTTGGCAATATCATAAAAACCATTCTTAATTTCGGTTATCTCCGTTGACCACATTAAAGAAACGATTTGGATTAATAAATGATGGTTAAACTTCTTCATTCGAAATTGTGATTTAACTTCAGCAATTGTGGCTTCATCCAAATTAGCTAGTAAACTTTTCAAGAAAGCATTTTCCCTACTAGGATCGTAATTAGCATATTCCATATTTAATTTGTAGAAAGCATAAGTAGACATAGTATCAATTAAGGAAAGTAACACAACAGCTTTAACCATAGTAGTACGGTACAACATAAATGAGTTTAATGGTCTCTTAACCAATTTGGAGGAAATCATACAAAGGCCGGCTTTTTTTCTTTTATTAACTTGCAGCATGTTGTTTTTGGATTTATAAGTGGTTGGTTCATTAGGCTGTCTAAAATATATGGAGAAGTCCTTTATGTTTTTAAAATAAGAAACGATGGAGTCATCAAGAGTGGAAACTGAAGCATCTGAGCCAGCATATGTTTTAACCATTAAGGTAAAGCTTCCTTCTTTACCTTCAGTAACAACCAATCCATTATCGCTAGTGTGATTTGGATAACCTCTATTTTCTATGAAAGCTGTTCCAACAACTTTAGATAATACTTTCAATTTTAAATCATAATTTCTTTGTTTAAATAAGGAGAGAACTTTATCAACTTCATTTGCATCTAAATGCTTTTCTCCTGATAAAGTTTTAATTTTATTATACCTAGTAGGCGAAATGGAAGGTATATTGATTCTAGCTATTGCTTTGTTGTATTTGTAAGAAAAATCCTTAATCAAATCGTCATGCTCGATACCAGATGGGATATCAAATGCAATACCATTACTGTTCTCATCGGGGGTATTTTGATCGGGGTTGATCTGTCTCTTTTTCGCCTTTTTCTTTGGAGTATTGAGTCGAACAATAAACGTATGAGATTGTGAAGTAGCATCACTAAGTGGCTGTGTTGGACAATTAGAAGCCGTATTTGTAATGTTATTTAATGGTGACGGAGGTGGTAGTCCACTTTCCGGAATTATGGAATGATAGTTATCTGGATTCTCAATTGAAGTAATATCTGGTGTTTGTGGAAATAACATAGTACCAGAATTCAGTTTATAAAGATCATTATCCTCTTTTGGTGAAGTAATGGAAGTCCATTTACTGTTTGTTGAAGGATGGGTATAATTAGTGACTTGAGAGATTATTTCAGTCGGAGAAGAAGAACCATGAGACTTTTGGGAAACCCTTTCACAAAGAATCGCATTGATATCACTAGTTTTCAACTCTTGCAATGTATCAATATCAGTATTTTGTTCTTCTAATTGTATATCAACTTTGTTTTCTTTATCTTCGTTCTTGAAGAATTCTGAATCACTGGGATCACCCAATTCAACAAGTTGAAAGAGATATGGAAAATTAGGATTGGGCCCCACATCTTCGGTCCGAGGAAGACCTCCAACAGTATCAGTATTAATTTGATCATTAGGACTATTTGGGTTAAGAAGTCTATTGTAATCGTATAAAGTAGAGTATTCCTGTATTGGATCGGACGATATTTCAGCGCAAAAACTTCTAGGTATATCTTTTGATGTGATTGGGCCTTTATCTGTGTGCCTTCTTTTATTGTTCTGAATTGGTGATTCTGGCAGCAAGCTCAACCCAGCTGAGCGTTTATTCTTTTTCGCAATTATATTATTTTCAAATGTGGCAGTAGGAGGGCATATACAGAAACTATTATCATTAGCTAATGTATGACTCCTGGTATTATTATTAAAGGGTGAACTTTCTGGATAAATATAATTTTGATTTGAAAAGTCTAAAGTATCATAATCACAGTTTGGAAACAGGGTAAATTTTGAAGGGGTAAAACAATAATTGTCATAACTAACAAGTTTAACAGTTCTTGGAGTTCTCAGCGATTCAATATTTTGATCATTGCTTGTAAAAAACTCATCTGGGATTTGGGCGCAAGCGCAAGAGCTATTGCTTCTTGATGGGGCAGGAAAAGGATCCAAAGATTGTTGAGCTCCCACTTGATTCTCTTGGTTATTCAGAGGTAGGCTTGTAAACCAAGTAGTAGATGAATCCATTTTGTAATTGTAAATCAAATTGGCATAAATTTAATAATATAGGTGGGGTGCTTGATGAATGAACTGAAAAAAGGAACAAAGGTTCAAGCTATTGCTAATAAAAACAAAGAGAAGGGAACAAAGAGATAGAAAGAAGAGATAGAAAGAAGAGATGTTTTGACTATGCACAGAAGGTATAATTGCTACAAATGTGCCAGTATTGTTTTGTAACTTAAATTTACCTATAACAAAGACAAATTGCTATGTATATAAAATTCACAAAAGAGCAGAGTTGCCCTTATAAACTACAAGTTGGGTCAGCTCATCGCATCACAAAAGCGAAATTCACAAGACTGTATTCGAATACACACGACTCTCAACTCATGAAGCCGCTAAACCGCTGAAGATTGCTGAAGATCATGCCCGCGCCCGGCTCCTCTGTCGGCCCATTCTTATTGGAGATGAGATAGTATCAGGAGTTAAGGGCATGTATGCAATATAGCAATTTTAATATACTTTTTCATGAAATGTGATAAAGAAAAATAAAAATTTGTAATAATATTTTTTGGTTTATATATACTTGCTATACTCATGATTTTTATAGCTTGTTGTCTAGCAGAAATTTTCACTAAAGTCTATTGAATCTGTAAATTAATTTAATAAAAAAAGCAGAAAGTTTGCTTATCTATGCATATGTATGTATGTATATATATTTAGAATAAACTACCAACTACCAACTACTATATAAAGTGAAATTTAAAAGAGCGAAATTTTTGGCGAGAACAATATATAGAAGGATAATAATAATTAATTGTCAAGTTGTTTGAATTATTGGAAATATTCTACTTTCAATTCTAATTAGCAACTAGTGTTCTAGCAGGATGCATATAAAACGTGATAAAAATAATATTTTAAATCATGTATTGGTCATGCATATACCATACACTATAATCTGTATATCGATGAAGTTATAAAGAAGGAGGTAACATCACCTCATCGAACTAATCATGAGTAGATTTGGTCTCTCGGTTATCTTAAGATCAGACTAACGAACGTTTTAGAGGAATCAAGTACTTGCTTAATATATAAATGTATCAAGGTAAAAAATTATTGATTATGTCTTCTCCGAATATATTAAATATTAAAGAAAAGTGAAAGGTTCCTTCATTCCCAATTATCAATCAGGCTATTAATTAAAGGGCAGTTGGTACATCATATAATTTTCTTATAATTATATAACGCCCAATAAAAATGAATATCGACTTTAATATATTATTTCAAAAGTTGCATATATGAGACTATATTTAAATTGTAATTTATATACAGAGTTAATTAGTATATACAGCATGAAGGCTTGTAACGAAAACCTGAAATTGATGCAAGTAATGTGGCACCCTATATATTTTCCTAAAGGGGAAAGTTACCAAGATAGTTTATAGTATACTGGCAACCTTAACTATTAACAAGTTTGAATGTGGATAAGGAAGATTTTAAAATTTTAGCAAAAAAAAAGAGAGAGAGTCTTCTACATTCAATGAGATGCATATTAGAACAAAGAGGATAAGCACGGAATTAGTATAGAGTCGAACAATTGAGAGCACAATGTAACAAAAAAGTCTTCTATCAAAAGACAGAAGTTGGTTTCATATATATATATATATATATATATCTTAAGGGTATACATTATTTATACTGAATACTAATTTGAACTCGGAAAAATGAAAAGTTCTCCTATATTATATGACTTACGGGTTTGACTTTAGCGGGTGGATCTATTCTTTCTAAATCATTCGACGTCATATTCATATAAACTTACTACGCCATATTCTACATAACCATGGAATATTAAACCCATTTTAACTGAACGTGCTTGATTTACTTTTGAACCATAGAATTTCCATGCATTCTCTTTTACCTGTTATGGACAACAATCCGATATTGATTATCTCTATTAGAAGATCTACGCATAATTCTGAATAACTGTTAGTGCATACACATTTCACATGCAGACTTCGATATTTAATTATATTTACATATATATATATATATATTCCTAGCTCAACATCCAATATTTAATTACAGTCTAGTGATTATTAATATCTAAGAAATCTTTGACAGATTATTTATAATTTTAATATATCGAGTAACTACACTGCTAATGCTCAACTCACCTAAAGCAAACAAGTTATTTAATGAGATATCTTAGACATGTCAAAACTAATTATAAATAATTGGTCATTCTATTAGAAAATGAAACCCCATTTAAAATAGTAAACAGTTCATATATTTCTTTCAAAACTAAATCAGATTTTTATTTTAAAATTAACAGCCTTACATTCTTATGATCATGCGCAACAGTTTTGCTTATTCTCACGGCAAATACTTCGGCGTCTCTTGATCTCAATTTAGCTAATAAATTCAGCAAATTGTTCAAGCTTGTGATATTAATTATTCAAAAATTAAATGAAGATTTATATCGATAAACCAAGATTGATATAATTATTATAATAATTAATACCAGAACTGTCGATACGGATACCGAGGGCGGGTAAATAAGGGATATTAGAAATTTAATAAAGTATAGATAATTCATTAGTCTGAATCTGTTTCTGCAAAATTCAGATACATGGATCTAGTTAAATTAACTCAACTTGATCCAAAAATAGAAATATGTAAAATACAATAATTTGTATATATAATATAGAGACATGACTCCTTGATTTATTAGATGTTGCTTTCAAGATTATAGATAGAACTCATGGATCTTTTAATTTTACTAGCTGTTATAGCAACCACTGAACTACCTTAAAAGCATACTACATGTGCAGTATTTATAAGCTGTACATACATATATATATATATATAGTTAAAACTTACAATCACGTTGTGCATAAAGTTAAAACATATCTACACGCTGAGCTAATGAGAGTAACATTGATGAGATCTGTGTGTGTTAATAATCAAATCAATCATAAATTTCAAACTAATGGTACAAAAAAAAAGATAAGAACTTACAGGAGAATAAATACTACTCGGTTATTGGGTTTGATTTTTGTGAAGTTTATTTTTTCTGAAGACGAAGAAAATGTTAACGGTTAACTGAAAAATTGAAATTCAAGTTAAATTATATTCACACTTTTTAAATATTCTTTACTGGTAAGTAAATACTACTGAATCTTTTAAATGTTCTTTTCTACAACCCAAATATGTACTACTTCAGTCTCTTCATTAATAGCTTATTGATTATTTATTAGTTGAGCTATTAAGATGGTACATCTAGAACCTGTAGGAATAATAAAGTATATTCAGACTAAGGTAATCAGGTTCCGTAACTATTTGGTGATGCTCTGTATATAATGTTACTCTGGTGATAGTCAGATATCAACTGGATAACTACATTTGCATTTTTCTAGCATATTGTGCCATACAAAATGTACTTATATACCTAATTTGCCGAATTCCTCCATTTGTATATGTTATTCTAGGTAGGTTTGGATATTTCAGCCGTTTCTCACCCCCTTTTCAGTTTCAGAAACGTGGCAGTGTAATCTAAGGTAACACAATAACCTATTTTTTCTCTGATAGTTTAAGAAATAAATTGAATGCAATTTTAAAGAAAAAGAATATTTTCTAGCAATGAAATGAATAATAATAATATATGCCTCTACCTAGAATAACCCAATAAAATCTTCGAAGTTTTCTTCAATTAAACCCTCATCCTGTTCCTCTAAATCCAACCAACTAACACTATCAACCTTAGGTAACATTGGAATAGAATCTTGACCGATTAAGATACAAATTGCATCGTATCCACCTGCACCTGGAACAACACCACCAAAACAGCCTTTATATTGATTTACTTTGTTTAATAATTCAGTTTGTTCATCAGGTTCAATTTCCGCACCTGTTTTCACAGTTAACTCCTTTAAATATTTACGGATGTTTGAAATTGATTGTATTAGATCAATTAATGGCTTTTGTTCCTGATTATTGACAATTTCTTCTGAATTATGGGCATTTAAATAAGTCAATAAGTTATTGTAAGACAATAGATCATTTATCGATAAATCTTGTAAAAACTTTAAAGATTTCACTAATGACATATTTGAATTATTTAAATTCGTGTACAATTGTAATGCTTCCTCGGGGTTTTCTTTTCTCCAATTTGAGACTTTTGTAACTAATTTTGGTGTCTCTGATCCACCAACTATATCACCCATTAATAATTTGATACCTTTTGGTAAGGCACACTTATCATGTTTAATTTTCCAATCGGTCGAATCGACTAATTTTTGAAGTTCAAGTGAGTCAATGTTTCTTGTTGTCAATTGATTAATTAAGTTTGGGTCGAATCTTTGATACACTATAGAACCAAACGTAGCTGCTGCAACATCAAAACCTGAACCAATTTTACCCTGGGCTAGGCAGTGAGCCACTTGAGATAAATTATGGATTTTTATTAGCATTTGGTCATCTAGTTCAAAATTATCAATAAAACAAGATAGTAAAGCAGTTGTCAAAGAAGTAACTAAAGCAGCAGAAGAACCTAAACCAGTTTTCGACACTTCAGTGATTGATAATTCATGATATGAGAAGGTTTTTTTTTTATTAGTTGATGATTTTGAAAATGAATTAACTTGTGAATGATAGCCTGAATCTGAAAAATTAGTTATAGTGATGTCGAGGTTTGTAGTTGGATTCAAATAAGTTAAAACAATTGATATTGTTGATTCAACAAATGGGTTTTTTCTATTCGATATCTCTTTTAATTGGCCGTGCTTAAAATCAGATAGATCAATATCATAAGACCATTGACCTTGAACAAATTGAGGAGACTTTACTGTTATCTTTGTTGTATTTTGTGTCGACGGTTGAACATTTGTCACGGCGTGCATTCTTGAGGATAGGGCAACGACGAATGCTTTGTAAGCAGGATCCAAAACTAGATAACCACCAGCCAAAAAGGCTTTACCTGGGGAACTAAATACTCTCTGTTGAATTGTCATTAGTTTTACTGTATGTTGTCAGATAATAAGTAAATACTCTTCTGTGAAGTTAGAATATGTTGAAATGGGAAGAAGTTCCATTCATTTTAATTGCATAGTCCAAAAACGACGAAACGAAACGAAGAAATATCGCTTATTTAATAGCTTACCTCAGCAAAGAAAAGCCATAAGAAAAGCACATGTGTTAACTATGAGCCAAATATTACGTAAAAAAAGTTTTATATGTACCGAACAGCCGGCTTATCCTTTTGTTTCTTTTACAACCAAATAGTTGATCAATTTGCATGTGTCTTGTTCTTGTTCTTGCTTTAAATAGCTTCTATATTCAACGAATTCATTCACATTCTTTCTTTCCACTTTAGATCAATTTTTAGACCATCCACTGTCATGCCAGATTCTTCAATTCTAATTCCGGATCAATCCCCATCTATCCAACACAAAAACGGCCATCTGTTCGTTCTAGTCCATGGTTTATGGGGTTCATCTTCAAATTTGAATGTTGTTGAGAAAATTTTGCAAGATTGTGTAAAAAACTTACCTAATAATGAGTTTATTTATACTTTAAAACCTTCGACGTTTGGGTATTTCAAAACCTACGATGGTGTTGAATCTCTAGGTGATCGTGTTATTAATGAAATTTTATTCGAAATTGAAAGATTGAAATTAGAAGAAAAGGTTAAAGTTACCAAATTCTCAATTGTTGGTTATTCTCTAGGTGGCTTAATTTCGAGATATTGTCTTGGTAAACTATTAGAATATGGATTTTTTGATGAAATTGAGCCTTACATCTTTACTACTTTTGCGACTCCTCATTTAGGTGTCAGATTCTTTAACACCGAAAGGTGTTGGGATAGATTCCTAAATTTTCTGGGTTCTCACTTATTAGGTCAGTCCGGAAGGGATATGTTTATCCATAAATCGGATATCTTGCTTAAATTAGCTGATAAAAATGGAAAATATTATAAAGCTTTAGAACGTTTCAAAAAAAGAATTTTATTTGCTAATGTTAAATATGATAGAACTGTTGCTTTTTATACCTCTTATATTACTTCCTTTTCTCCGTTTGATAACTGGGATGCTGTCAATGTCAAATTTATCGAAAAATTACCCTTGGCTAAGGTTGATGGTAAGCCTTATTCCCCAAAAATTATTGATTTCACAAACACTAATTTAGAATCTTCAAAAGATCCAAAATTTAATTTCAGAAATTACTCAGTCAGAAGATCATTAATCTTATCTTTATTTGTGTTTTTAGGTCCATTTTTGTTCCCATTAATACTAAGTGCAAGTTTAGTTGGTACCATTTTAAGCAATATCAGAAATTCTTACAAACCGGATGTTGATGGTCAAACATTATGGTCAAATGTCTCCAAAATTTTAAATGGGAAATCAAATTCTTTTGAAAGTGACTATCGGCCAACTCAATCTGATCAATTATACAATCCTTTAGCTGCAGTTACAGAAGAAATTATTGAAGATGGTGTTTATTCAGCAAGTGATATTAGATCTAATTTTTCTGACTCTTCATCCTCTGTTGGCACCAGTTCTTCTGGTCTAAAAGTTAAAGTTGAATACTGTACTTCAGGTATTAATAAAAGCAAATTAATTAAATCATTTATTGAGAGTGTCAATACTGGTGAATTGAATAAAAATTCAAAATTGACTACAGGTTTAAAAGAATTACCATTTGATTCACAACGATTAATGATGGTTGATAATTTGAACCAGTTAGAATGGATTAAGATTGCCTGCTTTCTGAGTTCTCTAAATGCTCATGAATCTATTGTTGCTAGAAGGGGTTTGAACAGAACTTCTTGTGCTGCTCCTGTTTTGTATTTATGGGCTAACTTAATTAATAATGAGCTGTTGTTGGACTCCAAAGAAGATTGATCTATATTATTATTTATTTAAATGCATTTAATTTTTATTATTTACTTGTTTTTTGAGTACTTCTTGCTAGAATTTTCTTTTTATTTTTTGTCTCGTTGATTTTGTTTTATTTTGTTTTATTGTCTTGGGATTTTTAAAGGTTTATTTTTTTCTTGTTTATAATCATTCTTTTGTTTATTTTGTATCGTATATTATATAAAATTATATTATATTGTATTGTACTTTAGTGCATTCACAGTATTTTTTCTTAATTTTAAATGTCTTTAGGATAAATCTGTTTTTATATTATACTGTTTTATAGTAAGAGAAATAAAAGAAATTTTTTACGAAAACGTTAATATGATGAAATTAAAAAAAAGAGAAACGCAAAAACAAAATACATAATAGTAATTCAATAAGAGAGAAAAATATTACTCTAAACCACTTGAAAACAGCGATAAATTAAAGTCTATTCTTTTAAAGTAACGTAATTGGCAGGGAACAATTTTCTATCCCCGTTTAATGAGCCCAACCACCAATCTTCATCAACTTTTTCGATATCTGAAATTAAATCACCTTCTTTGAAAGTTAGTTCATTAGCTTCAGATGCATCGTAGTCATATTCAGCTATAGCTGAAGGACCTTCTTTTGAAGATTCCGCAGAAACAGCTGGAGCAGGAGTAGCAGTAGAATCGGTGGTAGCGCTATCTTTTTGTAGAGTGACGTACGCTGCTGGAAATAAGCCAGATTCACCCTTTTTATTAAATCCAAACCACCAGTCTTCGTCCACAAACTTAATTTTTGTTATCAACTCTCCTTCATCGAACGAAATCTCATTGTCTTCTTCTTTTTCATAGTCATATTCGGCTACTGCTGATGCAGTAGCAACAGTTTCTTCTTCCTTTGAAGTTGGTTCTGGTTCAGCTGGTGTACTTGTAATTGGTTCCTGTTGTGGCTCAGAAGATGGTTCTTTAACCGGAACTGGAGCGACTGGTGCTGGAGTTGGAGCTTGAGCGGAGAATGGAATTGATTTTTCTGGAGATGGAGGAGTTTCAGGTTCGTCATCTTCATCACCCCATTCATTTGAACTGTCTTCCTTGGATCTATTAAATGATGATGGTGGAGGAGTGGCTTTAACTGTTCTATTAGGTGGTGGTGGAGGGAAAGTGGATGTAGCAGCAGATTGGGAAGGTTTAGTAGATTCTTCCTCTTCTTCCTTTTTAGCTTGCAATGTTAAATTTTCATATTTTGACTTAACATCTTTAATATCAACATCCTCGCTATCATCATCATTAACTGAATTAACAGGTTTTTCATCGTTAGCAACAGTCTTAAACTGGCCTTTCTTTTCGGCCCATAATTGAGCCGGGGTTTTACCCGAAGATGCACCAAAGTTTCTAGATAAACCACCAACTAATTTAGATGGATCATTTTTTGGAACGGCACCAAAAGTTGGAGCTTTTGTGCCAAAGTTTGAAGGTTGAACAGATGCATTATATCTTGAAGAAACGGAATTTGTAGTCTTTGGTTTAGGCATCGAAGACAAGCCTGTTGAAGTTAAAGAGATCGTTTGAACAGAAGATGAAGAAGAAACAAAATCTGGTTTCTTGGATAGTTTGGTACCATAACCAGAAGTTGTTGAATCAGGACCCTTTCTTAATTCATCAATGTCAACTTTAGTTGGTTTATACGCAGATGGTAAAGTATCTAAAGGTTCTTTGGAAAAATCTCTTTGTTTGATTTCTTCTTCTCCATCCCATTCATCTTCAGCTTTAACAGTTTTAATAGCTGGCTTTGGAGCAATTGGTTTTGAAGCAAATGGTTTAACAACAGGAGTAGGATCAGAAGCAGAATCAGAAGCAGAAGCAGGTTTTGGTTTTGGCTTGAAAGAAGAAGTAGGCTTAGGTTGCAAACTCTGAATTGAATATCTTGCACCTGAGGCATTACTAACAGTTTTCATTAAATCTTCAACATCCAAATCGTCAGCATCTCTAGCATTCACTTGAACATGATAATGTAAAGTTTTACCAATTTCAGCTGAATTTTGTGCGAATGAAACTCTTGATTTTAAAGGAGCAGAATCCGGGCACCAGCATAACAATAATAATTTGTTAACATCGGAACCAAAAGGGTTAACTCTAATGACACCGAATTGGACAGCACCTTCCTCAAATTCGGAGACAAACGCTTGAATATCACCATCTCCAGTTGAGGTTGGCTTTAAAGAAGAGTCCTTCTGGGTTGTATAAATAGCATAAGTTGCATCACCGGAGGCGACCTTGTCGTATGAGGACTTGATGTCCTTCGCATATGAGGATAAGTCCAGTCTTTCCATTGCAATTGAAGTGTTATAGTAGCTGTAGTTGTACTTGTATGTCCGGTTGTAATAGTAGGTCGATGATCAGACTCCCCGGTATTCCTTTTCGTTCAAACCATGATCAACAACTTGAACTGCCACGATTCAGCCTTTATATACACCCGTGCACTTTACTGCGCCTCTAGTAATATGTCACGTGCGGCTGTCCCAACTTTTATCCCTTATCGACTTGTCTTGATTTCGGTGTTAAATCCTGAACAGTGATGATTCACTGGGCTATGTCTTGCATAGATATAAATATTTAGGTACGAGGACCCTTGTTGAACTTAATTTTTTTTGTTTTCTTTTTCTTGTTTTTTTCATTAATCAAAACGCATAATGGAACTGGATCTCATACAGGTGCCCAAAGATACTAGTGATGTGGCTTCACGTACAAGTGCCGATTCTCTCATATCTCAGAATAATGTCTTTGAAGACCAAAATCAGCTGGAAGAACAATACCAACAGTCCTCTAAATCAACTGCTTCTAGTATCACTTTAAACAAAAAATCTCCTCAAACTGAACATGTATTTAACTCAAGAGCTAGAGCACATTCAAGAGCAAGAACTTTGTTCTCTTTGCATAAAAATGACGATACTCTTTTCACTGGGATAACTACAAATAAAAAGGTAGAAATCATGTATTTTCAAGATACAAAGCCAAAACAATCCCGAGGATCTCACTGGGAGAAATTAAAAGCAAACATTTGGTACAATGATAATTCTTGGATCAAGCTCTTTCTTTTAGTTTCATTATCATTTGCTGTCATAATCTTAGCTCTAGAATGCTTTCTTTTCGGCGTCTATTTGAAAAACATTAGCTCAATACATGAGATTAAAGATAATGATCCTAGTAAGTCCTCGGATATTAATTGGGTCACAACTAAAAGAAATGCCGTTGCTACATATCTAGCATTATACATTTATGCCGAAGTGTATCAAGTAATTTTTACTTTGATCACTTTGTATACAAGAAACATTTATCATTTGTTGTCTTCAATTGGTTTTCTTGCTGCTATGTCAGTGTATTCAGGTATCCAGTTATATGAATTAAGAAAGACATTAATTAATGAGTTAAAGCATCAGCATTGGGAATCCGTTTGCCAAAGTATTGCCATTGCAGTCCTAGTTTTAAATTGTCTTTTATTCTTCTTACAGACTTACAATGGTTATAAATTAAAGGATATTTTTAAGCAACGCACAGGTGAAAAAATTGGTATTAATGCAAGTTTAATCCGTGCTAATGTTTTTTTCAATCTACATAGAGATGCTATCATGCTAACATTTTTCTTCTTCCCTGCTTTTACATTACAGTTTATTGTTATTGCTTTAGATAAAAATTCCGCTGAGTTTATTATAACAGTCATAGTTTTAGGTTTATCTTTTTTCCTATTGGTAACTGCTGATTACTGTGCAACTAGAGAAATCATTTATGTTTTCGGAATTTCAATCTTGGTGTACTTGACTGCCTTAGCTTACTTATCTTATAAATTATACAGATTGTTTACAAGATATGCTAATGTTGCTGGTAAACGTTCTTTAATTGCGTTTGATATCTTTACAATAGTTTTGACATTATGGTTGTTGTTTCTAACTATTGTGGTTATCAGAAATTTTGGTGAAGGTCTAAAAGAAGTTTATAAAAATAATTATATTTGGAATTCTTTATCTGATAATCAAAATGATCTGATAACCACTAATAATTGTGACAAAATACCTGTTGCTACCCCAAATAACAGAGATACAACTGCTGATTTGTTTGCTGCTCAACGTCTTTCGCCTCCTAGACAAGAGCTTGATTTTTAATTTTTATCACTTGCGCTTCTTTTTATATTTAATTCAATTCTGTGATCCATACTTTTCTTATATCCTTCCTCTTTTTCTTCTTTGTTTGTCTTCTTCATATGTGTTTTTATATTTTACACTCTCTGTTTTCGATTTTTCTCTTCCTTATCCTTTTGTTATTTTACTATGGACATCCTAATATCATTCCTATCCCTTTTCTTTTCTATCTCATTTCATAGTTAACGTAAAAGCTTCACCGCCTTGAACGCGTATAGTTCTCAGACGTGACGAGAAAAAGTATTTATCTTGATCAATCACCACTAAATTCTTAATCTAAAATAACAATCTCACACACATTATGCCAATAAGTACAGAAACAACGACAGATAATATGTTCAGAAATGAGTCCAAAGAATTAGCAACTTACGATAAAAAAGATGAATTCAAATTGTTCTCATCACAAAAAACATATTCTAACCAATTCAATATTATTTATCAATCGAGGGTAAAACAACTAAAATCAAGAGTATTTAAAATAGCAGTAAACAAATGGAAGAATGAAACAATTAATGATACAAAAGTATCATATGTTTCCAAAATTTTAGATGTTCAGAACTTAACTCCCTGTTATTTGATAGGCACAGTTTTTGCTGATATGAAATATAAGACCAATGTGTTAAAAGAGGTTTCAACCAACATGTATGGCGCACCGATTGATTCTAAATCCAACAATACACAACTTACAGAATTAGAGAAACTAAGATCAAATGCTTACTCTGATCCAAAATCAAATCAAATCATGCTTGAAGACGAATCAGGTAGAATTATATTAGATGGTGAATTAATCGATAAGATTGTCCTAGTTACTGGTATAGTCGTTGGTGTTTTAGGAATGGAGGTTGAACCTGGTATTTTCACTATAGTAGATATTGTTTATCCTGAACCTTCAGAACAAATTCCTAGATCTATCACTGAAACTGGTAATAAAGTACTGTTTATCTCAGGATTGAAATTTAAACATGATGGCCATTTTGCTGACGTTGAATTATTAAAAGCTTACTTAATGGGTGAAATGACGAATACAGATGATGATTTAGCTTTATTGAAATCCATTACAAATATAGTGATTCTTGGTAATTCAATGGAGGCTTCACCAATGTTAGATGCTGTTACTACTGGTGAAGTTAAAGAAAAAGAAAAGGATAAATATAGAGAGCATAATAAATCCAACTTTGATGCCAGTTCAATAAAATTATTTGATGAATTTACATCCGACTTATTGAATTCTATTCCAATCACAATTCTACCTGGTGATTCGGATCCCTCTGAAATTAGTTTGCCCAAACAACCGCTGCATAAATCATTATTTACAAAATCTTCAAAATTTTCAAATTTTAGAAGAACTACAAACCCAGCATGGCTAGATCTTGATGACTTGCGAATCTTATGTACTTCTGGTGAAAATATTAATGATATTTTTAAATACATGGTTCCTAATCTACAAGTTGAAATTGATGACAAAGGACTAGACTCACCCATTCAAAATGAGGTTTTGTATGAATCAAGATTGAAACTACTGGAAGGAACATTAAGATGGCAAAATATTATACCTACTGCTCCTGATACTCTCTGGTGCTACCCATTTGATAATGAAGATCCTTTTACTTTAAAAGAATCACCTCATGTTTATGCTGTCGGTAATCAACCAAAATTTGAATCTTCAGTTTTAGAAATGAGTAGAAAAGATGGCCATTTGGTTACTGTGAAGGTCATCTCGGTCCCTGAATTTTCTAATACCCATCAATGTGTTTTAATGGATACAGAAACTCTTAATTGTAATTTACTTGAAATTGGGTTTTAAAATCTCATGTATTTTATTCAGGGATGCAAAATTTTACTTTTTTTTGTACCAAATAGTAATTTTAATAATATTTTGGTTTTTGATCAATATATGTACAGAAAATGTGAATTCAAACTATTTAACTTCGTCAGATTTCAATTCAAGTCTTTGTAATGGAACTTTTTCACCCTTTTTAAAAACAGTGTTTTCACCATAACTCAAATCGGCAGTGATTTTAGCCTGTTTATAGCCTCTCATATTTGGCTTAACATTTAATCTATCCAATAACAACTTAGCATATTCCGGAATAAAACTTTGTAGTAAGATCAAAATACAACGAAGTGAATCTAAAGCACTGAATATAATTAGATCCTGTCTTAATAGTTTTGATGCTGCCTCAACTTCATTATCTTCTTTTTTAACTTTTAATATCCATGGTTTATATTTATCAAAGAGTCCGTTGATTCTAGGTAAAACTAACCAAATTGATTGAATAGCCTTATGCATTTGAAAACTATTGACATATGGATCAACTTCCGTATGTAGTCCATCGATATGTATAAACAAATCTTTTAAGTCAGCAGTTAATTCAGGATCATTTGCAAATTGTAGTAATTCATCGACATGATTCGATTGCAATCTTTCTAATGCTCTTGATATGTTGAAATTTTTAGATAGCGATCTAAGCAATAAATTACAGAATTTATCAATAAATTCTGTCCTTGTAGAATTTAATTTTTCTTCAGAATAATCACCATCGGTTTCTAAAACTGAATATCTCATCATAAATAATCTCAATGCATCCACACCGTAATATTCCGAGATTTCAATAGGATCTGCAACATTACCTTTGGATTTGCTCATTTTTCTGCCTGCCATTAGCCAATGGCCATGAACGATAACTCTTTTAGGTACTGGTAAACCAGCAGCCATTAAAAAAGTCGGCCAATGAACACAATGAAATCTTGTAATATCTTTACCAACTATATGTGTAGCAGGTGTTAATTCTGAGACTGGTAAATTTGGATAACCCAATGAAGTTAAATAATTAATTAATGCATCAAACCAAACATAAATCTTTTGCGATTCGTCATTTGGAACTGTGATACCCCATTGGAGTCTCCATGATGGTCTTGAAACACTTAAATCTGGTAACTTGTTCTTTTTCAAGTCGCTTATAATTGCATTATAATATTGCGAAGGTTGAACAAAGCTTGGGTTGTTTTCAAAAATTTCAATTAATTGACTTTGAAATGCACTTAATTTAAAAAAATAATTCTCTTCTTTCTCAAAAGTCACTTCTGAACCAGTCTCTTTCGATACCATCTTCTCTTCTCCTGTTTTCTCATCTTTGATTTTTTCGATATCAACTTCGGAATAAAATGCTTCATCTGAAATTGAGTACCACCCAATATGTTCACCTTTATAAATATAGCCTTTATCCCACACAACTTTCCAAAAGTAATTGACAGCATCATAATGATCATCATCAGTTGTTCTTATAAATCTATCGTATTCAATATTTCCTATCTTCGCCAACTCTTTAAATTTATCAGATAAGTTATCACAGAATAATTTTGGATCAATATTAGCTTTAGCTGCAGCATTTTGCACTTTTAAACCATGTTCATCGGTACCTGTGGTGAAAAATGTTTCCCTTTCGTTAAATTTATTCCATCTGTTGTTAACATCACATAATGTCATAGAATAAAAATGGCCCAAGTGGGGTTTGGCGTTAACATAAAAGATCGGAGAAGTTATATAGTTTGCTTCGGTAGAAAATAATCTACTTTGAGATTTCAATAACAAATTAAAAGCCTGTTGTTCGTGATTTCGAAGAATAAGCAAATGCATTAAATGTTTTCTAATATTTATATTGGAAATGAATGATTGCGATAGTGTTTTGTTCCTTAGAAAGTTAACTGTGCTTGTATTATACTTTCTCTTCTCCATTTTGGTGAGAGTCACATCATATCCAGGATTTGATTCTTTAATTCATTAACACCCGTGCACCCGATATTTATAAACAATTCTCGGAATAATAGGCAACCAGTAATTACAATAATAGACTTGGCTATTTATATGAAATTATTAAGTTCTCTACGATCACCAAATTTTATATTTTCTGAGTTTTTATAATAAATAAAACTTTATGGGAGCCTCGCCCTTAACATTTTCCAATGTTTTTTCATAAATTAAAATAAGAGTAACCTGAACACCGAGGGCTTTCCAGTCCTGAGTCCGAGATCAAGATCAAAACCGAGACTAACGGACCAATCAATCAACACACATTAATTATATAAGATCCACAACCTTTAATAGAAGAACTCATAATAATCTGAAATTTTATTCTGACTAATCCAAAATCTTCTTTATTGTCATATAACTGTGAATATATAAAATTTGAGCGTTTTCCTGTTACTGATCTACTTCCACGTCATTTTATATAGTCAACGAATCAGCACAGAGCCCATGAGTGCCCCAGTTAAATTTCAACCTTTAAAAGGAACAAAATTGTTTGAACCTATTAGATTTGGTTCACATGAGCTATCAAATAGATTAGTGTTTGTTCCAACTTCAAGAAAGAGAGGAGCCCCAGGTTTTTATCCTTCGAACTTACAAGTTAATTATTATAAAGATAGAGCAGTTGAAGGAGGCCTTACCATTGTTGAATCCACTTTCACCAATGTGGAAAGTGGTGCCATGAAGCATTATCCTTCTATTTTTTCAGATAATCATGCTAAAGGTTATAAAAGAATTGCTGATGCTATTCATTCGAAAGGAGGTGTTGCTTCAATCCAGTTGCATCAATTAGGTAGAACTGGCAGTCCTTCAGTTTCCAAAGAATTAGGTTTGCCTTTTTTAGGTGTCTCCACCAAATATGTTTCTGAAGCATCAGAAAAAGAAGCAAAAGCAGTTGACAATGAAATAAGGATGATGACTACTGAAGAGGTCCAGATTCAACAACACAAATATATTGAAGCATGTAAAAGGGCTATTAAAATTAGTGGATTTGATTTTGTTGAAATTCACTGCACTTCAGGCTTTTTGATAGATCAATTCATTCAGCCAAACATCAATAATGAGAGAACTGATCAATACGCTGGCTCTATCGAAAACAGGTCAAGATACCTAATTGAGATTGTAGATAGATTAATTGAAGAGATTGGCGCTAACAAAATTGGTATTCGTATTGGTCCTTGGTCTACTTATCAAGGCTCTGCTGGTATTGATATGAAACCATCTCCTTTAGTTTCTTATGGTTATATCTTAAGTGAGTTGGAAAGTCGTAAGGAAAGAGGTAAAGAAATTGCATATGTTTCCATTGTTGAACCTAGAGTTTCAGGGAATACTGATCTCACTCAAGATTTCAATGTTGAAGATGCCAACAATTACCCTTGGATCTTTCAATTATGGAAAGGTATTGTTATGAGAGCTGGTGGTTATTTAACGAATGGTTTTGAAAATTTACTAAAGGATATTCAGTTAAATGATAGAACTTTAATTGGTGTTGGTAGATATTTTACTTCTAATCCTGATTTGGCTGAACGGTTATCGAAAGGTCTAGAATTAACACAATATAATAGAACTACATTCTACACTCACAATGACGAAGGCTACAACACCTGGAAACGGTATGAAGAAAAAGAAAACAGAAAGCCACAGCCACTTTTACCAGCCATTTAGACATTATAGATGATATTATTCTGATAGATAATTAGTTGTATTTTGCGTTTCTCTTATATTTTAATATGAATTTTTTTAAATTAACTGATAATTGTATTTTTAATTATAAAAGATATGTACATGCAAAAGTGAATAAATAAATACAAAGTTGTATATGAAAATTAGCCAAAAATAAGAGTAGGAAAGGATATCTCAAAGAGAAAATAATAAGGTACCCGTATTAATACCATTAAAACAACAAAAAAGACGTTTGATAAACCATCGTATAACATATATGCGGTAGAATTAGTTTGAAAAAGCAAAAAAAGGGTGTAACTATTTGCTGATTTCTTCTTTGAATTGTAGTTTTCTAGAGTGTCTATCAAACATGTTTGTAAAATCACCCAAACTCAACTTGGTTGGATCACCCTCCATAACAGTTTTATCCTTGAATGTAACTTGAACCACTGGCTTGTTTTTAGAGTGGACATTTAATAATTCTAAATCCACTGGACAGATACCTCTCAATGATGGTGGAACTTGTGATAAAAAACTTCTGGCAGATTTGGCTTCAACACCAACTGGGTTGAACTTCAGGACAATTTTTGTAAAGAATTTGGTGATCATTATGTAATTTGTATTGTTGACTGTAGCCAACCAACTAATTGCAATTGGATTGTTCAAACCTCTCATGTTTAACAGACGCTCCAATAAATTGTTCCAATTTGAAAAAATTGTAAGATTGGTGACACATTACTAAAATGACAGATAGTCGGGCAATTCGGCCTTTGTACAGCATATTTTGAGGTGATTAAATTGAACCCTGATGAGTTGGCGAGTACAGAACCAGAAACAAAAAAAACAAGACTTTCTAAACAACATAAGGCCACCTTTGGAATATGAAGTTTAGTGCATTATTATTATGTTTGTTGTCATATACAACATCAACTACAGCAAAGCCTGGTAATGCGAAGCCATTTTACACTAATAACAAAGATATCGTTGAACTAAATCCATCAAATTTCGACGATGTTGTGTTAAATACTAATCACTCTTCAGTTGTTGAATTTTATGCCCCATGGTGTAGATACTGTTTAGAATTTGAGAGACAATATGAAAAAGCAGCTAAGGTCGCTTCTGATTATATTCATTTTGGTGCTGTTAATTGCGATGACGAAAAAAACAGACTTCTATGTTCAAAGTATAGAGTTGAAGGCTTCCCTACAGTTATGGTATTCAGACCAGCAAAGATTGTGTTAGATAAGACTGAACCAACTAAGAGACCCCATTCAAGTGAGGTTTATAAAGGCGAAAGAAAGGCCAACCCTTTAGTGCAGTTTTTACAGGGTCGAATTAAAAATTATGTTAAAAGACTAAATAACCACAAATTAGATAAGTTTTTGGACATCAAAGAAGGAAATAAGAATAGAATACTTTTATTGACTAATAAAAATAGTTTATCTCCAACTTATAAAAGTTTAGGGATTGATTATCTACAAAATCTACAATTGGCCTATTTATATGTCAATAATGACAACAGAGAAGCAATTGCCACTAAAATAGAAGTTTTGGGTCCGGACTTTGAAGTACCAAAATTGGTTGCAATCACAGCTGAGGGTGTTGAAACATACACTGGTAGCATGAAGAGCAAATATGAAATATCTGGATTTTTATCAAAATTCGGAGAACCAAATGAAGGTGAACATAGTGTTACTGGTCCAGCTTTAGAGGGTGTTAAGTCAGGGAAATATAAGAATTTTAAACAATATTTCAAAGAGAAAGTCAAGAAAGCAGCAAAATTAGCTCCTATTAAAGATGAATTATAATTGTAACCTTAAAAATTAATTCTCAGCCTTAAATGTATAGAGCCTTAAGTGTATAGAGCAATAAAACGTTAGTTTTTTTATATTTGTACTTACAGAGATGATAGTACTCAATTATTATCATATAAGCTTTGTAAGGTTAGATGCAGTAGAATTATTCTTGATAGAGGCATATAGTTGAATTAAAATAAAGAGATCAAATAAGTTAAGGGATGAGGACTAAAAAATCTGACAAAGCACGAAACCAAAGCTTCGCGTCACTTCAAATAAGTCTAATTCTTTATCAAATTATAGTTGTCACATCCTATCTAAATCCGTTATAATTACAGTTAGAGATTTAATAAGAACTTTAAGATTAGAGAAATGGTGAATTGTCCCATATGTTTTAAAAACATAGACTTAAATTTCATTAACAAACATTTAGACACATGTACAGAGAATCCCAATCAAGAAAAGATAAATAGAGAAAGCAAACAAAATAACAGTCCACTTCCCTCAAAACCAAAGAACACGCTAAGTTCATTACTTTCAGGAAACAGCAAACGGCCAACCAAGTCTCAAATTAAAAACCATAGTACTTACAAATACCAACCTAGCACTCAAAAGCGTAAATTCAACCAATTATCTTTTGAGGGTGATCAATCTAAAGAGGAAATATTTGATTCTTCAACAATCAGTAGTAACAACAATGCAACAGATGACTCGATTGAAATAACAGAAGGCAGTGAAGAAGAAACGTTGATATCATCTGAGTATAAATTGAAAACACACAAACTAGAACAAACACAATCACCTCAAGAACATAATGGTGGTATGACATCAGTCGGAAAGGCCAGAATCGAGGAACAAGTTAAATTATTAAAGATCAAATCAAAGTTACCATTAGCTGAAAGACTCCGGCCCCAAAACTTAGACAATTATGTGGGACAAGATCATTTAGTTGGTCAAGGTGGTATATTACGTGGTTTCATTGAAAATGATAGAATTCCTTCCTTAATACTGTGGGGCTATCCAGGTACTGGTAAAACAACATTAGCTAGAATCATATCACATTCAACGCATTCAAGATTTGTTGAATTGAGTGCCACATTGAATGGTATCAATGATTGTAAAAAAGTATTTGAAGAAGCTAAAAATGAAATCAAACTAACCAAAAGAAAAACTATAATATTTGTTGACGAAATTCATAGATTTAATAAAGCACAGCAAGATATTTTTTTACCGCATGTTGAAAGAGGTACTATTACATTGGTTGGAGCAACAACCGAAAACCCAAGCTTTCAATTGAATAGTGCCTTGCTATCGAGATGTAGAGTTTTTGTTTTAAAAAAACTAGATATCAAGGAGTTGACAATCATAATCAGAAGTGCTTTGGTTGAAATAAATAAGACAAGAAGATTAGTTTTTAACAAGCCCGTTTTAAAATTTTTACAAGATGCAATTGATTACATTTGTGATATATCAGATGGAGATTCCAGATCAGCGTTGAATTTACTAGAACTAACAGATTCTCATTTCATGAACAACGAAGCAAGTGAGAAAATGATTGAAGTTTCCGCAGAAAAACTAAGAGTAATATTCAAAAGAACTCATATGGTTTACGATAGGGTAGGCGATGCACATTATGATACAATTTCGGCATTTCACAAATCAATCAGAGGTGGTGATCCCGATGCTGCCATGTACTATTTAGCCAGAATGCTCAAAGGTGGAGAATCGCCGTTATACATAGCCAGACGAATGATTAGAATAGCGAGTGAAGATGTTGGAGTGTTAGATGATTCTTGTCTACCGTTTGCTGTGGCTGCATACCAAGCAGTTCAATTTGTTGGATTGCCTGAAGCTGATTTAGCTCTTGTTCAATGCGCTGTGAAATTGGCAAAAGCACCCAAATCAGTTGAAATTTACAGAGGTTGGAAAGAAATGAATGCAAGGTTGGAAAATGAACCAAACTTTGCTAGTGCTCCAATCCCATTGCATATCAGAAATGCACCGACTAAGCTAATGCATGATTTAGGTTATGGAGAAGAATATAAGTATAATCCAGATTACAGAGATGGTAAAGTCAAACAAGATTATTTCCCCAGTGCGTTCAAGGGTCTGAAAGTTTTACATGGACAACACCTGGGTATTAAAATAGATCCAGACTTATATGATAAACAGAATTGAGTTTTTAAAAGTATGTATACTGGCAGAATTGAATCCGTTCTTCCAACCATATTTAAGACTCAATTCACTCCAAAGAATAATTAGGACTCAAATACACATATTCATAAATTTATTGAAATTATACATATATATCTGAAACTAGTCAATTACTTGAATTTATATATAATTTATTAATTTAGTAATTCCTTTGTTAATGTATAGGACACAATAAATATCTGTTTTGAGAAACTATTTGGGACATATTAAAAGTTTAACCTTTATCGAGAAAAAAAAAACTATAAGACTGAAATATTTATTACTTTTGTCAGGCATAAATACAGAACTATTTACGTATTTCAAGAGTGAATTATTTAGGGTTATCAAAATATAAAAAATTATGAAGAGGTGCGCCAAACCATGGATAATGCGAGATATACTTCTATCTATCCATCTATCTATTAATTCTAAATATTTCTCTACATATAGCTATAAAACTTCTAACTTTTAATCCCTAGAAAGTATTAGCGTCAGTTACAAGGATATATCAACCGGACAACTTGTTTATGAAATGTATAACTAACTATAGATTACTGTAAACTAAGCTTGCATTTAATTTTTAAAATGAGAACGGTATTTAGAATTAAACCAATCCTTTTCCATGAATAGAAACAAATATATAACACTCATATAGTGGGTCATAAACTTTACATGTTTATAAAGAATGTATGAATAACCTAATGTAT